>JBBMOL010000095.1:18131-618131 GCA_037954665.1 Laguncularia racemosa | reverse complement strand
CCAAACTCTTATATAAATTGGCAATGTATTTAATGCTTGAATAAAAATACAATGTATTATCAATTATGTTAGGAAAATTATAATAAGTTGTTAAAACGGTTTTCACATATCAATTTTTAATTTATTCATACCTACTATTAGTTAGTCTCATTGTAAAGCCTTTTTTAAGTAGGCAAACTTTTATAATCCTTTTTATGGGAAAAAAAAAGGTTCATAATCATTTTCAATCATTTTGTAAATATTATTTTTAAAAAAATTATGAATTTTGTCATTTTTATTTTATTTCAATTCTCATTGCTTATCCCTGTCTATTTTTCGTAGATTAAGATTTATGATGAGGCCCATTTGAGCAAAATCCTACGATTGCCAGTACGGTTATTAACTTGGTAAGTATTTTTTTTTTTTTGCTACTATTAGAAAATAATACCAAAGTTTACATTCTTGAAGAATGTTAAAATGTAAGATTAGCTAACTGATGCTTCAAAGTATGAAGCATTTTGCAATCGCTAAAATTCTAATTTTTTATGTAAACAATGTCCACAAATAAATATTTACTTTGAAATAAAATCTTACATTTTTTTTCTATTTATACATATTTCATATCTTAAATATTGTGTTATTATATTAGTACATATTTCACATTTAAAAAAAAAACTAATAAAATCAAGGATATCAATGAAGAGAACATGCATGATATTTTTAGCTAGCTATTTAGTTAGAATTAAAAAAAAAAAAAGCAGTTGATTTCATTCTTATGATTATATTGCTGTCTTACCATTTATATCACTAAGTGATCATGAATTATTAATTTTCCTAAAAAAAAAAAAGAGATTATTTTTAAGAGTTACTATTAGATAAACATAATAATCAATCTATCAATAACAAATGAGAAAACTGAGATGCAGATTTATCAACTAAAAAATTATAATATATCCCTAACTTACTTTAGATTCATAACTCAATTGGCACTCATATTAGCTTTCCCAAATATCAAACCAAATGGACAAGAAAGAAGAAACAAGTTATTAGACCGATTGTCATTAAAGGCTTTTTATCTTATTTCAATATCCTAGAGAAGGAAGGATTTATGAGTAAATTCCCATGCTCAAGACGATATTATACGTACAAGTGTATCGGGTTTAGAATTAACATATAACATGAAAACGAAAAGACAGCCTTGTTGTTTACAGAACCAGAAGATATCAACAAAAGGTACACTCACTATCAAATTAAAGTAGTCTCAATTATGACAATGGTGCCAATGGTATTGATGAGTGGACGACCTTCATTCCCCAGTCTCGTCATGTGTCATCAGTGCTCTCAATCATTATAGATCTCAATTTTTTCTTTAAACACGGGACAGCTGAATTCCATTTTCTGTGGGATTTGTGTTCCCGATTGAGCTACTGGCTTTGAAAGCGTGATAAAAAAAAAAAAAAAAAATCTCTCTTTTTTTCTTTTTCTTTTTTTAATCCCCTAAATAAGTGTGGAATCGGTAGCTATTTAGCCATGAGGAAATATATATATGCAGATCTCTCTATCTTTTTCATGGTATTTAGCTATGTATTATGATTGTGGTCCATAAATATAGTGTAAAATAAAAGGTTGTGGCAGCTTGAGTTGAAACTTGGCAAAGTATATCCACACAATTAGGTCCTAACAAAAAAAAAATGAAATGAAATTTAGCTAACAAAAAAAAGGAGAAAAAAAAATTAGCTAATATTGCTAAGATATAGCTTATACGTAAGGAAAGTACATTTTTAATTATTAATATTTATCTATTTTTTTATTTAAATTCTCAAACTCTTCTCTCTCCTTTTTTTTGTTTTTTTTAATTTGAGTTCTTAATATTTTTAAACTTTTATGAAAAAAGGACCTTCAAGAAGTTTTCCGATCTATTCATGACACATATAAATTTTAAAGTGATATATAATAATTAATTCAATAAAATGATAATATTAAATATATTTATTTAAATAATATAATAAAAATAATAAATATATTTAATGATATAATATAATAAAAATACAAAAAAAATTGAAATTAAGAAAAGGAATTGGAAAAAATTGGTCAAGATGGACTAAAAATCTAATACATGTCTAAGATGGACTAAAAATTTAAAGTTTTCATTTTAAAATTTAAAAAAGTTGAGAATTCAAATAAAAAGAAAAAAAAAAGGTTAAGGACTTAGATAAAAATAAATAAATGCAGAAAATTAAAAATATATTTTTTTCTTTTATATATGTATTTGTTTCTATACATATAACCATTACTTGCATCCTAAAATACATATTTTTTTTTTTTTTACTTTTAAAAAACTCATTTCTTAGCAATTAAAACAAGTTAAATATCAAACCAAGCATTCATTGAACAAATTACGAATAAAACTTCACATTTTTTTTTAAAAAAAAAAATTCTAAGTCACGTATTATTATATTCTGCCGAGAGATAATCATAAAATGGCGTGCGAGGTTGTTGCCGTTGTCGTAGAAGGCAATCATAGACAATCTCACGTATTAACTGGCCATCACCAGCTTTCCAACTGGCCGTAAAAAGCAATAATGAAAAGGGTAAAGTGAATGCTGAAGGTGAGCTTCCAGTTTGGCTCCCCCCGCCCACCTTTCTTTGCTTCGCTTCGCTGGTCCTTTCCTTCTCGTCAAATCACTAGACGCTTCTGGGCAATGCCAAAATCTCATCAGCCCTGCCCTTTCGTAAAAAGTTAACCAAGTTTCCATTTTTGTGCATACCCACGATTACTTCTTATTATTATTATTATATATATTAATCGAAAGAAATATTAAATAATTATCTATAATATTATTTGAAAGAGAATTGGGAAGCTTCGGTGGAAGATACGAAATTACCAAATTGACCTTTCTCCCTAAAGGAAATTAGTAATTAGGATTAATAAGAAATAATACATGATATCTTTATTTTAGATTTTATCTAATTGCTATTCTTCTCAGAGTAAAACCATTGCACGCCATTTTTTTTTTGAATAATTATTAATCAGTAATAAAAATTCAATGATCTATTTTATATTCTGTTTAATATATATACAGTTTTATTATATTTGATTTTGTACACATGATTACTGTTAAGGAGAAGGAGCCGAAGCAAGCAAGAAAGGCAGACCAGCCTGTTGTCACGTCAGCTTTGGACCATCGCTTCACTTTCGCCAGATCGGTCGACTAGGCAAGTGGGCTGTCTTTTTCATTTTTATTTTAATTTCAGCATGCATAATTTGCAAGTTGCATGGGCATCTTTAAAATTGATCATTTCATGGGAGGAGTCGTCAAAAGTCAGAATTGAAAGACGGTGGTAATCACGCCATCGTGTTTCCGTTTTTTTTAGGAAGGTGCAACACAACATGAACACTAGCTAGCTCCCTAGCCTTTATTAACTGGAATCACTTTTAAGATGGTGTATTAAGATTGCCAATTTTACTAAGTCAATAACCAAATATTGTAGGGGCTTTCCTCGAACGTGTATTAATTTTGTATTTTCGTACCTTCTTTTTTTGGGTTTCTTTTCCCTTTTTTTTAGAAAGTAACTACTACATCCATTGCTGAAAATTGAATAAGATTGTCAATTATATGTATGAAGTAAAGGAAAACTTAATGATTAATTAAAGTGTTATCATGTTAAATATGAGTAAAAGAGAGACTTGTAATATTTATAGGAAATGTCTAGATCGATTTGAAGTGTCTCTTATTGAAAGCAAAGAAGAACTTGTCAAAGCAAAAAAGTTTGGAACATTTTAAAAGGCAAGGTTTGGACCTTTTGTTTTTTTTTTTTTTTTAAAAAAAAACCTAGAATATACCTTGGTAATATTCATTAGTTAGAGATTAACAAGGGCACAGATTGGACTTACATATAAGATTTGTAAATCGCTGAAGTTATCAACATCAGAGTTTCAATTGGAGAATAGATTAATTAGATGTTATATATCATGTGTGATATATATATAGTTGGTTTTGAATGTCTTTTGTTTAAATCTATGAACACGATTCCTATGTAAAATCTATTTTTTATATAATTTATTTACTTGGAACGGTTCCTATGTGGAGGTCAAAAATATTATGGTAAGCGCAGAGACTTGATGTAAATCCCACTGAGTTAAAGGGTAGCAAAAGGGTCAACTAGGCAAAACCATAATACTATGACTTTAGTAGGTTTGCAAAAAAAATGTATAAAAAATAAAAAAATAGTAGTGTTCTAATTTAAACAATGGATTTATTTAGAAGAACTATATCCTCTTCTAGCTTGCTTCTAATGAGGGTATGGATGACCCAATAGCAAACAATAGGAATAAAATTTATATAAAATTTTTTGATAAAGCAATAGATGATTGAAAATTTTCAAAAATGTCTTACGAATATGTATGTATGTATGTGTTGTGCAAAATACTAGCAATAGCTATTTTGAAAACTCATATATAATAAAATCTTATTGATAATCATATATTATATGTATATAAAAAAATAGTGTATAATATTTAATAAATCTTTTTTATTTAATTAATTATATAAAATTAAAAAAAAATATCACATTTAATTTCTAAACTTTAATCCATTTTTATACTAATATCATATTTAATTTCTAAACTTTAGTACATTTTTATACTAACTCCTTAAATTTTAAAGTCGCTGGTTTTTCGAAGTCCGCGATACCATGGACTAATTTCTATATTGACAGGTCTAGTTAGTTAGTGGTAATAGACAGCCATGTGTTTCCAAAATTTATATTTATTTTATTTCAGGTACGGAATACACTATTAATTAAAAAAAAATGATTTTATAGTTGTAACGGCAACATGGGCTACTAAGGTGGTCAATGAAATCAAGATAATGATTTGTATTCCCGCAGGATGTCGTTTTGTGCATATGTTAATTTTACTTCAGGCGTTGGGGTCAAATAACTTTCATTTGACTGATTGAAAATAGTGGACCTATTAGGTACGGTTCAGATTGATTTAATTTTTGAAAAAAAAAATAAAATTAAATCATAATTTACGATTCAATTTTTTTTTTTTAATTTCAAACCAAACCATATAGTTCATATTAGAAAATTTGATTCAATTCAAATTACAGATTAAATTAAAATTATCACATAAAATATTTACGTAAGTACAAAATACATAATTCCTTCCATAAACTATTGTCTTTCGATAAACCAATAAATAAATCTTTTAATACAATATTACCTAATTAAAATATTCTATTTTTTAATAGTTTTTTAATCCTATCAAATTCTTAAAAACAATTTTTTATAAAAATTAGCATATTTAAATTTAAATATTTGATGAAAACGTGCTCAAATTATTTAAATAAAATAAAAAAAACAATGTTCGTGTCCCTATCATGCTCACAAAAGTCATCCACCAACAAAATACATCATTTCCTTCAATAAATAATAATTAACAGGAACCATAAGAAAATTAACAATGTCCATAAAGTTTAAAATGTTAACAAAATAACAAACAGTCGCCTAAATCAACCCTTGTTAACTAATTGAACTACTTGAAACCTTTTTCTCCTGCTTCTTCTCTGCTAATACCTAAACATAAATAACATAACCAATTATTTCTTCAACTTTTTCTAATTGTAATCTATTTATTTATTTTACTGGCAACAAATACTATAATCAAGCTATTGGAATTATATACCTTTAATCAATCATTAAGAGTAAGAATAGCAAATGTTAGATCCATAGATGTAGTGGCATTAGTAGTAGCAAAGCCCTCTTTTGCAAAAATATAAAATATACATATATAACATTAAAAAAAAAAAAAC
Organism: Laguncularia racemosa; assembly: GCA_037954665.1. NCBI lineage: Eukaryota > Viridiplantae > Streptophyta > Magnoliopsida > Myrtales > Combretaceae > Laguncularia > Laguncularia racemosa. The sequence continues at coordinate 612,336 of JBBMOL010000095.1, read as the reverse complement.
TCACAAATCTGACTCTATCTCTTGAAGTTCTTCAAAATCTTCCTCATAATTTTTCAAAGTCTGAGTTGCTTTAAGCCAATCTTGCCCACATATGAGAGCTTCTATTGTAATTGGAGTCAAAGAACTTCGAAAAACATCAAAAACCCGTCCTCTTGTGCTGAAAGCATTTTCTGAAGCAACGGTTGATATTGGAATTGCCAAGACATCTTTTGCCATCAAAGCTAAGATTGGATACCTTAAGGAAGTTTTCTTCCACCAATCCAATACATCAAATGCCTCCACAAAATTTTCACACTCTTCCCCTAGATATCTCTCCAATTCATTTTTCTCTATCAAGGCTTCCCCTCCAATTTCTCACATAAAAATAACTTTATATGATTTAGATTTAACTTCATTATCTTTCATTGAAGCACTCATCCTACTACAACTTTCAAGGGGTAGATTGGATTTCTTCCTTTCAAACCCAGCAATAGACTCATAGTGAGCAAATGAGCCAGAGTGCACAACGAATTTTTTCCAGCAATTCATTTGCTTTACCATCATCATAAATCTTATTAACCATCCACTCTATGTAAGATAAATTTTGACAAGGATCCATCACAACAGCAACAAACAATAAGGGATTGATGTTATTGATATTAACCCAATATTTATCATTTTTTTTTTCATCTTCTCAACCATCACACTTACTACCTGTTTACTTCATCAAATGGAATAGGACTGTAATAGAATAGCTATTATTGGGGAATAACTATTATAGCGAATTGGTATAATGATGTTTTCTTAGATGTAATGGAATTGAGATTACATTATTTACTTGAGAGAATAAAGGAAGGAATAATAAATGGTTTAACGAAAGAATCATTAAATGTCGATACATAATATTAAAGCCTAAAATTGGATTACGTTTTTGAAAAACCATAATCTTTAGTTGACCACGATGAGGAACTATGTAGATGTCTTAGAGATTCATGCTACTGCAATTTTCTGCTATTGCAAGTGAATTAGAATAAACCTATCCAAGTCAAATTTTTTCAAGAATACAAAATATCGGCTGGTTGTGTAAAGTATTGTTAAGTACAATAGCATACAAGGCATGTCCTACATAAGTCACATTTTCATAAGTCACATACATAACTCCCATTTTCATAATTATGGAAATGCCATTCCCTTGTCCTACTAAAAAAAACAAATATCAACAACCAAGAACAACGTGCCATTTTCAATTGCCCTTTAAAAGCATTTGACATATGTTGCACAACGTGATAGATCAAGCTTATAGAGGATGTTGACATTCTTTGGTATTTGTGGGAGCTTAATTAACGCTTGATACAATTCCCTCTCAGATAGACCTTCAATTGTGGATAAAAAGCTTGTTAGTTCAGTTGCATCAACTCTGGGCCAATCCATTGTTAACTGATTGACACATGTTTGTATTGTATCCCTCAATTGTTGCATGCTAACCTCAAAGTGATCTATTGTAGTAGATAATTCTACCATAGGTATAGTTGCTGTTTGACTTCGCCTCCTCTTTGAACTTGGATTGGTTACACTTTGGTGGATGGAGTCCATATCAACATCATCTCTTAGGAGTATGATATCATTTGGGTTCTAAATTGGGGGATCATCTTTGTCTAACTCCTCAATGATGTCTTCAGTAGTTTATGTATCTTAACTAGTTGCATGATCCTTGGCATAAATCATTGACAACTCATTTAGGTATGAGAAACTCCTTGTCATGAAGGGATTTGCGTCCTTATGACTATAAGATTGACACAATGAAAATGTAACATCAATCTACTATTGACTTTACAAAAAAAAAAAATTATAATGAAAGAAATATATGAAGCACATACCGAAATATAAGCCTCCTACACTAGCTTCTCTGCTACTACAATCTTTCTTGCGTCATCCCATCTGAACCCACTTGTGCCTTTCCCAAATACTACATCATACACTATGCTCCAATCCTTTTTCAATGTTTAAATGCGTGACTCAATGTGGGGTCTTGCCTTTAATGTACAGTTCGGTATCCTTTGCATGAGCATTCGCTCCAACTCATTTAAATAACCACTCTTGAAACCGATGTTAGCATTGTATATTCCTCTATGGTGCAACTCAACCATGCATGTAACTAATGCATCATCTTTAGACAATGTCCACTTTCGCTTACTTTATTTCATTCGCTTAGGATCAACATCTATAGATTGCACCTCCTCCATGACTAATGACAAAAATAAATAGCACATTCAAGCGTGGAAACAAATAAATGTAGAATGCAATGTTAAAAAAGATCACATCAATACAATAAAGATTTAATTGAGCATGAAAGATTAAGAAGTACACCATCATTAGTGAAAATGGCATAGCATGTATTGACAAATGCACGTAGAAGTACAATCTAAATATCCATTTGACAAGCTGTGTTACAGTAATAATCTATGCAAATCAATGATAACTACGTCTACATGCAGTCCAGTCACTAAGCATCTCGTTTGCCAGACTTTGTCTCCAATCTGACCATGTGTCATTGTTTCCAAGTGTGAGAACCAGATCGTTTTCATTATCTATTGGATATTCCTCAATGCCCTCCATTAAATTGTCTAACAAATCAAAATTCATCTCCATCTTGATAAAGTTATGGAGCAAACAACATGCCAGAATAATTCAATTATGAACCCCCACATGATAAAAAGATAGGCTCCTAAGAATAGCCAATCGCATCTTCAGCATGCTAAAACACCTCTCAATCACATTCATGGCCAAAGTATAGTGCCTATTAAACGACTCTTCTGCAGTTCTTGGTTGATGCCCTTGATGCTACTCATTTAGATGATACCTTTGTCCCCTAAATGGAGCAAGGAATCCCTCACAGTTGCGATAGCCTCCATTAATGAGGTAATAGCAACCTACATAGACATACATTATCGGTTAGCAAATATAATTGTTGTTGCGAAATAGAAGTATTAAAAAATGAATCAATAAATAAATCATACCTTGTGCAACTTTCAGGCCATTCCTCCTAGTGATTTCATTTTGAAGAATCCTAGAACATAAACAAAAAGCATGTTTGGTGTACACACTCCGAGAACATTAGTGGAAATTTCATTCTTTCGAGTTCTATATCTACCTTTGTCAATCAATGGCACTTTGATTTGGATATACATCCCATTTAGAGCACCCAAACAATTCTACAATCGCAAAAAAGTTAATCTACCTCCATGCAATCTTGAAGAAATGTTTGTAATGTGAACTTTACCTTGAAAAATCTCCACCGTTCATTGTTGTAGTTATTCGGAATGGGTTCAGGCTTCTTTAATAGATGATGATGTAGTCGTAAGGTAGTATGTAATATTGAATGGAAATACTGACTAACTGTTTGTCTAGACCTCTTAAAGTTATGCTTAATGACTCTATTTTTTACATGGTGGGCAAGTATATGCAAAAACATTACAACTTGCTCATCCATGTAGAGATGCCTAGTTGCCTTTAATCCGCCTATATGGGCTAACATTTCACATAGTTTTGCAAATGCGCGTTTATCTACTCTTAACTGTTCAACACAAGTTATATCATCACAATGAACAAGTCTTCTAATTTTTTCATAGTGTTGATAAAAGTTTAATTCGTAAGATCAGACAGTTGGCCAATGGTTATGTAATGCCAATGTATACAACAACAACATAATGCGATGCTTAATGTCATAGTATTTTACTAAGAAAGCTAAAAGAAAACAAAGTATCTTCTTTTTCCTCTATGATATATGGAGATTGAAGTTTGACTCATCCATAGCTGCAATTATACGTTGCAGGTCTGATAAAGAAATGAAATATAATATAACAACTAGTAAGAAGAAGTAACCACAATATTAAAAAATTGACCACCGATAAGCTTCAAGCATATACAAAAATCAAATAAATGGCATCGATGCTTGCTAGACATAATATACATAATGTAAAAACAATCATCATGTTTCGTGGTAAAAATTATTGCTAGCTAAATAATTTAATAGTTACTAACACACTCACAAAGAGTAAGGTTAGCCAATATTATCTATTGCTATGTCTATACACATATGGCATCAGAAACCAGCATCCCATTCAAACATAACATCGGAAACTAGTAGCCATCACAGCAACAACGATGAAGAAAAAAAAAAAACCCACGGCAATGACTTTTCCATAGCATACCTCAGTAGACATCGGCTGTGAAGGAGACGATATTGTTGAACTCTAGCGACGTCATGTCCACAGGTACCTCATGATGGCAAGCAACTTTGACTCCTTCCTGTAAATCCACCAGCAGCAGCCACTGATAAGTCGACGAACAAATCTAATGCCACTCAACGGATAGCAGCGATGACAGAGACCAGTGACAATCGAGATCAACGATGACGGGATGCACAATACGAGATCCGATGACGTTAGCCTCTTTCCTGTAGATCGACGATAGTAGTGATCGACAAAAGCAGCTATAATAGACACTAGTGACGATGGTATGCAAGTGACGATGGCCAGCTGTTGCACAATGGGATGCACTGCTTAGATCCGTCAACAAACGCCTCCTTCCTATAGATTGATAGAGGCAATTGACGACGTTTCCACTGGCAATGATTGATTAACGGTCCCTTTGACTCTAGACAGCAACCGATGACTGATGGCAACCGACGACGGGATCTCCACGATAGATCTGACGAAACCCTCTTTCTTTGCTTCTTTGGTGTGGATGTGCTTAGGAAAAAAATGAAGGTCGAATTGCTATTACGTTGCTTTGGCTAGGGAATAGTGATTCAGTGATTCATGTAACTTCAATTCGGTGACGAGTTCCTATTCCGTGAAGTAAATAATGCAATAGTTATTCCATATGTAATAGACTTATAATGGAATTCCAATTATGATGAAGTAAACGAGATGTTAAGGATTTGTTATTACTATAGCATTTCTCCTTAATTTCATAACCAATACCCAATATCTCCTCAACAAAATTGTTACATGTAATATAAAGAGAGCCACATATGTTTATTGTAGCATCATAAAAATGCTTCGAAAAGGGTAAAATGTCACATGCATACTCCCACTCTTCTTCTACAAGCACACCCTTACTTTTTCGCAGTTCTTGGCTAAACTTTTCATTGCGAATATCTAACAAATCAAAGGCCTTTTAAAATTTAAGGGCTATCTTCAACATTAAATAAGTGGAGTTCCACCTTGTCTCAACATCTAAACATAAAAGACTTCTACTTTTGATTCCTTCTTCCTCTATGCAACTCTTAAACCTAGCCAATCTTCTAGGGGATGACCTTACATATCTAACTATAGCTCGAATTCTAAAAATGAAGTCATTTATGTCTTTTAATCCCTCTTTCACTGTCAAGCTCAATATGTGAGCACAATATCTCATGTGAAGAAATTCACCCTTCATGATAAGGGTACTCTAAGATTGAAATTTCCTTTTCAAATATTGAATAACTAAATTATTTGAACTGGCATTATCAAAAATAACAATAAGGATCTTAGTGAGACCCTAACTAACAAGACATTTCTCTACAGTCTTCCCAATAATCTCAATAAAATGGCTAGGAATTTGACAAAAATTAATAATTCTTTTTTGCAACTTCCATTAGTCATCAATAAAATGACAAGTAAGAAACATATAATTTAAATTTTGATTGAAGTCCATATGCCTGTGGTCAAACAAACTCTTGGAGCATATGATGAAAAATATCTTTTAAACTTTCTACTCTCCTTTCTAAACAATTCTAGACAATCACATGTTAATGTTCTATGAGAGGAAAGACTAAACTTTAGTTGCAAGGCTTCCAATAATGCTAGGAATTTTCTTTTGTTTGTCATCTAGATATTTAAGTTTATACTAGGAGCATCTACTCAAGTGTACATGTAGTGTACTGGTTCCTTGAGAACTTTTAAATGAAAAAAAAAATTTTGAACATTGATTACATAATGCCCTTAATTTACCATTATGCTCTTTCTTGGTGTAGTGATCTCATACTTCAGACCTTTGCCTCTTTGCAGTTACAACAAAAATAAAGGTTTCCGATGATTTGTTCGAAGAGAGCGAATTTCCACCACCAAAATCTTCGAGGATGTCAAGATTAAGTATGGGGCCTATGGGCATGGGTTTGTTACTGTGCATGCTTCGTTTTCCATTATCATTGGATCTTGACATCTATACACCAAAAAAAAAAAAATAATAATAATAAACAATAGATTAGTCCTTTATATACCTTAAAGTGACGTCTCCTGCATACATCAGCTTTACTTAGTATGTATAACTTTAAAAACCTTTTAGTACTAATAATATATGTTGAACATACATGATTTAATATAAAGCATGCGACCTTTCCTTACATCGTCAAGTGCAATCTATGAATTCACCACTAATAACAAGAATAGGAAAATAAACTTGGCATCAACAACAATTTAAATATGCTTCTTTGCTCACACATCAACACTTCAAAAATAGAAAACTAAAACTTAAATTATCTATATCTAATTATGCTAATAACTTGTACCGGTTATTATCAACACTTCGAAAATAGAAAACTAAAACTAATTATGCTAATAACTTAAATTCACTTTATATACCTTAAACCTAAAGCGACGTCTCCTACATACACTGGCTTTACCTATAGAGGCGAGAGAGAGAGGTGACAGAAAGGAGGCAGATAAGGTGATGGGAATCAACTTGCACCAACTCTTTCCAATGATCCATTGCAAGGAATTGAAAGACCAATGACAAGGGCAAGAGCAAAACGCATGGAGCAAGCTTTAAATGGACTTGTTTAAGATCATCTAGACCAAGCATTACAGTTGAGTAATCCAAGAGATGAAGAGATCATTGTCCATTTATCAAGCATCTCCAATAATAATAATGAAGATCAAAGCTTGGAGCAATACTAGCAAATGAAAACTTTGAGCTTGAAGGATGTCATTGCTTAGAAGATGTTGAAGGCCGCTTGGGAGTCGAAGAAGGTCGCTAGCTTACTTAGTCAGCTTAAGATTTAGGCCGCCAGCTTTGGGGCCAGCTTTGAAAGCTAACCTTTATTTTCCGCCTTGTGATTTCTTTTGTCATTTGTTCCTTTATTTGTAGAGACTATAAATAGTCTTTTAAGGTTCGAAATTGAGGACACAATTAAGATGAAATTATAAAACTCTTCCTTTTTGTTTATCAAGAACTTATTCTAATCTTATCAAGGTAACTTATGACGACCAAAATCCCGTTATATCTCTGGTTTTTATTTGAGATTACGAATTAGGGTCAAGTTTCATTTGCTTGTTTTCAAGACGATCCTAGGGTTTCTTTTCCATTTGATCAGGTTCTAGGTACGTCTCAACCTAGGGTTCGCATCAACTGATATAAGAGCTTTGGCTCTTGAAAATCAGGTGTTATCTATCATTTGATTATTTCATTGTTATCTTTCATCCTTTTAGTCCTTCAGTTTTTATTTTCGTTATTGTTCTTATTCATCAAAAAAAAAAAAAAATTCCTCTTGCCATGTTCTTCATTGATTGGATTTGTTGATTTTAGTTTGTAATTTTAATTATGTTTAAAGAGTTTTTTTAAAGAACAAGAACAAGAAAAGAAATTCATATAAAAAAAATGTAAGGGGGGGTGGGGGGGGTGGTGCTTGATATGAAATTCACTTTTTGAATTGCTTAGACAAAGTTATTCCCTTGTTCTTGGTATTACTTTGTCGTTACTTACCTTGTCATTACTTGCTGTCTGATAGGCTCATCAATAAGGTTTTTATTAAAGAGCTTATAGGGAGCAGCTTATTAGATAAAAAAAAATTATTATTAATTGAGTGAAACCCGAGTGATTCGAATCCATATTTTTTAATGTAAACACATGAGGGAGTGTTTGAGAGGACACATCTCTTTTTACTAGTAAACTCTTTGCAGGTAGTGAAAACATGAGTAGTGAAGGAGATAATGTAGATTCTGATATGAAGTTGTTTATGAAGGTTGTCCAAGATCAATTTAAACTTCTGAATAGAAAGTTAGATGATCTTGAATCTCCTTTTAAGCCTAAATCTTTCCAAAGGAATATGGATGAAGAGGAGCAAGATGAGGAGTCTAATGTTGATGTGGCCAGTTTTAGGAGAGGTAAAAGGGCTGTTCAGAAACAAGATAGTAATTTAGGAAGCATTAAGATGAAAATCCTTACTTTTCAAGAGAAGAAAAACCTTGAGTTATATTTGGAGTAGGAGAGAAGGGTAAAACATGTGTTTGATTATCATACTTATTTTGAGGAGAAGAAGGTTAAACTAGCAGCAGTTGAATTCACTGATTATGCTAGCATTTAGTGGGATCAGCTTGTAGTTAATAGGTAAAGAAATGGTGAGAGACCTATTCGATCATGGGAAGAGATGAAGATAGTAATGAGAAAAAGGTTTATACTTAGTCATTACTATAGGGACTTGTATAGCAAATTGTAGGGGTTGACTCAAGGTTCCATGAGTGTTGAGGATTATTAAAAGGAGATGGAGGTAGCTATGATCCGAGCTAACATAAAAGAAGATCGTGAGGCAACAATAGCTAGATTTGTTGATAGCTTGAATAGAGAGATAGCTGATGTTGTGGAGTTACATCATTATGTGGAGATGGAGGAATTATTACATAAGGCTATCAAGGTAGAGAGGCAATTAAAGTCTAAGGGTACCTTTAGGTATTGCTCCACTTCTAGCTCTTTAGGGAAGTCAAACTAGAAGAATAGCAAGGATGCCTATAAGCAAAAGGAAGATGTAAAAGCTGGGGAACCAACTGTCTATCTAAAGGTAAAATCAAACTTAAATCCTCTTCTAAATCAAGTAATATTAAATGTTTTAGGTGTCAAGGATTGGGGGACATTACATCTCAATGTCCAAACAAGAGGGTTATGGTTGTTTTGGATAATGGTAACGTAGAGAGTGTCAGTTCAACTGAGGAAGAGATGCCATAATTGGAGGAATGTAGTGATGTTGATATAGAGGGTCTTATGAAAGAAGAGATGTGTTTACTAGGCATGCTCTAAACATATAACCTAAGGAAGATGTTGATGAGGAACAACATGAGCAAATCTTTCATACTAGGTGCCATGTGAGTTATAAGGTATGTAGCATGATTATTGATAGTGGTAATTGCACCAATGTTGTAAGTTCTTTAATGATTGAGACATTGTATCTACCTACATTGAAGCATCCTAAACCATATAAGTTGCAATGTTTGAATGAATGTGGTGAAGTTAAGGTGACAAAGCAAGTTATAGTTGCATTTTCCATTGGCAATTACAAGGATGGGGTTCTTTGTGATGTAGCACTAATGCATACTGGACATTTCCTTTTGGGGCGTCTATGGCAGTTTGATAGGAAGGTCACTTATGATGGGTACAAGAGTGTGTACAAATTTGCGGTGAATAATCGACTCATTATACTAACACCTCTTAAACCTTTGGAGGCATATGAGGATCAAGTTATGATAGTTAAAGAGTGTAAATTAAGAGAAAACAAAGTGAGTATACAAGAAAAAGAAAAGAGTGATAAAAGGAGTAAGTGTATACAAAAGACTGGGAAAAGTAGTAAAGAGAGCAGTAAGAAAGTGAGCGCTTTTGCTACAAAAGGAGTGAGTAAGAGAGCTATGTTGGCAAGGCAACAACTACTTGTACTTTTGTACAAAGATATCTATTTTTCAACTAACGATCTTAACTTTTCTTTACCTAGCGTAGTTGTGTCTTTGTTGTAGGAATTTGAAGATTTATTTCCCAAGGACATTCCAGATAGATTACCTCCTCTAAGAGGTATTGAACATTGGATCAACTTCATTCCAAGGTCATCAATCCCTAATAGATCCGTTTATAGAGCCAATCCGGAAGAGACAAAAGAGATTCAAAGGTAGGTGGATGAGCTAATGCAAAAGGGATTTGTGAGAGAAAGTCTCAGTCCATATTTAGTTCCTATGCTTTTGGTTCCTAAGAAAGATAGAACATGGCACATGTGTATTGATTGTCGAGCCATCAACAAGATCACCATAAAGTACAAATATCCTATTCCAAGGTTAGATGATATGCTTGATAAGTTGTATGGTTTATGTTTGTTTTCTAAAATTGATTTAAAAAGTGACTATCATCAAATTCGATTAAAGGTAATGAATGGAAAACTGCTTTTAATACAAAAATATGAGTTGTGTGAATGGTTAGTCATGTCATTTGGCTTAACTAATGCACCAAGCACTTTTATGAGTCTAATGAATTATGTTTTGCATTCTTTCATTGGAAATTTTGTTGTAGTCTACTTTGTTGATATCTTAGTGTACAACAAAAATTTAGATGATTATGTTGAACACTTGCATGCTATTTTGAGTGTTTTGAGGGAAAATAAATTATATGCTAATTTGTAGAAGTGTGATTTTTGTATAAAATCCATTGTTTTTCTTGGATTTGTTGTAAGCTTACAGGAAATAAAGGTGGATGAAGACAAGGTGAAGGTGATTAGGAACTAACCTACACTAAAGAATGCAAGTGAGATAAGAAGTTTTCATGGTTTAACAAGTTTCTATAGGAGGTTTGTAAAGGACTTTAGTTCTATGGCAGCACTTTTAAATGAACTTATTAAAAAGAATGTTGTGTTTAGGTGGGGGGAAGTGCATGAGAAAGCTTTCAATACTTTGAAAGAAAAATTGACCATCGCACCTTTATTATGTTTACCTAACTTTGACAAAGCTTTTGAGATTGAATGTAATGCATCAAGGGTTGGAATATGGGCTATTTTGATGCAGGATTCCAAACTGATTGCCTTTTTTCAGTGAAAAGCTTAGTGAGGTGGCATTGAATTGTCCTACCTATGACAAGGAGTTGTATACATTAGTAAGAGCTCTTTAGACATAGCAGCACTACTTGTGGCCAAGGGAATTTGTAATTCACTCTGATCATGAGAGCTTAAGGTTCTTGAAATCCCAAGGTAAGCTTGATAAAAGATATGCTAAGTGGTTAGAATTCATAGAAACATTTCCTTATGTGATTAAATACAAGAATGGGAAGGAAATTGTTGTTGCTAATGCCTTGTTCAGAAGGTATGTATTGCTCACTTTCTTGCAAACTAAATTACTTGGTTTTGAGTTTATTAAAGATTTGTACATTAATGATGTTGATTTTTGCTAAGTATGGAATGCATGCTATAACTATGCATATGGAGAATATTATAGGCATAGAGGATTTTTGTTCAAAAAGGATAGATTGCGTGTGCCTATATGTTCTTTGCGTGAATTGCTGGTTAGGGAGTCCCATGGAAGAGGTTTAATGGGATATTTTGGTGTGCGAAAGACTTTAGATATATTGCATGAACATTTCTATTGGCCTAACATGAAGCATAATGTGCAATCTATTTGTGATAAGTGTACAACTTGTAAATAAGCAAAGTCTAAAGTAAAACCATATGGGTTTTATACACCACTGCCCATACCTACTCAACCTTAGACTGATATTTCTATGGATTTTGTGATTAGGTTGCTTAGGACTCAAAGTGGTAAGGACAACATATTTGTTGTTGTTGATAGGTTTAGTAAGATGGCACATTTTATTACATGTTCTAAAACCAATGATGTAACACATATTGTTGATTTGTTCTTTAAGGAAATAGTACGTTTGCATGGATTGCCTAGAATGATAGTAAGTGATCGAGATGTTAAGTTCCTAAGTCATTTTTGGCATACTTTATGGAATAAATTAGGGACTAAACTTTTATTTTTAACTGTTGCACATCCCCAAACGGATGGGTAAACTGAAGTAGTTAATAGGACACTTACTGTTTTGTTGCGTGCTATCATTCAAAAGAACTTGAAACAATAGGAAAGTTGTTTACCTCATATTGAGTTTGCATAAAATAGAACTGTTCATTCTACTATATCATATTCACCTTTTGAGATTGTGTATGACTTTAATCCTTTAACTCCTTTAGATATATTACCTTTGCCTACTAATGAATTTGCTAATTTGGATGGAAAAAAGAAGGTCGATTTTGTTTAAGGATTTAAATGCCAAAATTCGTGCTAATATAGACAAGAAGAATGAAAATTATGCAAGGCAAGCTAATAAGGGGCACATTAAGGTTGTTTTTTAGCTTAGAGATTGGGTTTGGGTACATTTTCGCAAGAAATGTTTCCCGAATAAAGGAAATCCAAGTTACAACCTAGAGGAGATAGGTCATTCCAAGTGTTAGAAAGGATAAATGACAATGCCTACAAGATTGACTTGCCCAATAACTATGGAAACGTAAGTGCTACTTTTAATGTTGCTAACTTATCTTTGTATGATGCAAGTGGTTCGATGACGAATCCTTTCAAAGAGGGAGGGAATGATGGGAATCGGCTTGCACCAACTCTTTCCAATTATCCAATGGAAGGAATTGGAAGACTAATGACAAAAGAGCAAAATGCATAGAGTAGGCTCTGAATGGACTTGTTCAAGATCATTTGGACCAAGCATTGTGGTTGAGTAATCTAATAGATGAAGAGATCATTTTCCATTTATTAAGCATCTCTAATAATAATAATGAAGATCAAAGCTTGGAGCAACACTAGCAAATGAAAACTTTGAGCTTGAAGGATGTCATTGCTTAGAAGATGTTGAAGGCCGCTTGGGAGTTGAAGAAGGCCGCCAACTTTGACTTTAAAGGCCATCGGCCTACTTAGCTGGCTTAGGATTTAGGCCACCGACTTTGAAAGCTAGCCTTTATTTTCCATCTTGTGATTCCTTTTGTCATTTGTTCCTTTATTTGTAGAGACTATAAATAGTCTTTCAAGGTTCAAAATTGAGGACACGATTAAGATGAAATTATAACTCTTCCTTATTCTTTATCAAGAACTTACTATGATCTTATCAAGGTAACTTGTGGCGATCAAAATCCCATTATGACTTTGTTTCTAATTCGAGATTACGAATTAGGGTCAAGTTTCATTTGCTTGTTTTCAAGATGATCCTAAGGTTTCTTTTCCATTCGATTGGGTTCTAAGTACGTCTCAACCTAGAGTTCGCATCATAAGGTAAGAGAGAAAGGCGATGGAGAGGGACAGTTGGATAGATGAGGCGAGAGAGAGAGGCGATAGAACCAGAGACGAAGAGAGGGAGAAGAGGCAAGAGAGGACAGGAGCAGGATCACAAGACACAAAACAGAAGATAGAGATGAGAGAGAGGTAGTGATTAGGGTATGATTCGTTGGGCTGGGCTGCTCCTTGGGTGGAAGGCTAGGCTTTTTTTTTTTTTTTAATGGTTTGGTTCAGATTGCACACCTGAACCGAATTGTAATCCATTTTGAAGGGGTTAATCAGAACCATTAAAAAAAAACGCTATTTCAATTCGAATTGATTTGGTTTACAGATTGATTCAGTTCAAATAGTTTTTTTTGTTTACTCCTACCTATCCAAGAGGACATATAGGTTTTTGTAATCCTAGTTGGACCGGTAATAAAAGAGTATTAGATTTTGATGTCAATGTCAACTCGTGGATAAATGCGCATATTCTACAGGACTATCAAGTATAGAGGCTAGTTTATCTATAATTTCATAATAGGGAACCCACTATATATGACTGGAAAGGCTTGATGTGAATTATATATAACAGGGAGTTTTTCCCTGGTTTTAAGAATCAGTGGTTTTCTTCTTTGACCCTTACTAGATATAAGCAATCCACCGTTAGAGATTAGTTGAGGATCAAAATTATCAAGTGTTAAAAGAAAATTCACCATGCATTTAATAGCAAACTTACTAAATTATTAGCAACTTGAAAATCATATAGTCTCGACGGTTTTATGCTTCGACGTTATCCTTTTCAAATTATTTTTACCTAATACTTTGGTTATAGATTAAACAAAATATGCTTCGCATATTGCACGCAAATCTCGGTTTAATTTTAACTGCTTGTACTGCTTTACTCGAGTGATTATATAGCAACTCCCTTTTCCCATTTTCTAATTTCTTTTACTAAAAAAAAAGAAAAAAAAAAAGCTTAGTGAATCAAAGCCTTGCGAATCTCCTCACCTGGCTTTAAATCCTTATGTCATATTTAATAAATCGAGGTGATATTGAATGGGATGAATTAGAATTATGAGTGAAGCTTATAAAGTAGTATTTATCAAAAGTACTATTAATTATTAAACATCATAATGAGATTAAGGTTAAATAAGTAATTTTAATTTATGATCATTAAAGAAGTCAGAATAGAATTATGATTTTGCTAGCTCAAATATGGATTTGAATTCCCTTTTAATGGCGAATTAACAATTCCAAGAAATCGCAATTCTGATTTTTAAAAGTGCATCAAAACATAAGAAATAGAGAAAAACCCAAAATGGTGTTTCCGTTTCTGTGTTTATTTCCATGTACCAAATACACCATTAAGACCTTAGCCCTCACATCAAAATTACGTTTAACGCTTTGGAACTCAAAATGTCACAATCCACCACGTGTTATTACTAAATAATGTTACACTAAGACTTTCAACCTCTTTAAAATCACAATATTTGTATATCTCTATAGTATAAAATAAATTATCAAATTTTAAATATCACAAATACATATCTTCTATTCATTTATTAATACATACAACTTTAAAATTTTCTTGATAATTTGAAATTTAATTTAATTTAATTTAATGTATCATATAACAACCTAATTTATTATATGTCTTGATGCTCTAACATTGAACCTGCTCTGAAAATTTGATGTACTTGAAAAAGAAATTTCTGAAATGGGGTGAGCTAATACCCAACACATGATACCCATGAGTACATGCACATGACTAAACATATATAGAATTCACATACATTTAAATGCAAATAAGAAAACAAACACTAAATTATATCTTTATTTAAGTCCTGCAATCAATACATGGGTACTCATAACCTTGCATACTTTAATTATTAAATAGTTTTATAACGTATATATAGATGTGATACATTTGGGATACTGCCACTATCGATCTTGATACTATGATGTTGGAAACTATCACTCTTAGCCCCAACACCCATAAGTCATCCTAAAATCTACCCAAATTATTTCAATATGCAACTTTATTAAGGATAGAGTCACATAGAGATCATTAGAGTGTTGCTTAGGAATTTGTCACCACTGACCCCTAGGCCTAGCCAAGTATAAGGAGTAAACATTTATTAACTGCACAATGTTTAAGTTCATTTAATTACTATACTATCAAATACAAACAACAAACAGGATAATTATGTACTTGTAGGAAAAGTTTCAAATTTAGTCTGACTAAAATTGTCAACCTTAATAGAATCTAGTATGTACAAAGAAGTAAACTTAGCATTAGCTTATAACTTGATCTAGGTTTACTTAGTTTGTTAATCTAAGTATTATTTGATCATTCCCCTCCCCATATACTCTAATTTAGGTAACATTAGTTTTGAATTGACGAAAAACTCAAAAAAAAAAAAAGGGGGAAAGAAGAAACGCTTTAGAAACATTATAGAGTAACACAACTATATATATGGTCATACAGAAGAGCATAGTTGTGCATAAAGACTCTTTGACATGCCTTAACATGGGTAGGTACACGCCTATATACTTGGCGATAAACTACTTATTTCACATCTTTTCCTCTCTTCTCAACATGGGTAAGTACACACTTATGTACTTGACTATGACCTCTCAGCATCTCACGATTTCTCCCATTTTCTTTTCAAACAATCCCCTTTTTTTTCTTCTAACAACTAGTTCCTACTATAACTTCTACTTTTCCAACAATTACAGC
The DNA here is from genome assembly GCA_037954665.1 of Laguncularia racemosa. Lineage (NCBI taxonomy): Eukaryota > Viridiplantae > Streptophyta > Magnoliopsida > Myrtales > Combretaceae > Laguncularia > Laguncularia racemosa. The sequence goes on along the minus strand of JBBMOL010000095.1, from coordinate 596,577 downwards.
ATACAGACATATAAAATATATGATAAATAATACACTTACTTGTTTCAATTCATGTCAATGTTCCTAATTTTGCGTGAACCCATAATTATGCTTTGTTACTATTATATTAATATCCCAAATCTGCATTGATACTCCGTACTTTAATTAACGCTTCTTGAAACAAGAAAATCATACAATAAAATAATCAAATTTAAGACTTACCTTGCAAATTTAACATCGGGTCGAGCAAATTTGTGTAATAACTACGAAGCTTGTTAATGAGAGTCTATAGAATAGAGTTCTCTTTAAAAAGGCAAAATGTATGTTGTGGAAGGGAAAATAAGGGGTAATTAGAAAAATGACTATATATTATTTATGGTGAAAGATCAAAATACCTTTTATTGTCATATTACTTAATGTCCCACGACTTTTAAAACTTTATTTTTATTTTATTTTTTGGTATTTTAAATCCTCCCCTTTTATAAAAAGTTTCATCCTCGAAAGTTACCCAATTCCTGAAACAATCTTAAATGCTTGTTCTTTAACTCTTCCCATAACTCCTTGTATCTTTCTTCTCATCATGCGGTTGTCTATTAAGCCTTGACATAGTTGATTACTTCTCCTTAGAATTTGCTCTTCTGTATTCTATTGTTTGTCTTGTCATTAATTCATTCTTAATTAATTCTAAATCTCTTGAACATATGCCTCTTGTTGTCCACTAATGCCTTTTCATTATTTTTCGTAAATCTTCCATTACTTAGGGCTTTTCTTTTATATTGTCTTTCGTTGCACTACTTTGATTATAATAAGTAGTTAACCTATAACTATTCTCCAATCACATCAATATTTATTCCATTTTGATCCTTTGGTCTATGATCGACTTGTATGTCTCAAAATTGGATCATCTTCCTAATACCAATAAATTAAACTAAGATCTCCAAAAAAATAATTGTATAATTATATGTTTTCACCTAACTTTTATTTGCAAAATTTTCCTTCATTCTTTTCATTTCATTTATTTTATAAATCCTTTATTTTAAATTTAAGTCCCTAAGATTCCTTCATTATTCAGATTTTACATATTTGTTTAATTAAGATTCTCATATTTCGAAAGACTATTCTTAATTTTCTTTCTAGATGAACATATCTAATGATGTAACAATTTTATTCGCTTTCTGATAATTTCCAATCGTGACTCTATTTAATAACTCCTGAATGATTCCAATATTATCTTGTTAGATCTCAAGACTGATGATAACCCCAAATAGGTGATCTAAACTAGCCCTTATTACTATTTGTAATTAGTATCGTGAGAATTTATTGTTATTACTATTATTATTACTTTAAGTATATACACATTTTGTTTTATTAATTACTTATTATAAATGTGTATACAAAAATATTTGATCTCTTCTATAAATATATACCATCCTTAGATTTATTATTGTTGGAGTTATTATTCTTTCACTATATCATTTACTTTTCATTATTTTTAGGAAATATTATGTACATGTACATAAATGTTATCACTTATACATTTATTATCTAATTCTCTTTGTGGTTTATTATTGTTATTATAAATAGTTCTATTTTTTCATTAAATTATTACTCATCTTAGTATAATTATTGTCATTATCAATCGATTGTTTTATTTGTTTCTTTATTAATAGCCTTTTATTGATTGTTATTTGTTTATTTGGAAGTTGTTATCATCATTATTATTACTCCTTTAAGTATAGCTACTTTTGGTTTAGTTAATTACTTGTGTAAAGGGCTAAATGCAATATAAGACCTTGTGCCCATTAATTAATTAGATTTGATTATTTGAGTTAAGGTGATAGAGCTCAAAGAGTCAAATCCATGACCTTTAGGATGATTACGGGAGATTTGGTATGATAGGCTTGGAGTAGGTTTGTTGGATTAGTCAGTCTGATTTAACCTTTCTCAATAAAACTCGCACATTCGAAGTCATTAATGAGCTTAGATTCATGAGAGGCCTATATGAGGGCTCATTCACTCATGACCATCAATTGCCATCATCATCTGATGAACGGGATTCATAATTGGATCCTATAAATACTTAAGGCATCTTCATTTAAAGGGGCATTTTTTTGGAGAAAATGCCGTTATTTTGCCGAATGACTTTCTGAAAAAGATTAAATTGAGAATTCAGTGAAGAACATTTGCTTGTTATGAAGCACTTGAGCCTAATTAAGACTTCTTACTCCTCTTCCCTATTCTACTCATCTTTGATCATCTTTCTACGTGTCATTACATGTCACTTCTCTAAGCTCATATGTAGCATAAGGATCACATATATGCATGTGACTACATTGTGATCAAATCCACCCAACTACATTTTTGGTAACTCCACTAAGGAATAGGAAGTTGATAGCCTCATGATGGTACCCTAAGGAGAGGGATTCCCGATCCCAATGACGACATCAATCAAGACCATGAAGGTAACCCTGAAGTTACCGAACAACTACCCCCGCCTAAGAATTTTGATCTTACCAATAATACTTAGGAATCTCATCTTGACAATGCTTAGGTGGTGCATGTCATTCAAGAAAACGTTGGGATGATGAACCAATTTATGATGATGCTCATCCAATGTATACCCGGTATGGTAGGCTTTGCTACTACGCAACAAAGAATGGCTTTGCTGAATCTTGTTGTTGCTGTGCAGCAACTTGCCCCCTAAGCACCCCAATCCTCCAGCCTAGCTCCTATCAATTAAGAAGTTGCTCCTAAGGCTAAGGAGCAGGGTCCTACATTAGAACTTGTAGCTGCACATCATCCTACACCTTAGGTGAAGGACCAATGAATTCACATTAGGGGCTCTTCATCCTCATGCATTGTACTTGTATCATAAGATGTTATTGGAGGATCTACAATTCATCTTAACCTTATTCCCATTACTCTTATAGAGGTTACAATGTTTGCTCTTAGGAGCACATTTGTCACGAAGGAAGATCTAGACATGCATCTGAAGGAAATACAGATGAAATCCATTATGGGAGTACTAAATCTTAAGCTCCCATACAATTAACGCATCGCAACTAAGCTTTACCTTAAGGATTATGTGAGCCCTAAGTTTATGCTTTTTAATTGGAAAAAAGGAAGCACCAAGGAACACCTGCTGAAGTTTATCGAATCACTGGAAGTTTATGTGCTAGATGATGATTTGAAACTTAAAGAATTTTCTAAGCCCCTCATAGAGAAGGCATACACATGGTATGTCAATCTTCTGCCAAGCTTGATAGATTCGTAGGGTAGCATTTGTAAGATGTTCTTAGAGAAGTTCTTCTTTACTTAAGAGAGAGTCACTTTGATTAACATGGGATGGATCCGATAGAAGCCTAAGGAAGACTTGATGGAGTATATTGAACACTTTAAAGAATGTTCACTAGACATCAAAGACATTTGTGATGAAAAGGAGTTAGTGAAGATTTGTATCAAAGTGATGTTCATTAAATATGTGGTGCATTTAGAGAATCTATCTTTGGTGTCATTCGCTACATTGGTTGAAAATGATCGAAGGACCAACATTTCCATTGCAAAGTGAAAGGAAGGAAGTCCTAAGTTCAACTAACGAGCACCATCTATAAGCTTAGCCTAAGGAAAAAGGATCTAAAGGAGGGAAGAATCCTAAGATTAGGAAAACTAAAATTGAGACTACAAGGGGCTCTACACTGACATTAACATATCCATGTCTAATGGGGAAGGTACATGCAATACTTGACATATGGTTAAGAGATGGGAATATTAAACTCCTAAGATTCGAACGCTTCCCTACTGTAGAAGAAAATAATAACCTTAGATTTTGTAGGTTCCATAAAGTTGTGGGGTAGTTTACTAAGGATTACTTCACTTTGAAGAAGATTTTTGATGAGAGGATTCGAAGTGGAGAGCTTATCATAGAAAATAATGATGTTAAGCACAATCTACTCCTAGCCCATAGTAATCAATGTAGTGTTGTGACTGTTGTTACTCACGATCTTGCTACTATTGAAGTGCATAAGATGCTACTTGTTGAAGCATATAAAGGAAAAGGGAAATTGGATGAAGTCGAAGATGATGAATGCTCACTTGTCGTTGCAGCACTATTGAAGACTTTTAACTTTAGGAATTTCTTCGACCTTCTTGGGTTTGATGAGAAGACGAGGCTTACAGCAGAAGTTGCCGCACTTACACAAATTTCAAAAGCACAATATGCAAAGTGTAACGTAGCCCAACCCATGAAGAGAATGGCCTATGACCATGAGAATGTAATTTTATTCACGAATGTGAATGTGTGTGAAGAGCTCAAACCACAATCGCTCCTATACGTGGAGGGAGTGCTTAACAAATACCCAATGAAAAGGACATTCATATACACTAGCTCCTCTTTGAACATCATGCCAAAGACCACATTGGAAGTGGTTGGAATTGATCTTAGGCGTTTGGTGAAGCAACCTATTTTAGTAAATGGCTTTAATCATTCCCTTACAAAGATACTAAGATGGGTCAATGTAGATCTTAAAGTTGAGCCTATCCATAACTTTTTTACTTTTCATGTGATGAATGTGCCCATATCCTACCACCTACTTATGGGAAGGAAGTGATTGTATGATCACAACTTAGTACTTTCAATGCTTTATCAATGCATTAAAGGTGAGTAGAAAGGGAAGGAAATATTCATCTTTGCAATGAATAATCCCTTTGAGTAAGAGGAATCATACTTTATTAAATCAACATTTTTTTAATGAATATGCTGAAGAGGGAGAAACAGCCATTGCAAGACCCTTGAGTGTGCCATTGTTTACCTGGAAGGAAATCCAAGGTAGGCAGCAAAAGAAGAGAAAGATGTGTGGTTGCCGATGAGGTAAGAAGAAGAATAAGCAAACAAAAAGGATTGAAAGTTCTATTAGGACAGACAGGCATAAGGTATATCATTTGTGATGGTTACAAGGATTTGAGGAGGTGTGTTTATCTTCTTCAAATCTCAAACAAGTTCTAGAAATCTAACTTGCCCCTTAGCAAATGCAAGATCAAATTAAACCTCAAGTAGAAGAGATAAAAGAGTTGGATCTAGCATAAATAGGTGAGTTGCTATGACCAATGTTCTCCGGCAAATATCTTTCTTAAGAGATAAAGGTTCTACTTGTTAAATTATTAAAGGAGTATAGAGATGTCTTTCACCCTGAAGTTGAGATGCAAATCAATTAATGCTCGATTAGATATATATATTAAGTGAGATTTAACATATTTCCCCTTGATTTTGGCATTTTTTGAATAATGTGAATTTTAATTGAGTAATATTTAGATTTTAAGGCTTTGATGGAAAATTCAATTAAAAAGGAAGAAAAGGAATCCAATTTTACTCAATTTGAAGCTAAATAGAAGAAGTTATGAAGTTTTGAAGCTAGACACGACTCAGACATGACCACGTTAAAAGATCGTGTTAAAGTTGAAGGTTCATAGAAAGTTACACGGGTGCTAGACACAATCGTGTTTGTTGATCATTTTGAAGTTGAGGATTTATAGAAAGTTACACGGAGGTTAGATACAATCATGTTTCTTGGTCGTATATCTCTCTGATCTAATTGATTTAAACATGACCTATAGACACGACCATGCTTAGGTCATGTCTATTGGAACGTCATTTTTTACATGATGGCTACTTTTCTACACTTAAAGAAATTAAGGTTTTCTTTATTCTAGTTGATTTCCTTGATGATGCATATTTACACATCATTGAAGAATTCGATTTCCAATATGAGTAGTGCTTAATTTTTCTTAGTATCTAGATTTGTGAAACCTACATTTATTATGTGATTAGGATTTTTATTTTATTATTCAATGAATTCTTATGTTTCTTGATTTATACATGTGTTCTTAATGTTTTGATTAGATTAATATTTCTAGGGTATTTTTCTATCTATTTGATATTATATATTAAGATTGAGAAATTTGATGTATACTTAGATCTAGCATGTTTGAAGAGAGTTGATGTAATATTAAAGATAAGTTACATACTTATTCTTGATTTAATTAAATTTGTTATGGGAATTTATTATCTTTGTAATGTAGTCTTTGAATTATGCTATTGTAAAGAGATTCAAATGAGTAATTTTAATATTAGGATTTAATAAGCTTGAGAAAGTTATTAAACTAAATTAGAAAGTCAATGAAATTTAAGAAGAATTTAAATATTTTTTGTTAATGTCACATAATAATTCATAGCAGAAACAAAGTTCAGATACTAGTTTTATCATCTTAAAGTTAATTCTAAATTGCTTTGCTTTTCCATCTTTTAATAAAGTCTTAGTTCTTTAGTTAGTATTTCGTTATAGTTTTTAGATCAATCAAACTCTATAATATATTGGTTAGATAATATGATGTAAGTTAGTATTAGTACCCATAATCTTTATAGGACAATATCCATATTTTATACACTATATTATAAAATTTGATTGGCACACTTGCCTCACATCACAAATCAAGCTAGAAGTTGAGAAGCTACTTCAAGAAGGTTTTATAAAACTGATTGAACTTCTTACTTGACTTGTAAACGTGGTCCTAATAAAAAAAAAAAAAAAGAATGGCCAAATAAGAGTATGTGTTGACTTTTAAGATTTGAAATGTCCAAAAAATGATTTTCCCTTATCAAATATCGACACTTTAGTAGATGTCACTACAGGACATGAGTTGTTTTCATTTATGGATGGCTTTAGCGATTATAACTAGATCAAGATGATAACTGGCGATGCAGAGTGTACTGCTTTTTGAACCCCAATGGGAAACTTTTATTACACTATCATGCCATTTGGGCTCAAGAATACAGGTGCCACTTATTAGAGGGCGATGATTGCTATATTCCATGACATGATGCATAATTTTATGGAAGATTATGTAGACAATATAGTTATCAAGTCAAGGCAAGCATCGGATCATCTGATCTACTGGAAGAAGGTTTTCGAAAAATGTTAGTTGTATAAACTTCGCATGAACCCTCTTAAGTGTGTCTTTAGAGTGGTTTCAAGTAAATTTCTTGGGTTTGTTGTTCATAGAAAGGGTATTGGTGTCAACCCGACAAAGGTTCAAGCTCTACAATCTATGCCTTCACTCACTAATTCAAAGGAATTGAAAACTTTCATAGGAAAAGTTTCCTATATTAGGAGATTCATGCTAGTGCTAGCAAGGATTTCATACCCTTTGCATCAACTTATGAAGAAATGGGTTCTGTTTGAGTGGGGGAAAATGCATAAGGAAGCAATTTAGAAGATTAAGAAGATCTTGACCTTCCCTCAAACTATGACAATGCTTGTGAGGAGACTACCATTGACTTTGTACCTTACATCCGTTGATAAGTCCATTGAGGCTCTATTTGCATAGGAAATATATGGATAGGAATGACCAGTTTACTATCTGAGTCAAACCTTTCAAGGGAGCAAGGTTAATTACCCAGCTTGCAAAAGGTACTATCTTGGACTAATATTTGCTTTGCAAAAATTACGGCACTATTTTTTGGTGCATAAGATTAATCCCATAACACGTTTAGATCTCATTAAGTACTTATTATCTTGACTAGCTTTGTCAAATTGAGTTACTAAGTAGTTACTCCTCCTTGAAGAGTTTGATATCATGGTCTAGTCTCCCAAGGCTATCAAGTCACAAGCCTTAGTTAATTTGTTGGCACACTTCCTGAATGCGTATGAAAGTCCTATTGTGGATACTGTTGTAGTAGAGTTTTATGAAGATTCCTTCATGGTCGAAGTCAAGGGGAATAGTCACCTCAGTTTGATGGCTTTATAAGAAGCAAGGGAAAGGGGGCAAGAATTGTATTGACCTTGCTTGAAGATCAAGAAATACCATTAGCATTTAAACTTTATTTCTATTGCATCAACAATGAGGCTTTATTACTTAGGTTGATTTCTACATAAGAGGCTAGAGCAAATTGACTATGCATTTGAGGTGACTCTAACTTAATCATTAAATAGACCAACGATGAGTTTGGACTTATAGAACCCACACTAATGCTCTACAGGGTTGTAATGCAAACTCTAGTGATAAACGACTCGATCTATTAATAGATACGCGAATGCGTTGGCTACATTAGCATCAAAAGTTCTAATCCAGGATGTGAATACTAGTTTAAATATTCAAGTATTAAGGAAATCCATACTATGCACTACGTTAGATCTTCTTGATAAAGATGAGGAACCATGTGATGATTGGCGCATTTTAGTGAAGGAGCAATTAACGCATCTTGATGCAGCTTTTGCTTCAACGTTGAAAAAAAAAATTCAATTGAATGGAAGATTGTACTAAAGGCCTAGAAGGCATTTTATCTCGATGTATCGGCACAAAAGAGGCATGTCTTAAGCTAGACAAGTATCACAAAATCTGGTGTGAAGAGGAAGGACTATCACTATATCATCGAATTTAATGTGCTGGACACTACTAGCCATCAACATCTAAGGATGCATTATAAGTACAAGTGAATTGTCTCAAGAGTTCAAAATTGCCCGATAAAAAGGAATGTAATTTTATGGCCATGGTTGGGGATTAAAGGTGTTCGTACATTGACTATTTGAAGAATAACATCTTTCCTACTAATAGCATTGATGCCAGACTCATGAGAAGGAAGGCCAGAAAGTATTTGATACATGAAGATGAATTGTATAGAGTCTCATTTATAGTTAAACCCCTTAGGTGTATTTCATCCCTCGAGATAGAAATGATATTAGCTAAAGCCTATGTTGGAGAATATGGGGAACACCAGGGAGGAAGGAAGCTATATTATTACTTATTTGATATGGGATACTATTGGCCAATTATGGAAGCTGATGCCTTTAATTTTGTTAGGAAGTGTGTCATTTGTTAGCAAAATGGTAATGCCATCCATGCTCCTACAATCGTGCTTCATAGTGTAATGATTTCATGACCCTTCCACACTTGAGCATATGCCCTTATTGGTCCCATTCACCTATCATCAAGGGGATGCATCTAGATCCTAATTAGGACTAAGTGTTTTACTAAATGGGTAGAGGCAATTCCACTAAAGAAGGCTACAAGACTAACAATTGCAAGTTTTATAAAGAAGGACATTATATCTAGACTTGGAATTCCGAAGCGCATCTTATCTAACAATGGCACTCTTTTTGTTAATTCTCATGTTTGGCAACTGTTGGCTAGCTATAACATTGATCATATTAACTACCTAAAAGGTAATGGATAAGCAGAGGTCACAGACAAGAGTTTGTTAAAGGTGCTTAGTCGCATGGTTCACAACAACCACATAGAATGGCATGATAAATTGTTGTTGGCACTATGGGCTTACAAGACATCAAAGCAAAAACCAACCCAAGCGATGCCCTTCTCTTTGGTACATGGGACCGAAGTGGTAGTTCTAGTAGAAGTTCTAATTCCTTCCTTACGATTAGCTATTACTGCTAAGTTTGAGTTGGATATTTTGTGAGTACTAGACTTGGAGACCTTGGAGGAAAAGCAAGACATTGCTAAACATAATTTGATTCATTATCAGCACAAACTAAGTGTAGCTTACAATCGTTTGATATGAAAGAGATCATTCCAATAGGGTGACATTATACTTTAAGCAACCGAGCATGTGCACTAAGGTATTCTAGCATTGAAATTTACACCCAAGTGGAATAGACCTTTTATTATTGAAGAAGTTCACGGTAGTGATTATTGTAAAGTTCATAATCTAAAGACGGATGTGATCATTGCTCCCATTAACTTTCTATACAATAAAAAGTTTTACTTGTAAAAGCAAGACATATTGAAAAAGTGAATGAATGACATAACAAGCCCAAGTCATATGAGCTTGCTTTTACATATTTATCCGTTTCTTCTTCTCTTCATCATTATTGCAAGATTAGGAGAGAGAGCTCCTTTAACACATATTTTACACATCGTTGCATTGCTACTAGTTAGTATGAAGTTTATTTCTTGAGTGCGCAATGTTTGTTCAATTCACGATACACTAGCAAGTTAAGAGTATTATTTCTCAGGTTCGTAACATAATACATTCATTTAATTCCAATTCAAATTCACTTATTTTTAAATAAGTTAAGTAGTGAGTAATACCCCATTAACTAACATTACCATTACTATCGAGTTTAGACAATACACATTATTGTTTTCATCTCCTTTCATTATAATTAACATAAGAATTCTCGTGAATGAGAAACTTAACTCAATTGCATGGGATCTTACAAAGTTAAAGAGAGAATTGTAAAATGCTATGTTGATAGTATGACATTTATTTTACAACATGCTAGTAATCGACATGAGACGAGAGATTCAAAGCAATAAATAAGAGATAACATTCATTAACGAAAGTAATGTTATAAATGTGTTAAGAGAAACTTATCGAAAGAAAAAAAAAAAAAAGGGAGATAACATTGTACTTTGATTTTCATGAAGCATAATAAATATGTGCACAATGTAATAAAGAAAATTAAAAAAAAAAAAAAGAGTAAGATCAATAGCGCAAGATGCAATGATAGACTCTATGGTAAAGTCTAAGTCCCTACTCCCAACTAGCTCATTCTTTTCAAGCTTAGCCCTCTTAAGTTCATCTTTGAGGTAGTCGCATCGGTTTATAACCTCCTAGTAATCAAGTATCTTCCGAGTTTCAATAGTAATGAGCTACATTTTATTGATCCTAAATCTCAAGATATGGGTTGTAGTGACACTAGTAACTAATAACTCTAACCCATCTATAGATAATGAACTCCAGTATCTACCTAAAATCTTCGTAGCTCTCCCTAATAGTGCAATGATGCCACTAGCCTCTGTGTCTTAATAAATGGACCCCATCCAAAAGTCCCCTTCTATCCCATATAAGTGCTCAAATGAAGCTAGAAGATAGGAAGCTACAGTATAGTCATGAAAATAAGAAGTCTTAATTGAATTTGCTGCTAAGGTAGAGGAACCTCCTCTCTCAGTTGGCTAAAGTATTATAGTGGCTAAGGGAGGATGAAAACTGGGAATTGTTGTAATAGGAGGAATGTGATTGGAAACAGGTGGAGTACTAACTATTGAGAGACCATGATTGGAAGTAGGTGCAGGATTGCCAACAATGGAAGAATTATAGTTGGAAACGGCTAGAGGCTCACTAGTGGCAATGATATCTGTAAAGGCATTACTAGATGTAACAATAGAAGACTTAGCATCTAACAAAGTACTGGCATACACTTAAATCTAGCTTTCCTCTAAATGTTTAGCCCCATGGTTATCCGGATCAACCATCTTACTCAATTCATGAATCACATCATCATCATTCTTATCTGCCTACTTAGGTAAACTAATTTCATTGGCATGTTGTTGTTGATGCTCATCTTGATCATCACCAATATCCACAAAAGACCTACTCCCATCACCAAGAGTATGCTCAGGTGTCCCCTCGAAATCTATTAATTTTGTATCTGTATTTTCCTCATCCTCATCAACATATGTGGTGACTGTAGGATAGTCCTTAAGTCACAATGCTTTTCCAATGTCATAATGATTTGGAAAGGGGTGAGAGATGGGGGGAGTTGATTTTGGTGTCATAGCACCTCTAGAAACACTAGCAGTTGTATCATTGAAGTGACTGTTCTTCACCCTTCGTTAAACTGAAGTCTCACTAGTATCATTTGCTGTTATGTTCTACCAAAAAAAAAAAAAGAATAAAAAATAAAGTAGTAAAGAGAAAAAAAGATGAAAAGAATGTTAATAAAGGATGTAAAAAAGCATGAATGATGAATGGAGAAAAAGGGCATTAGTTTTATCACCTCATAGATACACATGCATTTGATCTATTTAACCACTGGTGTAATGAGCGTTGTGGGATCGCTTTGTGACTTAACTTTATCTTCTTTAGGAACTCGGAAGCAAAACTCGTACTTGCGAATGACTAGCTCTGGTAGGGTATCATTTACTTTCGAGGCAATGTACTCCTTAAACCCATCAATACAGTTCTTCCAATATGTCAAACACCTAGTGAAGGCAATACCGAAACGCTTCATAGATGGGAAGAATAGTTACTTGACATGTGGGTGAATCTTTTTATGGCTCCCAGGATTGAGCGCTTAGCAACACTTGTCAAAGTATTTATCGATATTGATCTCACGAGGCACACCTTGATCAAATCCCAATTGTCAAGCAACTCGATGCAGTAAATATACCATGACACTACACACAAGGAAGAATGTGGATGAACTACACCAATCATAGAGTGTAGGGAACCCTCCAAGTGTGTACCAAAAGATGAATTCTACCTCAACATTAGTGAGTTGGTTGTAAGACCTTATCAAAGTCACCAACTCTTTGGAACTTAAAGGATAGACATCTGAGCACTACTCATGCCTAGCTAACTTACTTGTGTAGGGGGTAAAAATTGACTTCACTAATATCGTTTATAACATCAAGAATTGTACCTTAAGGCCTTTTGCCCACCCATGCCTAAGCCTTAGGCTCAATGGAAGCAAGTTTCCAAACAAGGGTTTCAAGGTACCTCTTGTAGTGTTCATAGAAGAATAATTGCAAAAATGCTAATTTAGCATGCAACACTATCATATATCAACCTTTTGACTGTGCTAAGGCCTCATGATATAGATCCAATCATTAGTATAAGGAACCTAAGAAGAAAGGACTAAAACTGAAACGCTCTCCACAGGTAATGCGAATTGCTAGATAAAAAAGATAAGGGCTCAACCCGCTCTCTAGCCCGTCACGGAATACATACGTAGATAGCCAATAGGTAAGGAAGGCCTTTAGCTCATGCCTGAAATAGAAGATCATAGATTATATGAAATTCCCTAACTAAGATATAAGTACCAAAAGAAAGGAGATCGTAAAGTAATATGCAAATACTTACTTACATCTATAGCTAGAGCCTTTAGCTCCAATTCGCTCAGGTTTAAAGAAACGTCTAATCCAAGCACAAAAAGAAGCATGCCTATGATTATCAACAATTAACTATAAGTCTTTCTCCAATAATCTTATCAACCTTTTATCTTCTTCAAAAATCTGGCTAGTCGTAATGTCGATCAATTCAAAAATTCAAAAACCTAAAAGCATGCAAGTATCCTTCAAGGTGGGAGTGATCTTACCCCATGCAGTCATAAATGTGTAGGTTTGAGTACTCTAGTGGGAAATAACAACTTGCCATATCTCTATGTCTTGCAAACGAGGAAGTTCAAATGAGAAGAAATCTATATGGAGTAACAAACCCCTACTTTCTCTAGAATAGACCCATGTGTCTTGTTGTTCACAATGTGATGCACCCATGATTGCCAACAAGTCAATGTTTGCCTGTGGTAAGCAAAGAGGCTATTTGAAAGTGAAAGCTCATTTCACTCAATCTTAAAGCATAATATCAAACCCCCATTAATATCTACACGAATTGTCACTGAAGGTTCTGGCTCTATGAAATGTAGTCCACCTATTGTAGAGTGAAGTGCAAATTATTTTTTTTTTGCCATTCTTTTCTATTTTATACTAGAAAAAGTTCTTCATAATTGTCGTGCCAACCCATGCCTCATGAGGCGAGGGTAATTGGGGAACATGTCCATCTGAATTTACCAATACTTCACTATTCTTATCATGAACACTCATATGGAGTTGACTCTTTCCGAACTCTTTACCCATTCTCAAGCTGAAATATAGAAGTGATAGTAACAACTATCTATGCTTCCTACCACTTAGGGGAGGAGAGGAAGAATAGAGATTGACTTGATCACTTGATGCTATGCTATCTGCAAAATACAAGAAAGTATTATTAGTAAAATGAGGGGAGAAAATATTATTAACGAAATGAAGTGTTATTACACCTTGAGAATAAGAAAATCACAAATAAGAAGTAGATAATATGGTGCATAGGTGCACAAGTGAAACAAAGTGCACTAGGATACATAAGTGAAGTAAGGTACATATGATAGATGTACAAGGAAGTAAGGTAACTAAGTTTAAAAGCCCTCCTATGAAATGAAGTGAGATGCACATAGTAGAGGTGATATGCATATCTATAAGTTGTATACACTATAACTAAAGGGGTGTCATGAGGAAGCTCATGCACACAAGGTTAATCAATCAAATATCAAGTGAACGTATAGTAAGAAAGTTCATGCGTGCAAGGTCAATTGATCAAATGTTGAGCGCATGTGTAACGAGGAAGCTCACATATGTAGTATTAGTTAGTCAAACATCAAATGTGTAAGTACATGCATGAGAAGAAAAATGAATTGAATTCATGACTACACTACATCACTTCCATCAGGATAATATACAAGAGTACACTACGTTACTTCCATCAAGCCAATATATGAGGGAAGCAAAAATTTTAACCTATATGTTACTCAATATTTATATAGTATTCAACACTTAACGATTGGCACTCAATTATGAAAGATGTTAGAACTCTACATGTAATAAATAACACAACAATTAGACATTGGGTATAGAGAAAAAGGGAGGTAGCTTCATTTATAATATTATGGTATATGCCCTTATGGAAACTGAAATAGTATCTACTTGTGATTATTGCCGTCCTTATGAGGTTAAATTTTTTATTGAGTAGTGCCTCATGCTCTCTGATTTAGGGTGTGAATGTCTTTGATAGTTGGTCATAATGTGTAAGATATGTGAATGGTGAATTAAGCTTATCCTAAATCAAATGATCGAATTATTCCATTGACACATGTTGTGCCTTCCTATAAGCCCATCATTTTAGGGTAAAGATGGTAACCTATGCTTTAGTGATCAAGTTCCCTTTTAAGATTTGAAGCAACATAAACATAATCGCATGAGACTTGGTTTAATACGTAGAAGGTTGTTTCCACATGGTATGGTAGTGTTATCGGTAATGTTTTATACCAATTAATGGTGGAGCAATTTGCCATGGATTTTGAGTAAGATGTTTGAGTCATGTTAAACTTATTCCAATGTTATGTTCTCTATTAAGAGATTTAAGGCCAATTATGTTTTGCGGTTTCCATCTTACTAGGGCCTACAAGTCCTAAGCACCCAATTTAACGTTCAAGTTGAGTTTTTATGTGATGATACGTTTAGGTTCGATCATATTAAAGAAGTTTCTTATCTTCCTCGTTTTTTTTTTTTTTTAAGTAAGTGTGAAAGGGATGGATGTGTAGTTAGACTAATGGTAGGATGTAAGTAGCCTAGCGAGCATACGAGGTTCTTAAGTTCAAAAAACACCTTTTAGTGTTTGCAAGGGATTAACAATGGTTGGCAATTATTGGACCAAATTCATCCAATGAAAGAAGGCATTCCTTCAATCTTAAAAGAAAAAATTAAATAAGCAAGGTTAGCAAATTATGGTAGATATTGAACAGAATAAGAATAGAAGGAGAGCTAACTTGAGTAAATAGCACACTCAATGGAGGCCTCGCTCATTACGATTGCAATTTTAGTTGCCATCGCTTCACTCCTAAATCAAGCCGCAAGTTAGTGAGCTGCAGAGCATGACACAACAAGGAGTTAGACCTCTTAAAATAATATGGTCATATAAACTCAAGAGCAACTATAGAGAGAATGATAAAGAGCTAGACCTTTCAAAATCGTTGTGCTCCCACTACTTGTTACAAGTGCAAGCTGAGTTCATTAATGCTTAGCTCTTATCACGATCATAAGTTCCTCATATATTGGATTCCTACCTACAAAATATAGGAAAAGAAGAATAAGACTTGAGCAATACTGAAGGACCATGAAGTGCTATAACATCATATTGTGAGTGGAAATAAACAAAAGTATATAGCACTTCTTAATTGCAAATGTGAAGCTAGGAAACAATACACGCCACAAAGAAATGGCAGTAAAGTTAATAGTTCAAAAGGAAGAAGGGGGAAAGTCAAGTGAAACCATAAGAACTCAAAAGCATCTACAAACTGGAATCTCAAAAATTTAATGAAATATAACCACAAGTAGTATGGTAAAATACAAGCAATGACTATAGCTTTTGGTTAGTCTAATTTTGAGCAGTCTTGGAATATAAATGTGTGTGTTAGGACTTCCCTCACTGATACATTTATGAAGAATGACGACGTCAGTAATATGAAGATGGTATTTAATCAAATAGAGGCACTTAAAACATGAATGTGCGTTTATCCTACAATGTCAGATGAAGCTTATAACAATGAGATGATTGCATTTAAAAAGAATGAATTAATATAAACCCTGACAGAAGGCAATCATGCAAGTTTGCCATATCTAGCAACTACAAGCTTGGATATGGGGGTTTACATCTCATTTCACCAAGAACGAAAACCACCAAGCAGCAAAAATAATAATAAAAAAAAAAATGGAAAGACAAGTGTGGGACATAGCAAATCAACATAGTCTAACAGCATATGTACATAAGTTTACAGCTTAGATGTTGCTCGATTAACAAAAGATGAAGTAGAGAAGGAGAAAAGGAAATGAATCACACATAAGAATCCCAACATCTTAATCCAAGTAAGCAAGTGGATATTGAAATATTGAAGTTAGATGAAGGAAAATGAAGACCACTTTCAACTAATTGCACCCACATACATATTCCGGTTTAACAGTATCTTCACCAAAGAACAAAAAAATTATTATTACAATAGCCACTTGAGGCAACATGGCTTTATTAGATATCAATATGAATAGCTTTAGCTTGGTAAGATATCCAATGAGGGCAAATAAAAAAAAGAGACAAGGGAGAGCATTGCTATTGAGGAAACAAAATCAAACAGGTCTCTAGGACAATTGGTTTCCTATCATACAATCGGTGATGGGTTGTGGACAAGTTAGAGGTTTGCATATGCACCCAAGTTTATGAAAAGGAACTAAAGACCAAACTTGAGCTCATATTTTGGGTTGATACGATGTGAAAGAAGCAAATTAGGAGTGGTGAAATCCTTATAAAAAAAAAGAGAGGAAAACAAGGTGCAATTTGACGGATCAAGCTCCTATACATGATTGGCTTGTGGAAGCAAAGAAGGAGGGTGCCTTTGGTCTACTATGACACATGGAAATATGAAGGGCTTTGAGAAATTTTAATTTGCTTTTCTTATCGGATATATTTACGTTTAGAGAAATAACTAAACAAGATTCAAGATAATGCATGTTGGTTTTGCTTGAACAGGATTCCTACTACATAATTTTGAACAGAGAAGTCTGTATCCAAGGTCACATGACAATGATAATCCAAAATCAAGAGTAGCTAATGCTTCATATGTAGAGCTCATTAGATTATGTGTCATTCGAGTCTACACAGGAATTGCAAATTAGCCTATGTAAATTGAAACTTGTGAGGTCTATCATATGCTTGCAAATGAGAAAGCCATTTAAGCAATAACAAGGTTTAAGAATATCCCAAGTGCAATGCAATTTCAAGGATGAAAAAAGGACAAGGGTTGTGCAATAAATAAGGAATACAATGTCTTACTTTGTTTCGACCATAGGTGCTGACCTCTTTCAATAGTTGCGGTTGCCTCTTTTCAGCTATTGTTTGTTAGATACTAACTTGGTGATGATTCTTTAAGTCATGATGACTCAAACTCGGTTCTTGCAATTAATGGTGCGGTAAGAGAAAAGCACCTCCTTTGTTCATAAACTGGGATAAGAATATCAAGGGCAGGGAGCTTCACTGAGGCATTTCACCAAACATAACAATTACAATACTCCAAGCGAATCCTATGAGAAGCATGATGATATGAAATCAGTAAGAAGGATAAAAGGTAGGCTCCAGACAAGTAGAAGTCAGATTCAAATACGCATAAAATTAATTAAAAAAAAGAGAGAGAGAGAAAAATAGAAAAAGAAGAAGAAGAAGAAGATAAAGGGGAATCACGATTTACATTGCACAAATATTAGCTCAAGTCCAAGACATCTTCACACATAAAGAATTTGGGGAATGCATTATATGGAACACTTCAGAGATAATGTAAGCAAAGAATGAAAAACCTACTACCTTCGTAAGCTATCGGTCTCGTTGTCGATGTCAATCCCCGTTCATCAGGGTTGTCATATACTAACATCTAGGGTTATGGCTGCGTGTACATTTGTAGCAATGATAATGACATACGATCAGTGGAGTGTCACAAGAGAAGGAAAAAAAAAATGTGCAATGAAATGGAAAACAGAAGCAAGAAAGAGAAGAACAAACCCGGTATGGAGGGCTACGTAGAAGCAATGTGGAGGGATGTGGGGAGATAGCAATGTCAGGGATCATGGAATTGGGGATGCAAGTGCCTAATACCAAATTCTTCTACTAATTGCATTAGACCATGGATAAAGGCTTTCGATGTTGCATATGCTGCGAGATTTGGCAAAAAAAAAAAAAGACATGATCTATCCCATTTACCGATATATATAAGAACTAAATATAATTTTTTTATTAAAATAAAATCACATATCAAGAATTTAGTTAGATTATATTATCTTTTTTTGTCTTTCAAGTGTTTATTAATAACATAGAAAATCTCTTTTTATAAAGGGAAAAATGATTGAAAAGTTTCGGGTTATCAAATTTGTATTGCAGACGTTATTTGATATCACAAAGATAATATTTATTTTTGATTGGCTAAAGGCGACACATACAATTAAACAATACTATGAACTTGAGCATTGAGAAAAAAATCTAAATTATATGTACTATTAGTGCTAAATTCTTGTAATATAAATTGTGTAAATACGTATATGGTAGTAGTATAACTATTCCACAAGTGAACATATGCTGAGTAATCCCTTAGCCAATAAAAAGACTTATCCAATGCATAAACCCTTTGATTTCATCCGAAGGACTTTATTAGAGAGCAAAATGTAGATGGCTAAATATAATGTGGGGTCATATACCCATTAATTAATTAGATTTGACTCTTTAAGCTAAGGTGACATGGCTCAAATAGATAAATTATGACATTTGGGATGATTAAAGGAGATTTAGCATGATAGGCTTAGAGTAAGAGCTATTTAATTAGTCAATCTAATCTAATTTTTCTAAATAAAACTTGTACATTAAATATCTTTAATGGGCCTAGATTCATGAGAAGCCTATATAGGGGCTTATTCACTTATGACCATCAATCACCATCATTATCTAACAGATGAGATTTATAATTAGACCCTATAAATACCCAAGGCATCCTCATTTAAAAAAGGGACTTTTGAGGAGAAAATTCCATTACTTTACCGATGTACTCTAACAAAAAATCAAATTGAGAATTAAGTGAATGACATTTACCTATCATGAAGCGCTTGAGCCTAATTGAAACTACCCATTCCTCCTTTTCATGCTACTCATCCTTGATCATCTTCTTACGTGCCATTACACGTCAATCCTTTGACCCCATGTGTAGCATGAGAATCATGCCACATGCATGCGACCAAATTGCGAATGGACCTACCCACCTACAACTTGTTATAAATGCATATATATAAAGACTTTAAGTCTTTTACACATATTAGTCTTAACTTTATTCATGTTAGAATTAGTATGCCTTTCATCATCATCATCATCATCATTATTATTATGTGATGATGAGACTATGTAGATACATCACTATTTTTTTACATGTTGATGTGTGTGTACATGTATTTGTGATGCTTATTTACATAGTAATTATTTCATATATTGCCTATAAATTCCTTTAGTATATATAGTTTTAGACCTATATATTATAATCATTTGCACATATACTATGTATTTGTTTCATAATCTAATATTATATATATATATATATATTATTATTTTCACCAAATCATGAGGTTCTCTTCTCTCTCTCTCTCTCTCTTTCATATTTTTATATTTCTATACCTTTTTTTATGCACAGTAAATTATAAATTTCTTCCGTTAATTCTTATGATCTATCTTTTAATGTTGATCATTATATTTAGATGCATATACTTTTGTTTTCTCGTTATGTATTATTATATATTACTAATTTCTCATTGTTTATTATAACTTTACTAAGTTTACTACTATTATTATTGTTTTATTACTTTTAATATTAAATTAATCGTTATTATTATTGTCACTACCACTATCATTTGTTATTTATATAATATATATGACTCATATTAATATATTTTGTTTAATTCTATAATAGCGTTTCATATAACTTTACATATATTTTTATATGAGTAGAAGAGTCAAATTTGGATATAGCACATATGCTACAACACAACTAGATATGACATGACATGATGCGACACAACGCAACACAATGTGACTTGACATAAGATGACACAACATGACACAAAGTTGACAAGGAGAAAAAACATATGAATTCACTATTCCTTTCTTATATACATATGTATACCAATAAAATCTTTTAATAGCATTTTCTATTGTTCTATAATTGCTTATCATAACTAATTATATGCTTTCTTTCATTCTTCTTATATGTATTATAACTATAGCTTATATAATACATATATTTGTATTACTTATTTAATTATTTATTGTTATTACTATTGTCATTAATTTTATGTGACTATTATTATTATTTTTACTTTATATGTTTATGATTATCATTATTACTATTAATGCTATTATGCTTATTGTCTTTGTTAGTTATTACTATTGTATACAGTCATTCTTTTATTATTATGCTTTCTCTCAATATAAGGTAGAGTGAGATAATTACATTATTCTATAGTTAGTATATTCATTGATATTATTATTGTTATTTATTGTTGTTATCTTGTTAGGGTAGCATTGCCATTTTAGGGGAAAGTAGTCTAGAAGAAGGATTACTCATTTATGGAAATTTGAGATAATTTTCCTTTTGGGTTTTGATTTTGTTTTAATGTTTTTAATAAATTTATAGGTATGTTAGATGTAGTAGTCAACTTGGGAGTGTCACAATCAACCAATCTTATATTTATGATTTAAAATTTTTTCTATTTCTATCATCTGCTTGTATTATATCTATATATATAAATATTATTTAGTTATCACTTTATAGTTAGTTACAATGATTATGACGATTAGCTATTCATTTTTTTTAATTATTATTGAAGATTCATCTTATTATGGGGTATAATGAGATGGTTATTTCACTTTTAGAGTTAAACTTACAATTACTAATATGGTTAAAGTATCACTATTATATATATATTTTTAATCTTTATTTTATCATCAAGTGTTGTTGTCTTTAGAGAAGGTGGTCAAGATGGATTTTTTTGTTTTATACATTGACATAATTACTTACAATATTCTTATTTCCTCTTTATTACTTTGTTATTTATTATTTTCCTAAATTTCGATTTTACTAGTTAACATTTTTTAGTTAATTATGTTTTAATGCACTTTTTTGACCACATTTTAATTATAAGTTTATCACATGTAATTTATAGTTATGGGATTTATTACTAATAACTAAATTACTTTATATAAGTATCCCCTATAGGGTAAGAATTAATATGTATATTACATAATATAAGGATTAATATCTTCTATTGTTTTATTATATATATAAACCTTTTACTTACTATGCTTTATGTAAGGTAAAAGAGCAAAAGAAATATGTATAAGGTAAATTAGAGAATAATATAGAAAGAAACAAAAGATTATATACACGTGGAAAAGTAAAATATTGAATTCAAAAGGAAATAGTGTATATAGGAATAAAATAAAAACATTTATTATTTCATAATTGCACATGATCCATAATTTTACCTACTCTCTTCGTATCTTATTACTTAAAGATTCATTACCTAAGTTTTTTAGAGATCATAACCTAGCTTTATTAATTATAAATATTACTCTTATAAATTATAAGCCTAAGTTATAATGATCCTCAACCTAAGCTTCTAAACCATAAACTTAAACTCTAATAGATCATATACCCCAATTTTATGGATCACAAGCATATATTATATCGATCATAAGCTTAAGTAGATCTACATTCTATTAATCATAAACCTAAACTCTGATATCACCTAAGTTGTAATGTTTCGGAACCTAGAACATTATAATTCATCATGTGTCATTATTAAATAATGACACACTAAGGCTCTTAACTTGTTTAAAATCATAATATCTGTATATCTCCATAATATAAAATAAATTATCAAATTTCAAATATCACAAAAACACATCTTCTATTCATTTTTTAATATACACAACTTTAAATTTTTCTAGATAATTTTAAATCAAATCTAATTTGATAAAAAATATCATATAACAATTTAATTTATTATATGTTTCAATACTCTAGTGTTGAACTCGCTCTAAAATCTGATGTACCTAAAAAAGAAATTTCCTAAACAAGGTGAGCTAATGCTAAGTATATGATATCCACAAGCATACGTGCATGACCAAATATATATATAATTCACGCACATTCAAATGCAAATAAGAAAACAAACACTAAATTATTATCTTTATTTAAATATTGCAATTAACATAGAGATACTTATGACCCCACACACTTTAATTATTAAGAAGTTTTCTTACATATATATAAACGTGATAAATTTAGGACCCTAAATTTTTTAATTTCTTTTAAAAGACGTTATGAAAGAGACATGGAACCAAGTTAATGTTCAGTACTTCTTGCCACCCCAAATAGATGGCCAAACCCAGTCGTTAATTGAACTTTAGGTGCCTTACTTAGAGTTATAGTTGGAAAGAACCTTACTAACTAAGACTTGTGCCTATCTATTGTTGAGTTTGGTTACAATAAATCTATATATAGTTAAACAAATAAGTCTTCATTTGCGGTTGTGTATAAGTGCAATCTAACTATATTAATGGATATGTTATCTATCCTAGCTTTAAAGGAGGAAAGTTTTAATAGTTTTGATAGAGTACAGGAGATTTAAAAGCTGCATCAATGGGTTTTCTAAACACCTTACCAAGATCGTTGCCGAATAATAACAACAAAGAAATCGAGGAAGGAAGGTTGTGAGCTTTAAGCGAGGGGGCTTAATGTAGATACACCTAAGTAAAGAGCGATTACTTGGTTGGAGAGCTAAAAAAGTTGTCCTCCCAAGATGACAACTTGTTCAAGATTCTTTGGAAGATCCACAACAATGCTTACAAGCTTGAACTCCCTAAAGGCTATAACATTTCTGCAACTTTCAACCTCAATGACTTGACTTTTTATGTCCAAGAAGAAGAATGGCTACATGACCCACTTGATTTGAGGGTAACTCATCATCACCCCTGAGGAGATGATAAGAAACCAACCTTAGGCCCCATCATAAGAGCCAAGATGTGTAGACTCTTGAGCCTTACTAAAAGATATTGTGTAACCAACAAGTTAAGGTAGAAGCTACCTTCATGTGATCCTATGAGCAGTATCACCTATAGTCTCGAGACACCCTTTTGACAATCACATGGGTCGAGGAAGATCCTATGGATCGACCTAAAATAACTTACTAAACAATCTCTAGGGATGCATGAGTAACATTGACTAATCCAATCAAGAGTCCAACTTATTAGATCAAGAGTGCCGAGCTACACCTTGCAATCTAACCTATTCTACTCTTGCACACCAACTATTTGAGCAATGACTCAAAGTAAACCAGCCGATGGTAGACCTAAAGTGGGCTTGGACTTTATCCATTCCCACCTAGTTTGTCTTTATTTGTTAGAGTACTTGCTAAACATGCAACAACATGTATCTACTTTAATGACTAATAGTGATAGGATTCTAGATTATTCTTTTTATCTTTTCTTTAGCATTTTACCCTCTTTCATTAGTACTATAATTATGTAAATTAATCTTTTAAGATTATACTATTTTACCTTTCCTATTTTATTCTTAACCTTAATGGACTTATTATAAATAGGTTATTTTGTAAGCAATTGGAGAATTAGATTATTGAATACAGAATATACTTCCGTCACTTCTGAGTTCTACTCTCAAATCCTCTCCTCTATTAATCCTTAGCAAACGTTGTGGCCAGAGACCCTAGTTTTCTACTTTGTGTGTCATATCAAAGTAGGAACTAGATTACGTTCTTGTTTCGTGGTGTGTAATATCTATGTGAGCAGTAAACTTTTCTAGCTAAAACCCATTTACCTCATCATCATTTTCTTCCATACTTGGAAGAACCCATTCTGTTATTTGTCTCGAGATTAATGTCCTAGTGATTCATCCTCTTAGGTACATTAGATGCTAAATTTGTCAAGCCAAATTTTAGAAAATAACGTTTTGTAAAGTCATTGAGTTATGTAGGATGTAGGCTTAGTAATTGTTGATAGTATGATCATCGCACAGTTAGAAACATGATTATAAAGAGAAAACATGTTATGACACAAAAGGCATGATTATAGCATGAATAAGCATGATTACATTATAGGAAATTATATTACATATTAGGAGAAAAAAAATGTATTGGAAATTTAGTTAGAAAAAAAATAACTGCTCTTTAATTAGTTTAGTTATTTAGTTCGAAGAATATAGAACTGAATTAAAAGCATAAATAAGAGTCTCATTATACAAGTTTGGTATCTAATTTCATAATCAAGAAATAATATTATCTTCTTTGAAAAGCCTTTATGATACCTCATCATATCAAATTGAATAAAATATTAGTAGTAAGATATCATTATGGTATCGATAACGACCAATTGTAACAATTTGATGCTCTCGTGAATTGAGCTACATTCATGGCAAAAAATGATTTGATAACAAAGAAATTGTATAAGCAAATTTATAGAGATTTGGCAGATCTAACAACTATTATGGAGGTGTTTTCACAAGATTATTTCATATTTTTACAAAATTTCTCCATATTTTCCTAACCTGTAACGGGGAGAAATTGAATTAGGGTTTTCTGATTAGGGTTTGGAGTCGAGAAGAGGAAAAGGAAAGTAACTGAGAGCGTGCAGTGTCAAAGTGAAGTGAAGTGAATGAAATGAAGTGAAGTGAAATGAAAGGCACACGTGAGCAGAAGGAAAGAAGCTGTCGGTCATGCCAGGTAATGGGCTAAGGCTGAGAATAAAATAAAGGGCTAGACTAGTGGCAGTATTGGGCTGGAAGAAATAGCGGTCGTTCAATGGGCTATCCACCATCCATCAAGCCCGCCCATAATCCGGAGCAACAGATTTTAGCATTATTCCATAACAACTCACATGGGTTGTTAGGATTATTAGATAGCATATATATACATGTAAGGGAGGAGAGAAGGAGTTTTTTTTTTTAAAATATATACAAGAAAAACAGAACTTTTCCTCCGAATTTGCTTGAATCAATTTGCATTCGAATTGATTTCATTATCCTCGTTACAAGTGGTATCAGAGCAGGTTGTTGCCATAGAGACCCGTGAATCCAAGAAGTTGGATGAAGCAGTGCGCAGTGCTGTGAAGGAACACACAGAAGAAGCTCTTAAACCCATTCACGACACATTGAAGAGGATGTAAGAACCGATGGATCAACAGATACTCACCATTGCTGAGCTGAAGACAAGTAAACCTGACCAGTTGGAAGCATCTGGCTCTACAGCTATGGATTCGGGTAAGTTACCTGAACTAGATGAAAAACATGGGTTAGCATTAGCTCATACTGTAGTGGTAGGAAACCATTTGCAAACACAAGCACCTAGGGTAGATTTTCCATCTTTTGATGGCCACGACATTAAGGATTGGTTATACAAGGTACAACAATATTTTGAAATTGATTCAACTCTCGAGGACTGGAAAATTAGGATGGTAGCCATGTACTTAGAAGGTAAGGCTTTGAAATGGTATCATGCATACATTCAAACCCTTGAGGATAACCATGTTGTCATTTGGAATGAATTGGTTAAGGCTTTACAAGCCAGGTTTGGGGAGAAGGCTTATGAGGACCCTATGGCTGAACTTAAAGAATTACACCAGCAAGGAACGTTGCAAGATTATCTAGAAGAGTTCGAGCACCTAGTTACTCAAGTTAGATTGCCAGAAAATTACTTGATTAGTTATTTTATGAGTGGTTTGCATCCATCCATACAATACCCTATCCGAATGTTTAACCCACAAACCCTACAAGAAACATATTCACTAGTCAAACTGCAAGAAGCTAACCTGTTGTCCACCAATCAATACCTTAAAACACTCCACATAACCCACAATTCAAACTCATCTAACCTCAATTCATACCCGCCTTCTAATAAAAACCAGACCTACCCAAAAAACACCCCCACCACCAGTACCAACAAAACCCACATCCATCCAAACACCAACAGTCCCACCAAATACTACAACCCACCTAGACCATCAAACACATTTAACCCTCAAACACGACTAACCAAGAGATTGACTCCTGAGGAACTAGAAGAGAAGAGAAGAAAGAAGCAATGCTTCTGGTGTGATGAACCTTTCGGTCCAGGACATCGTTGCAAGAAAAGATTGAATATGCTGGTAGTGGATGCAGAGGAGGAACCTATAGAGGTAAATGAGGAGGAAGAATCTCAAGTAGGGGTTGAGACTGACCTTGCCAACCTCACTCTCAACGCCTTAGATACGGGAAGAGGATCCTCTCTAAGTAGCATGAAGATACAAGGGAGTTACAAAAGAAGGAAGGTGGGAATTCTCATAGACATTGGCAGTTCATTGAACTTTATAGATGAACACCTTGGTAAAGGCTTTAAATGCCCTCTTACTGACATTTCACCAATGAAAGTAACCTTGGTTGATGGCATAGAGGTCTACAGCACGAGTAAAATTCCCCATTTTACTTGGATAACACAAGGATACGAGTTTATGGCAGAAGTTTACTTGTTAACCTTATTTGGATGCGACATTATCCTAGGACTACCTTGGTTGGAATCCTTAGGTACTATACGTTGGAATCCTTAGGTACTATACGCTGGAATTTCCAACATTTAACCATGGATTTTGAGTTGAACCAATAGAAATACAGGTTGGTGGGGAATAGGGAGCAATTGAAGGTTATCAAGTCATCTGAGTTGAGTAGAATTATTGCTAGTAGAAGAGCTGTGCAGTGTGAATGCTGGATGGTACAGGCTAGGGATGAGAAGACTCAAGATGGATCTCATCAAGGTTTACACCCACTTGTCATGGATATACTGGAAGAGTTCTTGGATCTGTTTGAAGACCCCCATGGATTACCACCAGTACGGGTATATGATCATAGAATACCATTACAAAAGGATTCCAAGATAGTCAATATACGACCTTACCGGTATTTCGCAGTATAGAAGACAGTGTTGGAAGAAATGGTCAGAGAAATGCTTTTGAGTGGAACTATCCAACACAACCACAACCCATTTGCTTCACCAGTAGTCTTGGTGAAGAAAAAAAACAACACGTGGTGCATGTGTGTTGACTTCCGCGAGTTGAATAGACAGACGGTTAAGGATAGGTTCCCAATACCTATCGTTGAGGACCTATTTGATGAATTACATGGATCTACCTATTTCAGCAAGCTAGATTTGAGATCGGGCTATCATCAAATAAGGATGTGCCCTGAGGATATCTACAAGACAACCTTCAAGACACATGAAGGGCATTACGAGTTCTTGGTAATGCCCTTTGGCCTAACAAATGCCCCTTCTACCTTCCAAGGGCTTATGAATCATATATTTAAGGCCTATTTGCGGAAATTCATCTTAGTCTTTTTTGACGACATTTTGGTGTATAGCCCAACACTTGAGGACCATGGATAGCACCTACGAACTGTATTTGGAGTTCTTCGACGAGAACAACTTTACCTTAAGAGGTCTAAGTATGTCTTTGGAGCAACACAGATTGAATACTTAGGGCATATTGTGAGTAGGATAGGAGTGGCTAGTGACCTTAAGAAGATTGAGTCCATTGTTAAGTGGCCAGTTCCTAAAAATATAAGGCAACTAAGAGGTTTTTTGGGTTTGACAAGCTATTATAGGAGGTTCATTAGTGGATATAGTGTTATTGCAAGGCCCCTTACATTGTTGTTAAAAAAAGACAACTTCCACTAGGATCATACCTGCTTACAGGCTTTTGAAACGCTCAAAGCAGCTATGGTAAGTTCCCCAGTCCTAAGCTTGCTAGATTACACTAAAGGGTTTGTGGTAGAGACGGATGCTAGTGGGGATGGAATTGGAGCTGTTTTGATGTAAGAACGTCACCCAATAGCCTTCCTAAGCAAGACCTTATCTCAAAGACAACAAGGGTTGTCTGTATACGAGAAGGAATTGCTGGCCTTGGTATATGCAGTGGAAAAATGGTGGCACTATTTGTTAGGACAATACTTTGTGGTCAAAACTGACCATCAAAGCCTGAAGCACTTGTTAGAGCAACAGCTAGTTACTTCTAGTCAACATAAGTGGTTAACTAAGTTGCTAGGAATGGATTATTAGATATAGTATAAGAGTGGACAGTCTAACACTGCTGCTGATGCCCTGTCCAGGTTGGATCATGCTAAATTGAGAACCTTGAAGGTGACCATCACCACCCCTGGATTAGTTCAAGAAATTAGAGACAACTGGAAGTTACTAGGAGGTTACTTGGAAGTTTTGAACCAACTGGAGGCCGGGAAGGTATGTAAGAACTTCACTCTGAATCATGGGATGTTGAGAAGAAAGGGTAAATGTGTGGTAGGACCTTCAAGTCCCTTGAGGAGGAGACTATTGGGAATGTATCATGATGGGGTGCTCGGTGGACATTTAGGGGCCCATACTACTTACAAGAAGTTAGGTGCTGTGTTTTACTGGCCCAAGCTAGAGAAAGATGTGAGGCAATATGTATGAGATTGTGAAGTTTGCCAACGACATAAATTTGAAAATATAGCTACCCCGGGGTTACTGCAACCATTACCAGTACCTAACACTTGTTGGGCTGAGGTTACCATGGACTTCATAGAAGGTCTTCCTAAATCTCAAGGGCGAGAGGTGATCATGGTAGTAGCAGATCACCTAAGCAAGTATACACATTTTTTGGCCCTGTCTCACCTATATACAGCTCCCCAGGTGGCCAAGTTATCTTTGGAACAGGTGTTCAAGCTGCATGGGCTACTAAAAGATTTGACTAGTGATCGAGATCCTATATTCATTAGTCACTTCTGGCAAGAATTTTTTAAGCTACAAGGGATCGAGCTAAATCTGTCCACAGCCTACCATCCACAAACGGATGGACAAACGGAGAGGGTCAATAGATGCCTGGAAACCTATATAAGGTGTATGACTAGTGATAGTCCTAGGAAATGGGGGCAATATTTAGCAGTGGCTGAATGGTGGTATAACACTAATTACCACTCGAGTGCTAAAAAGACTCCTTTTGAGATCCTATAGGGGTATTCTCCTCCATTGCACCTTCCATACATTCCAAGGGACTCACACAACGCCATTGTGGACCACATGTTGACCGAAAGGGAGGAAGCAATTAAGATCTTAAGGTTTCATCTCCGGAGAGCCCATAATAGGATGAAACAACAAGCTGATAAGAAGAGGACGGATCGAGAATTTAACATTGGAGATAAGGTTTTACTTAAGCTTCAACCCTACCGGTAAGGAAGCTTAAAGAAGAACAAAAACCCTAAGCTAGTAGCTAAATATTATGGACCCTACAAAATAATAGACAGAATAGGGAAGGTAGCGTACCGGTTAGAACTGCCAGCAGAAGCGGAAATCCATCACACCTTCCATGTCTCACAGTTGAAGCGCTACCATGGCCTTGGAAACTATCATCTTCCCTCACTACCTGTAGTAATTGAAGAAGAAGAGTTAGATCCAGTACAGATATTAGATAGAAAAATGGCAAAAAGAGGGAATACCGCGGAAACCATTGGACTCATCTTATGGCGAGATCGTTCCCCAGCAGATGCGACTTGGGAGTTCTTAGAGGATTTGAAGCTTCGATACCCCTATTCTCCCTTGTGGACAAGGGAGTTTCGAAAGGAAGGGACTGTAACGGGGAGAAATTGAATTAGGGTTTTCTGATTAAGGTTTAGAGTCGAGAAGAGGAAAAGGAAAGTAACTGAGAGTGTGCAGTGTCAAAGTGAAGTGAAGTGAATGAAGTGAAGTGAAATGAGAGGCACGCGCGAGCAGAGGGAAAGAAGCTTTTGGTCATGTCGGGTAATGGGCTAAGGCTGAGAATAAAATAAAGGGCTGGACTAGTGGTAGTATTGGGCTGGAAGAAATAGCGGTCGTTCAATGGGTTATCCACCATCTATCAAGCTCGCCCATAATTCGGAGCAACAGATTTTAGCATTATTCCATAACACCTCACATGGATTGTTAGGATTATTAGATAGCATATATATACATATAAGGGAGGAGAGAAGGAGTTTTTTTTTTTTAATATATACAAGAAAAACAGAACTTTTCCTCCGAATTTGCTTGAATCAATTTGCATTCGAATTGATTTCATAATCCTCATTACATAACCTATCTTTGCCTTTCTTGATAATATGGCGATTAACCTTGAACAAGATGATGCAATCATGGTTAAAGATGAACAACACACTTCTTTAATTAAAGGAATTGATGTTATTGATGGTAGTGAAGTAGTGGAAACCCAAGTTGATGTTAAAATTGATTATGCACAACATTTTATTAATCTTACTAGTAATGATAGGCAAGATTATAAGATAACAGGGTTATCTGTAGAGTGGGTTAAAGATAAGTGTAAACATCATAGTAATGGATCTTAGTCTATGGTTTCCAGCGCTAGTAAGAAGCCACAAAATGAATTGGTTAAGATCCTACTAAAGGATTGCTTATCTTGTAGTGGGTACATTACATTAGAAGAAACAATTATGGTTAAGAAACAAATTTTAGATGGGTTTCTTTTTAACACAAATAAGGGGAAGACCGTTATTGTTTCTATCTCTTCTTAATTAGGAGCTTCCATCACTATTCATTTTGGCTTCATCTCCATAGATGATAGGGTTGATTGTGTCTATATGGAGATTGTGCTGCTGTTTGATGAACTTTTGATTTTATCAATCTGAATTAGTTAATCATTGATTTATTTTTTTTTTGTTTTTCCTTAGAACTTTGCAAACAAGGTTCTCATCATTATGCATAGAATATTACATATTAGGAGAAAAAAATATATATTAAAAATTTAGTTAGAAAATTAGTAACTATTATTTAGTTAGTTAATTGAAAGGATGTAGAATAGAATCAGGAGTATAAATAGGAGTCTTATTGCATAAATTTGGCATCCAATTTCACAATCAAGAAATAATATTGAAACATCTAGGAAACCTTTCTATCTTGAATTGAGGAAAATATTAATAGTAAGATATTGTTATGGTATTGATAATGATCAACTGTAACAAAATTATTTGTAAAATCTATTCAATTTCATATACTTTTAATACTAGCATAAAATTAGCACAAAATAAAAATATAAATATGATCTATTAACACGAATTACCAACCTTAGCAAAATGAACATAAAAATGATCTCGACGAAGATAAACTAAATAAAAAGAAAAAGGTCAGAAGATTTTCAAATCTCTCTCTCATCCAAGACTGAAGAGCATAGCTTCTTGAGTTTCGGTTGGGCCTTGACCCAGGTCAAATCATCTTGACCCTCAACGCCACTGGTCATTGGGCTATAAAAGAAATTGAAATGGCGGGACTGAACCAATGCCCATTTAATAGAAACCTAACACCGGCCCATTATAAGTACCCCCGTCGGTAGTCTAGTCGTCCACGTCTTCCACTGCTAATGTTTAAATAATTATCCATTCCCATTTCTGCATTCTCTCCCTCTCTCCCCATCCTTTAGATATTGACATTTGATTGTGAAATATGTCGTCTTTAGGAACTTCGAAAGGAATTCTGGAAGTCGCCAAGTTCGGTGTGTATGTGACTGTCCCCATTGTTCTCATGTTCACTTTCGCCAAAAACAACGAGAATCTCAAGAAGTTCATGGGCAATGTAATGTCTCCCTCCCTCTTTCTTACTTTGCCTATGTATGTTTTTAGTTAGTTAGCTGTTTAAAAATTTTCGTGAATCGTAGATGCCATAAGTTTCTTGATGGTAAACGGGTTTGTTTGACATATGATCTGGCTCAATTAGGAACATTGAGATCGAGGTCACTTATTGTAGCTCTATTATTGTTGTTACGTGCTTAAAAATTGTACCCTTTTCTTATTTAAGCTGTGGAAGGATGATTCAAATCTTAGGAAACATTCGCTTGGCAAAAACCCTTTTTACCATTGCAAAATATACGGCACAAATTTCCAAGCTTGAGATAAGCTATAAGAAGCTGGAATTGAGATCCAGGTGTTTATTTCGCGGAAAAGGTTATTCTCCTTTTTTTTTTTTTGGGTATCGGACAAGGCTTTTGAATTCTTAGATATTGTCAAGAGGTTAAGTTATGGTGGTATGGTTAACCATCGCAGGAATTGTCTATTGAAAATGATATCAATTGGTACTTTTTTTGTGGTTGTTAAACATCACTTCCAAAGACTTGCTGCTATCATTGTTTTCCACTACCTAATGCAAAAGTAATTAATATATGCAATTTCTCGAGATTAACACAATAATATATTACAATAGTAAAGCTTTTTTTATTTTTATTTTTTTTGGTAAATTACAATAGTAAAGCTTTGGGTATAGCAAATTCTGAAAAACAGTCTGTAAAACGTTTTTAGCAAAACAAATACACCCTTTGTTAAGTTTGTGTCATGGGAAATGTCCCTCCTATTCTTTTGTTTAAGTGTTTGTCACAATATACTGTTCATCATTCTTGAACTTTATGGCTGTTGTGTATGTGGGACGAACTGCACCTGGATAGCTAATGGGCCTCATGCCCAAGTAAAAAGATGAGGATGATCCCAAGCCTGAGATAAAGGAGGATTTCTTTAGATTGGTGGTTGGAATAAGTACGCAGTGTTGTTGTAAAATGCTCAGAGCATTGTAGATAACAGACAATGGTTTGTACTGGTGCACTGGTCAGCATACTGAAGAATATAGTGATATTTCAATTTTATTTTTAAGAAAGAAAGTCACATTCCTTATTGATAGAAAGTGACTGAAATAAGTAACACAACAAATTGGAAAGTCATATTCCTATTCAGCCGAAAAATTTCTTTTTCATCCAAAAAAGAAAGTCACGTTCCTTATTTCCATTTAAAAAATTATGATTTTCAATATATTCTGAAAATTCAAAGAACATTTTTTGTAAAACTAGCACACCATTTATAATATGTTACTCCAACTTGTTGTGTTACTTATTTCAGTCACTTTCTATCAATAGGTTTTCTTGCTTGCTTTATTTGTAGATGAACATCTGAACTTGAACTTCTTTTCATGAGATGAAGTTCAAGCTCCCATTGCAAGTTTTTCGTGTTCTATCTAATGTTATTTTCCCAGGTCTAGTGTTATATTTGGCATTACTTGAGTTTGTTGGTTTCTGTTGAATGGTCTTATCAAGAATTTGCAGGTTCATAATCCTGTTTTGTTTTGAATCATTCATTAACATAGGAAGAAAGTAGGTCATAATCTATTTTGTAACCCAGGAATCTGGAAAAGTTTGGGTCCTTACAGTTCACGCTCCTTTCCATATTTCCTAGGTTCACTGCATGGTTAAGTTGCAAGTTTTGATCCAGTGGGGAATCCAACCTTGGTTTTTGACAAATCTATTATTACCACTTCACTAGATTTAGTTCCGGGTTATAATTGCTATGCAGTCACAAGGTGCTGAAATGATGATATTCATTATGTATTTTAATAGATGATCTTACTCATAGTCAAGCTCCATTTTCCAAATTGTGCCTTTGACAGACATCTTTCTGCATCTTGCAGTGGTGTGTTCTCTTTTGTTAATTTTCTTAAGTCATATGCATTCTACTTGTGAAATATTAACCATCATAATCTGTCCCCAATAACCATCAGATATGGGTTTCATTGACATTTAGTTGAGATAATAACATTCATAAAGTAATTTACTTGGAGGAAGTTTAGATATCTATGAAAGTGGACATGACAGTCTTTGTTCACTGAAGTACCCGCTGGAGACTCATTTTCACAGTCATGATGTCTGCTAAGTAGCTACTTTTGTAAGCGAAGTATGCAGATTTTCTTAGCTTTTTATTGCTATACTTGGAGCCTAAAAGAAAAGGGAAATCTTACTGATGTGCTTCTTTTGATATTGACCTTTAAAATGATTTTGTGATTACATTGGAGTAAGTACAACTAGAAAATAATGAGTAAGGGGAATAATTATTCCATTGATCAAAGAAGAATATATACAACAGGTTTTTCCTTATATTAGGAAATTGTACACAACTATATCTTTGATTCTAGGAATAAAAATCTACACTAAAATTGCTCATCTACAGCTAATGTACAGATACAGTTATAAAAAATAAATCACTATCAAATCCTCCTAATTTACATGATTTTATTACTCACTATCCTATTTCCCAAAAATACAGATTTGTTCCACCCTCCCCCTCAAGCTGGTTTGAAGATATTTTTCATTACCAGCTTGTTCACTAACAAATCAAACTGTTCTTTGGAAAGACTCTTTGTAAGTAGATTGGCCACTTGGTCTCTGGTTGGCACATAGGTCATGCAGACTGCATCTTCTTCTATTTTTTCTTTGATAAAGTGCTTATCTACTTCAATATGTTTTGTTCGGTCATGAAGAACTAGATTATGAGCAATAGAAATAGCCGCTTTATTGTCACAATACAGTTTCATAGGAAGTGCTTTTGAAACTTTCAACTCCTGTGTTGATGAAATCTGTTGAAAGGAATGGGGTTTCTGGAAAAAATGCTCTCTCCTCTCTCCTCTCTCCTCCCCTGCCCACGCCCCACCCCACCCTAAAGGACCACTTCCTTTAGGTGCCTAAATTTCCCCTATACACTATTCTACCCCACCCAAACTCTGCCCAAGTAAACACCCAAAATGGAAATACCACAAAACCCACAAACCGGACCCCACTGCTCTTCCCTCCAGGTGGATTACAAAGCTTGCCTTTATGAGGAAAAAACAAAAGACACTTTTATTTCCTCTTCCATCCACCTGGCAAATAATGATGAAAATGGCAATCTTGAGCCTTGTGCCAAGTCAATCTACCCCACTTTGCAGTCTGGTCAGCCCCACGCGTCAGAGCTCTTCTCCAACCTACCACCCCCTGCCACGACTGCTACTCAAACCACCTCGAGGGACACCACAACCACCTATAGCCACCCAACAGCCGGAAACCACCGCTCGCCGGCCACCTCGACTGTGCCCCCTACTAGCTCCCCGAAGTCATACGCTGTTGCTTGCGTCTCCGACCAGCCTAGGCCCACCCCTTCTGGCTCCCCTTCCGACGCCAATACCTTTCCCCTTAGGTTCATCCCCCCGGCGAACAAAGGTGCTACCACTAGAGTCGCCATCCCACTTGTCGTGGAGAACCAGGGTGCTAACTATTGGGAGGCCACCCTTGTTGGCTTTTTCCTAGGCCGTAGACTGCCCTTTCAACTAGTCAAGACAATTGCATTTAGACTATGGAAGGACTTAGGCCTTGTAGAGGTCCTCGGAAACAAGGAGGGAGTCTTCTACTTCCGATTCCGCCACGAGACAGACCTCATGCCCATCATGGAGAAGCATTGGCATTTTGCTCAAAGATTCCTCTTGCTTCACAAATGGAGGAGGGGGCTGCCACTTGACAAGCCACAACCAACCAAGCTGCCAGTCTGGGCGCAGCTCAATGGCGTCCCATGCGAATTCCTAAGTCCGGAAGAGATCAGCTATATCGCTAGCGCAGTGGGTGTCCCCCTCAAAGCTGATACCCTCACCATGGCACGCCAACGGGCAAACCATGCCCGAGTCCTTGTGGAAATTGATGCGAGGGACCCCTTAGTATCCACCGTCGAGGTGGAAAACGTAGAAGGAGGCATTGTGCTGGTCCATGTAGACTATCAATGGCTACCCCCTCGTTGTGGAGAGTGCCTCGTCTTTGGACATAAATGTGGCCAAGCACCTCCACCACAGCAGCAACATAAGTAGCCGCAACAGCAACAACAACAGCAACAGCAACAGCCGCAACAGCAACGGCCAGCTGCCCAACATCCAGACAACAGCGAGGAATGGAAACAGTACCGACGGCCTGGTAAGGATAGGCGGAAAGGGAAGGAGCCCGCGGAGGGAGAGCCAAGCAGCGAGGTGATTGCACAGCAGGGTAGGGAAAATTATGTGGAGAGTAAGAAGCGGGGTGAACAAGAAATTGGAGCACAAGAACCAGGTGTGCCAAGAGCTAACAAGCAGGGGGATGAAGTGAACAAGAAGATGCCAGAAAAGCAAATCATGACCGTGGTCAGCTCCAATGAGGAAACTAACATCCCGCAGGAGCCAGAGGGGTCGGGGAAACCTGTCTCAGACTCTTCACACTCACAAACCACCAAGGAGGCACCTGCATCATGTGGGGACTTGACTCGACGGGGCAAACTGGAGGAAATGGACAGCATGCTAGAACTGGCCATATCAGACAACGCTCCCAACTTGGCTGACCTTGCAGTGGATGACTATGATCACAGTCCACTTTGCAAACTCATCACCCGCAGAAGTCAGAAGGATACCACCTCTTCCAATAGACGCAAGAAGAAGGCGCGGAAGAGGAGAAGATCCTTCACTTTGTCGCCTTCATACACTTCCCAATGCATATTGCCGCTTGGAATGTTAGAGGCTTTAATGATCCCATCAAGGTTTCTGATATCAAATGGATTTGCAACGATCACAAGATAAGCTGCATTGGCTTACTTGAGACCAAGGTTAATCCGAGGAATGAAGCATCTATCAAGAATGCATTGGGCACATCATGGCAAGTTAGAATAAACACATTGGACGGAAAACAATTGTGGTTAGCATGGAGGCATATTAAATGGACCGTCAGCGTTGAATCAGAGAGCCCCCAATTCATGCATTGCAAATTAGTAAACAGAAGATCTAATTTCATCTTCTTAGCTACCTTCATCTACGCCTCCAATAACAGTAGCGAGCGAAGAGGCCTATGGAGCAATATTGTAAATATAGCTCCCACCACCCACCCCCTTCCATGGATAGTACTAGGGGATTTCAACACCACACTATCCCCATCCGAGAAACTAGCGGGAGAGCACACCTCTCGGATGAAATGGTTGAATTGCAAAATTGCATCTCGCAAGCGGAGTTGGAAGACTTGAGCTACGTGGGTGATTTCTTCACTTGGTCCAACCGTCAAGTGAGCAACCTCATCTTACGCAAATTGGATAGAATCATGGTAAACCAACAATGGCTCCACCTACTGCCGAGAACTCATGCACAATTTGCTCCCCCAACCCTTTCGGACCACTCCCTTGCCATTGCCCACATTGACACTTCACCTGCCGCCAAGAAGACCCCCTTCAAGTTCTTCAACTTCTGGATTGACCACAAACACTTCTTTCACATAGTGAGCAGCACATGGGGGTTAGACATCGCTGGGTGCAAAATGTTCCAGGTCACCCGTAAACTCAAAATACTAAAGCACGAGCTCCGCAAACTCAACAGGAATGCATTCGGTCACCTCCCACTTCAGGTTGAGTGGGCACACTCCAAGCTACATGCCCTCCAAGGTGCTGTCCATGGAAATGGAGACACTTCCTTGATGGAACAGGAAAAGGAAGCCTATAAAACCTATTACCTCCTACGGGCAGCTGAGGAAAGTCTATATAAACAGAAGTCCAAGGCACTCTGGTTAAAACTTGGAGATAGGAACACCTCATTCTTCCATAAATCTACGAAGAACTTACACAACCGCAGCTACATACGTCACCTATTTGGAAGTGATGGGAGAGAAGTCATTGGTGACACGGAGATTAAAGAGCTTGCGGTGCAACACTTTCGGAAGCTCTACGAGTGTCCACCTTCCTCTTCCACCTTAGCCGATGTCAGAGAAATGGTCTCACGGAAGCTAAGCCACCAATAATGTATGGAGTTATCTCTCCCTTTCACAGATGACGAGATCAAATGGGGGTTCTTCTCCCAAGCCAATGACAAAGCACCAGGACCTGATGGCTACACCGCCAAATTCTTCAAAGCCACCTGGAGGATTATTGGTAAAGACCTCTTGGAAGCCTCAAAGGAATTCTTGGTATCTGGACACCTACTCAAAGAGATAAACTCTTCCATCATCTCTTTGGTTCCTAAGGTTGCCAATCCATCCACACTTGGAGAGTTCCGTCCTATAGCCTGCTGTAATGTCATCTACAAAGCCATATCTAAAGTCATAGCAGAGTGCATCAAAAGAGTCCTTCCATCCTTAGTAGGCAGCGAGCAAGCGGCGTTCATCCCTGATAGACGTATCTCGGATAACATCTTCCTCGCTCAAGAACTACTGGCAGGTTATCGTACTCAAACCACCTCACCTAGATGTACCCTCAAGGTTGACCTCCAGAAAGCCTTTGACACGATCAAATGGGATTTTTTGATGTCTACCCTACACACTATGGGCTTCCCTCCCCACCTAAGATCCCTGATTTATCAATGCATCTCCACTCCGATGTTCTCCATCAACATTAATGGTGAACTTACGGGTTACTTCCCTAGCATGAGGGGACTCAGACAAGGTGATCCACTATCACCCTATCTATTTGTGTTGGGAATGGAAATCCTATCTTCCCAACTAAGGAGGCTAACTGTGCACCCCCAATTCTCCCTGCACTGGAGATGCAGGAAAGAGATACTCACCCATTTATGCTTTGCTGATGACCTTCTCATCCTCTCCAAAGGTAACCTCCAGTCAGTCTCCTTGATTAAGTTAACCCTCCAGCAATTTCATTCCATGTCAGACTTGGACGTTAACAACAACAAGAGCAATATCTTCTTCTCTCATGTTACCGCTGCAGTTAAGGAGGCCATCCTTACCCTCACCCAATACCAAGAAGGCTCACTGCCAGTACGCTACCTGGGAATACCCCTCTCCTCTTCCAAACTACGCAAAGAAGACTATGATGCCTTGTTAGAGCGTATGCTATCTCGGGTCTCTTCCTGGACATCCAGACACCTCTCTTACGCAGGGAGACTGCAACTCATCAAATCAGTACTCGTCTCTCTCCAAATACACTGGAGTGATATATTCATGCTCCCCAAGTATGTCATAAAGAAGATGGACAGCTTGCTCAGGAACTTTCTCTGGAGTGGAAACCCCCACATGAATACTAAAGCCAAGGTCAGATGGAATGAAGTTTGCAAACCACTTAAGTGTGGGGGCCTCGGCATCCCTGACCTCCATCTTTGGAACAAAGCCATCCAGATAAAGCACATTTGGTGCCTCTACAGGGAAGGACCTAAAACCCTTTGGCCTGAATGGGTACATTCCACTCTCCTGAAGGGACGAAGCTTCTGGACTCAAAAGCCGCTAGCAACATGCTCCTGGACATGGAAGAAACTGCTGAAACTCAGACAATTAGTCCGACCTTGCTTTCAATGGATCCCCAACAACGGTCTCACCATCTCCCTCTGGACTGACTTCTGGCTCCCAATAGGACCCTTGGATCAGGTCTTCAGTGCTCGGGCAATGGGTAATACCGGCCTCCCACCTACCACCAAGCTTTGTTCCCTCATGGAAGGTAATAACTGGCACATCCCAGAGGCAGTGCTCAATATGAACATCCAGATACCTGCCTCCCTTCTTCCCAATGCAACTGCTAATGACCACCTTCGATGGATCCATTCCAACACGGGTGACTACACAACCAAGAGTGGGTATGCATTCCTCTCCCCTTCACCTAGGCTAGTCCCTTGGACGAAGGTTATATGGAATAAATACTCA
Source organism: Laguncularia racemosa (assembly GCA_037954665.1). Taxonomy (NCBI): domain Eukaryota; kingdom Viridiplantae; phylum Streptophyta; class Magnoliopsida; order Myrtales; family Combretaceae; genus Laguncularia; species Laguncularia racemosa. The sequence goes on along the minus strand of JBBMOL010000095.1, from coordinate 556,943 downwards.
ATCCCTAGACACTCGTTTATTTTGTGGCTAGCCTGGCTCCACAAGCTAACCACCCTTGACAAATTGGAATCATGGGGCATGACTACTTCCACCACGTGCTTCCTGTGTTAGCAGGGCCCGGAAGATCACCCTCACCTCTTCTTCAATTGCAGTTACTCTCGCTCCATATGGACAGCGGTTTGTGACCACCTTCATTGCCCACCACACTTCCACAATTGGCAAGGGGCTACATCGTTACTATTGACCTCAAATGGCTCCATCTCTACCGACTTCAATAGAAGATGTGCTGCACTAGCTGCTTCGGTATATTGCATATGAAGAGTGCGTAACAATGCACGTCTAGGGAATCACATCCCCAACTGGGGTTCAGTTGTAAACCAAATTAGAGCTTACACCTCTGTATTGTAATGCTTCCATGTAGCTTTTTAGCTTCGCTTTTACTTCATTATGTCCTATGACTATATTGTAAATTTCCCGGCTTACGATTGTATACATTTGGATATTAATAAAATTCACCTTATCCAAAAAAACTTTCAACTCCTGTAATATTCTCCTAATCCATATTATTTCACAAATACCTTGAGCAACAGCCCGGAACTCTGCTTTAGCATTGCTTATCGCCTCAACATCCTACTTCTTTCTTCTCCAGGTTACTAAATTACCTCCAACATACGTACAATGTCCAGATGTTGATCTTCTATCTATTGTACATCCAACCCAATCTGCATTGTTGTAGGCTTCAACTTGAAGATGTCCTCCTGCCTTAAAAAAAGACCTTTCCTATGTGTTCCCTTTAGGTACCTTAGGATCCTATGAACTACCTCAAAGTGCTTTGGGCTTGGTGAATGCATGAACCGACTAATAATACTTACTGGAAATGCTATGTTAGGCCGAGTGTGTGATAAATAAATAAGTCTTCCAACTAGTTTTTGAAACTTTTCTCTGTCACTTACTTTCTGTGCACTAGTTGGTTGAAGTTTCAAATTTGACTTCATGGGAGTTTCAGCTAGCTTGCATCCCATCATACCTGTCTCCTTGAGCAAATCAAGTACATACTTTTTTTGACTTACAACAATTCCCTCCTTGGATCGTGTGAACTCCATCAAAGAAAATATTGTTTTCCCAAGTCCTTGATTTCAAATTCCTTGGCTAGAAACTTCTTCAAATTCTCTAATTTCCCACAATCATCCCCTGTTAAAATAATGTCATCAACATATACAATTAAAACTGCAACTTTACCTTCTTTTGAATGCATGTAAAATAAGGTATTGTCAGTTTGACTTTGTTTGAAACCAAATCTCTTAATAGCTTTGCCAAAGCGTTTAAACTATGTTCTTGGTGACTGTTTAAGTCTATAAAGAGATTTTTTCAGTTTGCAAACTTTTCCAATGCTATATTTTTCTTCAAAGCTTGGAGAAAGACTCATAAACAACTCCTCTTCTAGGTTTCCATTTTTCACATCAAGTTGGTACAATGGCTAGTTTGCATTGACAGCAAGAGATAAAAGAACCCGAATGGAATTTATCTTGGCAACAAGGGAAAATGTTTCTTGATAATATATTCCATGGGTTTGTGTAAAGCCCTTTGCAACTAATTTGGCCTTGTACCTTTCTACAGTACCATCTGCTTTGCTTTTAACTGCAAATACCCATTTGCACCCAACAATTTTTTTCTCTCTAGGAAACTCCACCACATCCCACGTATCATTCTTCCTCAATGCCTCCATCTCTTCAAACAATGCAGATCTCCAGTTCTGATCATCCAATGCCTCCTTAATACTTATAGGAATCACAAGTTTTGAAATTTCAGTGGTAAAGGCTCTATATTTAGGAGAAAGGTTATCATAGGACACATTTGGAAATCGGGTGTCTAGCACAAGTACGGGTATCTTTTCTAATGGCAATGGGAAGATCAAGGTCAGATTCTTGAGTGGGAAGAATAGGGTTTAAAATGGGGTCTGGTTCTAGAGCAGTAGAAGGAACGAAAGGTGAAGTATTACTTGATCTATTTGGATGGACTTCACTTGGGGACTTCTCATGAGCAGGTGTTGGACTAATTAATGAACCTTCACCCTTTTTAAATTTTTTTTTCCTAGTGTAAACCATAGGCTCAAGATTGGAACGATTTTTTTTCTTGTCGTAATATTTCCATATCTTATAAACCAATATCGGTTTCAACACTATCAGATTGAGTGTTCCCAGTTTGCTTATTTGTTTCAAAAATTATATTTGTTAAAGCTTCAATTTCCCAAAAATTTGATTAACTAGAATTCTCCCCTTGAATTAAATTTTTGTTGAAGAAAGGAAGATCTTCTAAAAAGGTTGCATCCATAGTGACATAGAATTTCCATGTGAGAGGATTAAAGAATTTGTACCTTTTTTTATTCAGAGCATAACCAATGAAGACACATTTTTCTGCCCTAAGATCTAGCTTGGACTAAGATTTCTTTGGAATGTGCACATAAGTAGTGCATCCAAATATTTTTAAAGGCAAATCTGAATTAATTCTAGATCCAGGAAAAGATTTTTTCAGATACTCTAAAGGAGTATTATATTGTAAGACCTTAAAAGGCATCCTATTGATTAGGTATGATGCTGTTCAAACAGCATCTCCCCACAAATATTTTGCTAAGTTCATATAAATCATCATTGTACGGGCGACTTCCAATAGCTGTTTGTTCTTATGTTCAGCAATTCCATTTTGTTCAGGTATCAATACAAGAAGATTGATGTAAGATCCTTTTTCTTCCAAAAATCTTCCAAGGATACTACTATAATACTCTGTCCCATTATTAGACCTTAAAATACTTGCTTTTGTTTGAAATTAATTTCTATCATGTTGTAGAAATTTTGAAATTTTTTTCTACTTCTGACTTCTTATGCATTAAGTATACTCAACATAGATGAGCATGATCGTCTATAAAAGTTACAAATCTCCTTTTTCCTGAAACATTAGTAACCCCTGAGGGTCCCCAAACATCACTATGAAACAAATAAAAGGGTTTTGATAGTAAATAAGGCCTTGGGACATAAGGTGTTCATTGACTCTTAGAAAGAAAACAACTTTCGCATTTTAGTTTCAAGGGGTTCACATTCTTAAATAGCAAAGGAAACAAACATTTTAGAAACATAAAACTAGGATGGCCCAATCTGTAATGCCAAACCATTATTTGTTCATAAGCAGATACAAAAATATTACTACTAGACTCTTGAGCAATTTTAGCACTAGGTGAGTTATCCTCAAGACATAAAGGCCATTGATCATTCTAGCCATACCAGTCGTCATCCTTGAATTCTTGTCCTGAAAAACACAATGAGATTCATCGAAAATAACCAAAAAATTAGAATCTTTTGTTAGTTTATTAACTGATAAAATATTACAGGCCAATTTTGGAATAGGAAAGGACAGATTTAAGGTTGATTTTTTTAAGATTTGTATTGAACCTTTTCCAGTAACAGAAGAGAAACCTCCATCTGCAACCTTGATCTTTTTATTTCCAGAACATGGCATATATGATTGGAAGAGTTTAAATGAATTTGTCATATGATTTGAGGCTCTAGAATCTATGATCCATGGAGTAGAAAAAATTGAAGAATTAGGTAGAAAAGAATTGAATAGAGCCTTAGATTCAATACCTGTATGAGCTATAGAAGCATTAGGAAAGTCAGATGAGGTAGAACTGGATTTCAGCAGCATAAGAAGATGTTCCATTTGTTCTTTGGTGAAAGGGCCAGCATCAGCTTCATTAGCAGTAGGAACTCCTCGTCTAGACTTCTCTCCTCCTTTGTTTTTCCAATTTGGAGGTTTTTCATACAGCTTCCAACATGTTTCATGAGTGTGATGAGGCTTATCACAATAGTCACATCATACGCGTGGTTTTTCACTAGGTTTTTCTCCTGTTTTATGTTGATAAGTTGATGTTTTAAAAGACGAAGCAACCTCTAAAGCCGATCCTTCAATAGCAACTCCAAGACCCTTCTGTTGGAGCTGGATCTGTGCTTGCTGTTGCCTCTGTTTTGCTAGTTAGATATCCCATCTTGCTGTGACCTTTGATATACATACGGATTGCTTGTGACCATTGGAGAAAATTATCTCCATTCAACTGAATGGCAGTAATCTGAATTGAGTGAGAATCTACCCCAATTTTCGAGGATTTGATTCTGTTTTTTTGATGAAGAGTTTGATGATATTTCAGACATGATGAAGGGACAGGGGATGATGAAAAGGGTCGTAGAGAGGAAAAAAATGAAACAGGCAAGAAATTAGGAAAAAATCGCTCTAATACCAACTTGAAAATAATGATTAAGGGGAATTATTATTCCATTGATCAAAGAAGAATATACACAACAGGTTTCTTCTTATATTAGGAAACTGTACACAATTATATCCTTGATTCTAGGAATAAAAATCTATACCAAAACTGCTCCTCTATAGCTAATACATAGATACAGCTATAAAGAATAAATTACCCCCAAATCTTCTTAATTTACATGGTTTTATTATTCAATATTTTATTTTCCAAACATACAGATTTTTTTCACAGTACAATTTTTTATGAAGTGGGAAGAGTTTCCCAAAGAAGTTTACCCATTACTTTTTACTTTAAGTAGACTTACTGAATTAGCTGAAAAAAAAAACATCGTGGTGGTTCCTTTACTCAAGATGTAATGACAAATTTAATATTGTAATAACTAATAATTAATAAGTATCACACTAAGTGATTTAAGAGGAATGAGAGGAATAATTGAGTCGATATTAGCAAGGGCTTTAAGCTCTGGCCCTTTGTATGCTTGATGATGGGTGCAATATTTTACTGGTTTTTAGTTATAATTCTGTGTGTACTTTGGAAGGTGGCTTTAATAAGAAGTAGAACTCAGGATTTTTTGACATCAGATTGGATAAATTCTGGGTTTGAGCACGTTTTGGTTTATTTTGTTAACTTGCTGACCTCACCAAATTCCTGCATCAATTCTACTTTTGTTCTGGAAATGGAAGTTTGCTGATCATAGCTCAAATTTTAAGCTCACTGGTTTAATCATTAATCAGTCTTCCTGACGAGCATTATAACTCTGGTTGCCTCTTCGTTCTTTTTGAAGCAGGTTCCACAGTGCTGTTATTTATACTGTCTAGTACAAAATATGTTTTTTTTGGACATTTTCTTCGACCATGCTTCTGCCACCCTTTATCCTGCTGGATATAAAGTACTCTGCTGGTTATATTCTTATGTGGCCAACCTATTTGTCAATAGGGAAAATTGATTGGAGTTCCTGTTCTTCTAGGGATCAGCTACTGATTTAACTTCTGATTATTTCTTCTGATGGGCAAATGGCATGCTTCTGTTTCAAGTTGGTAATAAGGCGTGTGGATTCCTAGGAGAGATCTTTCTGGTGTTAAAACTTGGAAATGAAATAGATTGTCCATCATAGTGGAAGAATGAGGGCTTATGTATATTTTTTGGCTTTGGCAAAATTGCAGCACCTTGTATCTCTGAGGCTGCTGCCATTATTTTGCTGGATTGAAAGTCTGAGTTGATCATTCTTCTTCTAGCAGAAAGCTGCTGCTTCTGACATCTGGTCATGAAGAGTGATTCAATCTATAAGTTTTCCATTGTTTCTTTCCTTATCTAGTTACACAATCTCCTAAGCTTTTTGTTAGAAGACATAGACAAAGAATAATAATCTGTTTTTTGGTCTTAGGAAGTACTTGTCTTGGGCAGGTCACTTGAATTAACCAAGCAATGGTAACTAAAAAGTGAACTAGAAATCATTATCTTTTTTACGCCCTAGAAGGTTAAAAGCATCTTTCCTTAGCTTCCTTTCTATTTAAACAATCTCTGCTTTTCATGTGCATATCCTCTTTCTTTTTTCCTTTTTTTTGGGGGGGGGGGGTTGGGGGCATCCATGGAACATTAGATGATCTGACCGTATTTTACTTTTTCCTTGTAGAAATCATATATCATATATCCACCTGAGGGGCCAAGGCCTCCTTCCCCTGAAGAACTGAGGGAGATGGCCAGAGAGATAGCTCGGAAAAGAAACAGTCAATGAGGCTTTTGTGGGCATGTGACTGGGGTATTCTCTGCCGCGTTTGATTGACTTCTCAAAGGATCCTCAATAGATATATTAACATAGATTGTCTATATTTTCTTTCAATAAACTCTCATTTCGAATTCATTTGGTACTCTTATAAGTTTTCGAGATGGGCTTTGTTAAGCTATGTTCATGAGGATCATTGACAATGATTTTCAGTCTTTCAATCTAGGAGTTTATTCCAGGGAAACAGTTCACACTTAGTAAATATGGTCGTTGAGACATGGAGATGGATTCTGTATGTTTAGTCCTAAATCTTTTTGCATAATAGTTTCTGCTAAAGTCTATTATTGGTGATTACTTGGGTTGCAAAGAATCTCTGCTTATGTGCTTGTGGCAATACTAAGTTATTGCTAGATTTTTGTACTGAACCTTCAGCTGCCATTCGTCACAGCATTGAGGGACACCTATGCCTGATTAATGTAATGAAATACGATTTCTTGCTTTCTTGAATAGATGAGTAGATTTCATTTTAGAAATCACAAGAGTGGGACATTGCAATAAAGGATGTGACTTGATCCAAACGATAGAGATGAGGTGTTATGGGATCTTAAATAGCTTTTAGTTGCTGGTCTAGCAACACTAAAATCAGATTTTATATTGTGTTTGATGCTTTCTCTACCATATTTGCCTATTTTCAATGAATGTAAGGTTGGACTAGTTAGCAAGAGCCCAACGATCTTTTTATTAGGGCTTGATTGGGTAAGAAACCCAGACATCTTTTAGAATTTGGATTTCTGGAATTTCTTTTTTTGGATAAGTTAAATTTTATTGATATCCAAAGGTATACAATCGTAAGCCGAGAAAATTTACATCATAGTCATAAGGACAAAGTAAAGCAAAAGCGAAAATAAAGAGCTACATGAAAGTGTTATAAGACGGAGAAATAAGCTTTAATTTGGTTTACAACAGAACCCCAGCTGGGGATGTGGTTCCCTAGGCGTACATTGTTACGCACTCTCCAAATACAATACACCGAAGCAACCAGTGCAGCACATCTTCTATTGAAGTCAGGAGAGTTGGAGCTAGTTGAGGCCAGTAGTAGAGAAGTAGCCCCTTGCCAGTTTTGGAAGTGTGCCGGGCAATGAAGGTGGTCACAAACCGTTGTCCATATCAAGCGAGAATAACTGCAATTGAAGAAGAGGTGGGTGTGGTCTTCCGAGCCCTGTTGGCACAGGAAGCACGTGGTAGAAGTAGTCATGCCCCATGATTCCAACTTGTCAAGGGTGGTTAGCTTGTGTAACCAGGCTAGCCATAAGATAAACGGGTGTTTAGGGATTGAGTATTTATTCCAGATCACCTTGGCCTAAGGGACTTCCTGTGGTGAGGGGGAGAGGAATGCATACCCACTCTTAGTCGTGTAGTTACCCGTGCTAGAATGGATCCATTTGAAGCGGTCATTAGCTGATGCATTGGGAAGGAGGGAGGTAGGGATCTGGATATTCATATTTAGCACTGCCTCAGGAATGCGCCATTCATTACCTTCCATGAGGGAACAAAGCTTGGTGGTAGGAGGGAGGCCGGTGCTACCCATCACACGTGCACTGAATAGCTGATCCAAGGGTCCTACTGGGAGCCAGAAGTTTGACCAAAGGGAGATGGTGAGGCCATTATTGGGGATCCATTGAAAACAGGGGCGGACTAAATATCTGAGTTTAAGCAATTTCTTCCATGTCCAGGAGCATGTTGCGAGTGGTTTCTGAGTCCAAAAGCTTCGCCCTTTCAAGAGAGTGGAATGGACCCATTCAGGCTAAAGGGTTTTAGGCCCGTCCCTACAGAGGTGCCAAATGTGCTTTATCTGGATGGCTTTGTTCCATAGGTGAAGGTCTGGAATGCCTAGGCCCCCACATTTAAGTGGTTTGCAAACTTCGTTCTATCTGACCTTGGCCTTAGTGTATATATGAGGGTTTCCACTCCATAGAAAGTTCCTGAGTAAGCTGTCCATCTTCCTAGTAACGTACTTGGGAAGTATGAATACATTACTCCAATGGACTTGAAGGGAGATGAGGACAGATTTGATTAGTTGCAGTCTCCCTGCATAAAAGAGGTATCTAGACGTCTAAGATGAGACTCGAGATAATATTCGTTCTAGCAAGGCATCATAATCTTCTTTACGCAGTTTGGAAGAGGAGAGGGGGATCCTCAGGTAGCATACTGGCAGTGAACCTTCCTGGAACTGGGTAAGGGATAGAATGGCCTCCTTCTTAGTTGTGGGAACATGAGAAAAGAAGATATTGCTCTTGTTGTTGTTGGCTTCCAAGCCTGACATAGAGTGAAATTGCTGGAGTGTTAACTTAATCAAGGAAACCGATTGGAGGTTACCTTTGGAGAAAATGAGAAGATCATCTGCAAAGTATAGATGAGTTAATTTCTCCTTCCTGCATCTCCAATGGAGGGATAATTGGGGGTGTGCAGTTAGCCGCCTCAGTTGGGTAGACAGGATCTCCATTCCCAACACAAATAGGTAAGGAGATAACGGATCACCTTGCCTAAGCCCCCTCTTACTTGGGAAGTAGCTCGTGAATTCCCCATTAATGTTGATGGAGAACTTTGGGGTAGAGATGCATTGATGAATCAGGGAGCATAAGTGGGGAGGGAAGCCCATAGCGTGGAGAGTAGTCATCAAAAAGTCCCATTTGATCGTGTCAAAGGCTTTCTGGAGGTCCACTTTAAGGGTACACTTAGGTGAAGTGGATTGAGTACGATAACCCGCCAGTAATTCTTGTGCGAGGAAGATGTTATCCGTGATACGTCTTTCAGGGATAAACGCCGCTTGCTCGCTACCTACTAAAGATGGAAGGACCCTTTTGATACGTTCTGCTGTGACTTTAGAGATGGCCTTGTAGATGACATTACAGCAGGCAATAGGTCGAAACTCTCCAAGTGTAGAAGGGTTGGCAATCATTGGGACCAAGGAGATGATGGAAGAGTTGATCTCTTTGAGTAGGTGTCCAGATGCCAAGAATTCTTTTGATGTTTCCAAGAGGTCCTTACCAATAATCCCCTATGTGGCTTTGAAGAACTTGGCGGTGTAACCATTGGGCCCTGGGGCTTTGTCATTTGCTTGAGAGAAGAACCCCCATTTGATCTCATCATCCGTGAAAGGAAGAGATAACTCCGCTCGTTGTGGGTGGCTCAGTCTCTGTGTGACCATGTCACTGATATCGTCCAAGGTAGAATTGGAAGGAGGACAATCATAAAGTTTCTGGAAGTGTTCCACCGCAAGCGCCTTGACCTCTGCATCCCCAATGACTTCCCTCCCGTCATCTCTAAGTAGATGGTGTATGTAACTGCGGTTATGTAAGTTCTTTATGGTTTTGTGGAAGAATGAGGTATTCCTATCTCCTAATTTCAGCCAGTGTGCCCTGGATTTCTGTTTATGGAAACTTTCCTCAGCACCTCGTAGTAGGTAATAGGCTTTATAAGCTTCTTTTTCCTCTTCCATTAAGGGAGTATTTCCATTCCCATGGACAGTAGCTTGGAGGGCCTGCAGCCTAGTTTTTGCCATCTCGACCTTAGTAGGGAGATGGCCAAATGCATTCTTGATGAGCTGTCGGAGTTCTTGTTTGAGGATTTTGAGCTTGCGGACGACTTGGAACATTTTGGACCCAGCAATATCCATACTCCATGTGTTGCTCACTATGTCTTTGAAGTTCTTGTGATCGATCCAAAAGTTGAAGAACTTGAAAGGAGGCTTCTTGGTAGCTAGTGTGGCGTCAATGTGGGTGATGGCAAGGGAGTGATCCGAGAGGGTTGGGGAAGCAAACTGTGCATGGGTTCTGGGCAACAGTTAGAGCCATTGGTGGTTTACCATGACTCTATCCAATTTGCGTAAGATGGGGTTGCTCACTTGACGATTGGACCAAGTGAAGAAATCTCTCACGTAATTCAAGTCCTCCAACTCCGCTTGCGAAATGCAACTTTGCAGTTCAACCATTTCATCCGTGAGGTGCGTTCTCCCGCCCAATTTCTCTGTGGGGGATAAAGTGGTGTTGAAGTGCCCAAGCATTATCCATGGAAGGGGGTAAGTGGTCGGTGCTTTATTCACAATATTGCACCATAGGGACCTTCGCTCTCTACCATTATTGGAGGCGTAGATGAAGGTGGCAAAGAAGGTGGAACTAGATCTCCTGTTGACTAGTTTGCAATGCATGAATTGGGGGCTCTCCGATTCAATGCTCACGACCTTGGTTTTCAAGCTAGCCACATTCGCTTTCTGTCCGATGTATTAATTCTAATTTGTCATGTTATACCCAGTGCATTCTTGATAGAAGCTTCGTTCCTCGGATTGACCTTGGTCTCAAGCAAGCCAATGCAGCTTATCTTGTGATCATTGCAAATCCTTTTGATTTCAGAAACCTTGATGGGATCATTTAGGCCCCTGACGTTCCAAGCGGCAATATGCATTGGGAGATGTATGGAGGTGACTAAGTGAAGGATCTTCTCCTCTTCCTCGCCTTCTTCTTGCGCATATTGGAAGAGGTGGAGCCCTTCAGATTGCTGCCTTGGCGGGGGTGTAGGTGGGGGATAATCTTGCAAAGTAGAGTATTTTCAAAATCATCCGCTGCAAGGTCGTCCTTGGGAGGAGCTCCGTCTATCTTGCCCAGTTCTGGCCTGCTGTCCTTTCCGTTTGTCATGTCCCCACATGGTGCCATTGCGTCCTCCTTGGCTGTTGAAGGTAAAGGGTCCAAACCAGATTTCCCCAACTCCTCTAGCGTAGGTGTGGTGTTTGTTTCCACCTTGTAACTATCCACTTCTGATCTTCCCCCCTTCTCTTCTCTCCCCTCACTGCTAGGAGGAGCTTCTGCTCCCTTCGCATGTACCTTCCCTTTCCTCCTATCTTTTCTAGACCGGCGGCTCTGCTTCCATTGCTCGTCATTGGCTGCATGCTGAACAGCTGAGTCTGGTTGTTGTTGCTGCTGCTGCTGCTTCGGTGGAGGGGCTTGGCCGCACTTGTGACCAAAGACAAGGCACTCGCCACATTTAGGGGGAAGCCATTGGTATTCAACTCGGACCAGCGCGGTGCCACCATCTGCTCTTTCCACCTCCACGGTGGTTACAAGGTCCTCCCGCGCATCAATCTCCACTAGGATTCTAGCATGGTTTGCCCTCTGACGTGCCATGGTGAGGGTGTCGGCTTTGAGGAGGACACCTACTCCACTCGCAATGTAACTTATCCCCTCCGAACTAAGGAATTCGCAAGGAACTCCGGTGAGTTGCGCCCAGACTGGTAGCTTGGTTGGCTGGGGCTTATCGAGTGGTAGTCCCCTCCTCCATTTGTGAAGCATGAGGAACCTTTGAGCAAAGTGCCAGTGCTTCTCCAAGATGGGCGTGAGGTTCGCCCTAGAGTTGAACCTGAAGTAGAAGACGCCCTCCTTGTTGCCTAGGACCTCTGCCAGTCTAAGGTCCTTCCACAGCCGAAATGCAATGATCTTGACCAATTGGTAAGGTATCCTTCGGCCTAGAAAGTAGCCTACGAGGGTGGTCTCCTAGTAGTTTGCGCCATGGTTTTCCATGGCTAGAGGGATGGCGACATGAGTAGTGGGGCCTTTGTTCGCCGGAGGTATGAACCGGAGTGGGAAGTCATTGGCGTCAGCAGTGGAGCCGGTAGCAGTAGGCCTAGGATGGTCAGAGGCACAAGCAGCTGCGTAGGACTTCGGAAAAATGGAGGGGGCCGTGGGTGGAGTGGCCGGTGAGTGGTGGTTTCCGGTTGATGGGTGGCCCTAGGTGTTAGCAGTTTCACCCGAGGTGGTTTGTGTGGCAGGCGTGACAGAGTGTGGCGGGGGGTTGTCATTGGTTGAGTGGTCTGACATGGGGGGGTAGGCAGGCTGCAAGGTGGCATGTGTTGACTTGGCACAAGGCTCAAAGTTTCCATTTCCGTCTTTGTTAGCCAGGTGGCTTTTTGAGGTAACAAAAGTGATTTTTGTTTTTTCCTCTTGAAGGCAAACTTCGCAATCCACCTTGGGGGATGTGCTATGGGATCTCGGTTGTGGGTTTCCAAAGGTTTCCATTTTGGGTGGTTATTGTTGGGAAGGGTATGGGCAGGATAGGGTAGTGTATGGGGTATTGGGGAAATTTTGGTCACCTAAAGGAAGTGATCCTCTAGGGGTGTGGGTTGGGGCATGGGTAAGAGAGGGGAGAGCATTTTCTCTAATGTGTAAACTTCTAGGAATTCTAGCATTTTCTGGAATTTCTTTTTTTCCCGGAAAATATGACTTGTTTTTCTCTTTACATGTATGCTATTTAAAAAACAAAAACAAAATGGCAGTTCTGTAACTGTTCCTTTTTCCTCTCCAACCATAACTACTTGTTGCCTATAACTGCCACATTCCACTTATCATAACACAAATAGACTACACGAATCGCACACACTCACTGCTCTACTCTAATTCTAAATCCGTCACATACACGGCTTGCTCAACCAAACCAAAACAAATACGCACTACATATTATGGTCCTTGTTTCTTTTTGCCTGAAAGTACATACTCGAGGTATAATGCTCCTTCATTTGATATTCACATGCAATGTTGGGGTAATGCTTACACAACACGTTGGAAATCTTCCATGCGCATAGTTGATGCAAAACTGCTTAAAGCTATTTCTATCAAAAGATTCAAAACCATTTATCTCAAGAATGCCATCCATGTTCTCTTTTTATGCTGCAACCGACTTGATTATTTGTGCAACAATGGATGATTCTTTGGCAGATCTACTATCAGAAGCTAATCTGCATGTCTTTAACGATTTGAACTTGGCATTTTTTTTTTCTTTGGCATGGGTATATCCCTTGAATAATCAGTGTTTGTGTTCTCATGTTGATGCTCCATGCCTACCTTTTCCTAAGCATTTGCTTCCAAATCTTCCATCAGTTGATGTTGAGCGAATGCTTCAACTTATTATTGCCTGTATGCTTTAGTAGCAAAATTAGCGTCTCATATGCTATTCCTGGTAAGGCTCTTCCTACCTTAGTTGTTGTCTTCTCCTTGCTAATTGTCAACCATGGCGCTGTCTAATGACGGGCCAGGGGCACAATCTTGTCCAATAGGTGTTGTTGGTGTGCCTCGAGTTTCACTCTCTTCCTTGTACATGGCTATGAATGCTTCATATTTGTTGTTGTTTCAATTCCTCCGTAAAGTTTGGCTTTAATATCATTTGTTACAGGATCTTAAGTAGCTTGTAGTTGCCGGCCTAGTAACGCAGCACTTAAATCGAAATCTATATCGTGCTTAATGCTTCTCCTATCGTGCTTGTCTATTTTGAAATATAAGTTTAGGCTCATTAGAAAGGACCTAATAATCTCTTCATTAAGGCTTGATTGGAAAGAAAACATTAGTAATACATTTGGTTGACTTTATAAGGATAGGATAGAATAATTAATTTTTTTTTATGTAGAATTATTTTTATGTGTAGTTGGTGGAATAACTTTTTTATGAAATTGCTATTATTGTCAAATAAGGAATTACAATCTTTAAGGGACTAATGGAATAATTATTCTTTAGTCTTTTGCAACATATTTTGATTTTTACCCATGAGACCTAAAAGGAATATAAGGATAGCTATTAGATCTCTATTTTATTTTGTGAGAATTACAACTCTATTAGTTTTTTGTTTCATTTTGCAAACTAAATGTACCATAAAATCTCTTAGAATTCAGAATTGTAAATTTTTGACAAAAGGAAAACGGGATTTCTTCTTTTCCTTACATTTCTGCTATTTAAAATACAAAAACAAGCGGCAGTTTTGTAATTGCTCCTTTTTCCTTTCCTAGTCATAATAACTGGGCCCTATGACCTCCACACCACCCTTGTCACGGCACAAACGTGTACACAACAAATCAAATACACTCATGATATACAGCTACAAGGCACTGCACTACTACTAACATGGCGCTGCTCTACACTAAATCTTTCACTTAATCTGCACAGCCAACACAAAAACACACTAACTACACAGATCATGCTTCACACTACACATCTTGCTCCTTATTCCTTTCGCTCGAATCTACATGCTTAGAAGGAACAATTCTATATTCATCCTTTGAAGGGTCAGCTGAATTGGTATAGAGTGAGGGTAGTTCCTGGAAGGATTGGTGCTGCATTGGGCTAACAATTGTAGAATACAACTGCCCAGTGGTGAAACCGAAATGACTCAAATCGAATGAGGTATTCATTGGAGTCAAATTATAAGAGAAGAAGCAAGTTAGAATTCATCGTTTCTTAAATATTATTGCATCATAAAAATGATCAAAGCATCAATAGCACGCTTCGGAATTGGGAAGCTCAAGTAAATAGATAGCCGATGTTTTGTCATCAGAGTCCAAACCGGTCCAATGATTGTGAAGGTTTTTATCCGACCACTTGGTTTTCATGCGCATGGATATTTATGTCTCTACGGTCAGCACACACAACATTTTCCTTGGAATTGTCGCATCTGTCCACGTGTCTTGCAATTTACTCGGCAATCACCTCAACACTTAAAACATAAAGAGGCGCGTTTTCCCACATTTCAGTCTCTTGTCCTATTCGCTCCATGGTTAATAGTGCTAAGTGGCCTGGTCAAGGACAGGGCCACTCTTCCTCCTCTGTTGTCCCACCATCCACTTGATTCTTACACATTTCACTCTCCAACATTATCAAATGTATCATTTAAATGTCTTTCTTTCTTTCATTCTTTTTTCTTTTTTCTTTTTTCATGAAAAGGGAGATTATATTCACATAAAAAGAAGAAGAAGAAAAAAACCCGTAAGAGAGTTTTAAATTGAGAGGACTGGGATAGACTTTTTAAATCGAAAATTGAAAAACCAAACCAAATCAAATTTATTTTTTTTAGCTTTAATCCGGTTTGAAATCATTTTGAACTATAATATTTAATTTAGTTTTGACGTGGAATATCTGAAAACTAGAAAATCCAAGGGAAAAAAAGTAAAAGGGAGGGTTTGTTTAATTGTTTTGTAGAAGACAATTTCACAAAGTCTTTCAATATTTGTTGTAATTGTTTGATGACTTTTAGTGGTAATTGATGAAGAAAAATGAAAATAGCAATCAATGATTGGTTGTGTGGTTAACTATTACGGAAAAAGTTAATAGAAAATAAGGATTTTCATTATTTTCTATTGATAAATTTCATAATTGTTAACCACTATGATTTGTAGTAGACCATTATCATTATCATTCAATGCTACTCACCGTCAAAAGACAGCTTGCAATTGTAATCACTTGAGAACTCTACATTTGTATTTGATAGATGCAAAATCTCAATTATAGCAAGGACCATAAAGGTTTGAAAAACATTTTTTTTTTTAAAAACAAACATACTATAAGTTATGTAAATTATACTAGTTAAAACCTCTACAACATGCACGAATTTCGGTTTAAAGTATACAAAATAGCATATATATATATTTATTTAAAAGATATTATAATTAATGTATTAATAATGGAAATTTCTATAGTCCCTCCCGTATTTTTAATGGGATTCAACCTTTTATCTCGCTGTTAATTTAGATATTAACGATAAAAATTTAATTGTGATCAATAGTGAAAATTTAATGTATGTAATTGATTAGTGAAATTGAAGGTTAACTTAATCTCGCTAAAATAGTGGGTAAGACCGTAGAAAGTTCCTTTTAATACATGCTTATAGTTTATTATGTGACCATTAGATGAATTTAAATGAAATTATATGTCATCTAAAAAAAGTTATTATCTTTTAAAATTTAAGAGTGAAATATCATTTAATGTGAAAAGTTGCATAAGTGAAATGTTGTGTTATTTTATATTAAATTATTTTAAAAATGCAATTATTCAAAAAAATACATAAAAATATGTTTTTTCTTCTAAAATAATATACTATGACAGATGTATAAGACATTTGTTGAACTAATATATACCTATTACATCATATAACCTGCAAAAATACAATGGTAAGTGTAGTATTTATGTAACACATAACATACAATACATAATGTAATCTACAAATTATACGAATAATATATATATGATTATAAACCACGCAAAAAAATTCATATAAAATAGTTCACTTGTAATTATGTAACATATGCAACATGACATATAATATATATCATGAATGTATAATTACAATGTATAGTATATATAATGCCTCATCAAATTACATCTAACTTACCCTTTTCCTCAAATTGAGTGTTTTAGACCTCCAATTCTTTAAAAAGACATTTTTAGATCTTATTTTCTATTATTCTTTTGGATAAAATCCTAATTTACTATTTAATTTTTAATTATTGATTATTTTAAAGGAAAAAATAGTAATTTATGAGTGAAAAAAACATTTCTTTTGAAGTCTAAATGCTGAAGTTCAAATATAGGGTGATAATGCATATACAATAAACATAAGGGGACATGTTTGCAACTGACCATTCTTATTTTCAATTATGAATATATGTCATCAATTTTTCAACAATATAAAGTTTGCTAATTTGGATATCATGTGTAGAGCTTATGTGTAGTTAAAATTTCTATGCTTCTAAATTTAAAAAATCAATCTAAAAATAAAGAATAATTCTTTTTTTACAAATTAATGAGTGCTAAGGAATTTTTTTAAATTTTTTTTTAACATTTACTAATATTTTATCTAATTTTGCTTTAGGAAAACTAACTAGTTTTTGCTACAAATCAAATATTCAACTAAATCAATTGATTTAATTCAAAGACCTACTTAATTGAATTTGAATTTAAAGGAAACAAGTGTAAAGTTTAAATAACTCACTCAACACGCTTTAAAGGATTACATGGTACGATCGATCCAAATAAGCCTTATGGAATAAATATTCGATTGCTTGTAGATTTTTTGGTACTATCTTATTCAATGTTTCTTCATGTTATTGTCGAATTCTTGTCTTATATGTGCTCAAGCCCAAGAAAGGATCTCTACATTTGAGTATGAGGGATCTACAAAATGAAAGTGAGCTTTAGAGGTGCTAGAATTGTTTCGGTGTGTGGACTTTGATGCTTAAGTCAATAAAGAAAAGGGATAAACAAGAATATAATAGCAACTAAGGTGTCAAGAGTTTAGGGCTTTGGATCCTCTACCTTGTGTGTTTAAAGAGTAATTAAAATCTAAGAGGGACAAAAATGGCAACTCTGAGACCCTCCATAATTTTCTTCATTCCCTTCCTTCTCACGTATCTATAGCATTAATTATAGAGAGAGAATTGTGGGATTAAGGGCAATTATTATGGCAACTGCCATCCTTCCCTCCATATCAAAGATGAATACCTTCAATAGAATGAGCTTAGGTTTGGAGGCTTTGTAGAAGAAACAAACCATAAAGAGTTCAATTATTCTTTTTCTAACAAATGCAACATATGCATTAGGTTTACGAAGAATGGTATCCCCCAACTTCCCAAAACTAGCCATCACCCTATTGTAGTAGATGTAAGGATTGATATATAACATAAGTTTTTATTTGCTTGATAATTATATAAAGCAACAGAAATTTTGACTATTTGCATCAAGCTCAAACTTTTTTCTTGCATACATGCTCATTGGGAGCACACTATAATAAGAGGTAAAAATGATTGATAGCATAGTCAATCAGAAGCATGATTTTCTCACCTGTTAGATTTTTTGTAATTTTAATTTTTTAAAAGAAATAAAAGGAAAAATCAATAGATTTTTATTTTTTATTTTCTTTTGTTTAGACATCCACGTCATTATCTTTCTCCTCCACATATGTAACCTAAACCATGTGTGTACCAAGTATAACCATTGTAGTGCTACCATCACCACCCAATTGTGCCACCATCACCATCACCACCATTATTACTACCATAATATTACCTCCATTATTGATTCCTTGCCACTAGTGGACCATTGTAGTGATACTGACATATTTCAATTAGTTGGTAGTGATAATGGTGATTATAGGTTGGTGGTTGGCTATATGAGGGTGATACTAGAGATGATGGTGTAGTTTAATGAAAGTGTTAGCAATGCAATGGTTGTATTGGTTGCAGTAGTGATGATGATGAAGTTATGACCATTGTAGTGTAATTGTAGGGATAGTATATGATGTTTCTGAGGTTATAATAATCATGGCAAAGGTGGCATAGTGGTGGTGGTATAAGTAGTAGTGGAGGTATGGTGATGATGACTTGATGCTAGTATTATATTGATGGAGGTGATGGTGGTGGTCGCAACAATGGTGGTGATAATAAAATTAAGGTGACGATAGCGAGGTGGTGGTGGTGGTCATGATGATGAGGTGGTTATTGAAAAGAAATTTTAGTTTGTTGTTTTGGTTAAGATATTTCTTTTAATCATGTCAAAGATTTTGGTACCACCAAATTGTGTTTTGGTTAAGATATTTCTTTTGATGATGTCAAAGATTTTTGTATGATCAAATAAAAAGGACAATAGTCTTGAAATTTATCCAATACTATAAGTGGAGTTTTATATAGTATCAAGTTTATTGTAAAAAGAACATCGTGCATTAGGTTTTGCCTTGTTTAGTACTTCATAAATTCCTGGACCAAACCTAATGGAGATACTATTACCAACTAAAACCAAATCACATAGATATTTGAATGCAAAAAAGCACGAAAAAAAAAAAGATATTAAATTGTCAAAAATTGATAACTTGTGTCTTTGTTGCGCTCATTCCAACTAGCACATACAAAGAATTTTATTTATTTCTTATTACAATTTCAAACCTTTGTATATGTATATTCTCTATTTGCACTTATAATCAAATATATGTCTTCCCTATGTACAACGTGCTGTAATGTTCTTCCTTTGTTTACACTTATGAGTGAACATGCATTCTCTTTGCACTACATGTTAACTTCATCATAACAGAGAACTGACGAGATCCTCCATATGCCCAACATGATTTGTCTAGTTTGCATCAGTTCAAATAGCGTACTCTATTGGAAGTCGGAGGCAAACCTACGTTTGCTCTTCTGTAACTATCCTAATAGATTAATAAGATACATGGAGAAAGGCAATTCTTAAATGATCTTTATATTGACCAAAAACTTGAAGAGAGTGGTAACATTGAGTATTTCAAATAAATTTGTAATGGTCTTGTCTTATTCTTAAAATGGATGAAGTTTCCTGGCCTAGATCGAGTACTGGTGAGGAATGATAAATGAAAAACCAACTAGTAGCTATCATGTTGTTATAACTGGTAGGTATCGAAGGATGTTTTTTTTTTTTATTCTAATCCAGCTCACGTTTTACTTTAATCCGTGAATGGGCCAATCCTTCAAACATACTATAGCCTTAGATAGCAAAAATGTTGGCATCAGGTAAAATCTCTTGTTGATATGAGCCATTGAGGAAGACCGATCTGTAATGCTAAAATAACTTTTATCCATTGATTGATGACCGATCCGCTCGGCACCCGCTAAATCAGATAAAAAATGGACTTCACTAGACTAGGCGGGAAAGATGAATAAAATGAGGGTGGTGTGCCTTCTTTCCGGTAGCTTTTGGTCTTTATAAATAGCATATGTTAATATATTTGGTAGGTGGAGTAAAATAAAATAGCAATAGAATTATAATTTTTATAAGATAAAATAAGAAGTTATATCTAATTATTTTATTTGATTGTACTTATATGACAATAATAATATATTCAAAGATGGATGTAGGGTTAAAATTGGAAAAAGAGAGGTGGGGGGAGGGGGGATCGTGTGGGTTGTGGTGGTGATGGGTGGCAAGGGGTGAGCGTCATCAATATAATGAAAATCAATTTTATGTTATTGATTGTGACTTTTGTTATTGAAAATGTTGTGATATAGTTCTAAAGGTAGTTGGATCACCTGTAAAAAAGAAAGAGATTAGGTTATGGGAGTGTTGGAAATTACTCTAGTGTGACCATTCCGATATCTATGTTAGCATAAATGAGCGATAATGAGTTAAAAATCATTTACCAAGTAGTCCCTAATCTCTATTTATGGAGATTGTACGTAATCTTTATATGAAAAGTGCATTAACTCTTGAGATCTTCTTCGGATATTGTAAAAGGTGTATTTTTTTACTAGTCCATTTCCTTATCTATGGCATTCTTTCATACTTGTCTATCATGAGGATGTGCATGAGCGATTTGAGCTAGAGGTTAAGAAGTGCAAATTGAATATGAGCAATTATGTATTGGAGTGATTTGGAATAGGTCGTCCTAGGCAAGCAGAGCTAGGATGAAGGTTTACATGGGTTGAAATGGGTCTTAGGGGGTCATATCCAAAAAACTCTATCGATAGAAAAAAATGTTTTTATGCCTAACTTATCAATATTATATAGTATTTACAATTAATTGTTCACTAGCAAGTGAGAGAGAATTAACAAAAAGTTTTTTATTTGGCCAACAAATTAAGTAGCTTATTGATATCTTTAAAGTAAGAAATAAATATAGTTAGTTACAATTTTGAAATTGGATTTAAGTAAATTTTAAAATAAAAGTTATTTTTCATTAATAAAAAAAAAACTTTAGAAGACACCAACCAATTTTAAATTTATTTACTACAATTAAAATATTTTAATTTTTCAAATCACAACAAAAGATAATTTCCTTAAATATTGTTAAAATAATTTATAAGTAGATCTATGCAAGTAGAGTGGGTTATGCAAGTTGACCCATTTAACCTGTAAAAAATGTGGGTTGAGCAAAAAATTTCAACCTGCATATGGGGTGAGTTAGTTTACATTGGCCTAGAAGCCACTGTGGGTTAAGACTAATTAACCCCGTTTAACTTTAAGAATGTGCAAAAAAAAAAAAAGTGAGTTGACATGTTTAGCCTATAAAAAAAATATGGATTGGTTGAAATTTTCAACCTGCTTGTTAAGTTAGCTAGCTTGCATGTTAATGCAAGTCGGAGCTTAACCCACTCATACAATTCTAAGTATAAGGTTATAAAGAGGGAAATAAATCAATAGCATCAAAACTTTAAAATTATAAAGAAAAAAAAAGGAAATTGTGATTTAAGAAATGTACTTCACCTACCATTTATATTGAAAATATAGTAAAGAGTGGCAATTGAATTAGTAACTCTTATAACATGTGACAGAATTAATTAATGGGTTGTCTTTAATGCAATGTGCCTACTGGTATGAGCTGACATTTCCTAAGTGTAGTAATAGGCTATTGGCATGTTACAACAATATGATCGATTCCCCCCACCCTCTTTCTCTCCATTTGGGAGGGTTTTGTTAGGACTCCTGAAAAGTTTTTGCCTACTTTCATTCTTGAATATGTTAGAAATATATATGTCTACCTAGTACTGGAAGGTCGAGGAAGTTGATGACCTAATGATAAGGGAGTCAATGACTAAAGCCCTTGTGAACGACGACCATAACTGTAATAGTCTTAAGGTAGCAAAATTCCTTATCAAGTAAGTTTCAACCCACACGAAAGGCCTAACAATCTGGATACTGTCTCGAATAGAGACTTATTGAAATAGACATGTCTGTGAAGATGCAAAGTACTTTCACATGGACAGAAAGACCTTATGAAGCTTTACTATTCTCTAGGATTGGTTTTGGGCCTTTTTTGCACAGCTTAAGTGAAAGGCAAAGAGCTGAAAAAGTTAGAATTTTAACCTTATGTCAAAATCTACAGGCCAAGGGATAGTATCAGGTAAATAGTTTTTATAAGTAACAAGGAATCTATAAGCACCGCCAACGGGTTAGGAACTATAGAAGCATAAAATATTAGACTAGAGGCTCGAGTTAATCTTGAGTGTAATGCATGGTTCTAAAGTAACAATGCAATGACTGTTAATTTAAATTCGAGTAAATAGACTAGAGACTCGAGTTAATCTTGAGTGTAATGTATGGTTCTAAAGTAACAATGCAATGACTGTTAATTTAAATTCGAGTAAAATATTAATCCTAAGAAAATCAAAAGACAAAAGAACTTTGTTGGCCGAAAGGGAAGGGTGGGGGGATGCGGGTCTTTGTGGTTTTTGTGTAACTTTATCATATAGTTTAGTTTAATATATTTAATAACATTAATTACTTTGTAATATCAGTTATTGTAGATGTATGGAAGCACATGTAATCCGCTTTTAGAAAACTTAAAAAATGTTGAGCATTTAAATCGGAAAAAAAAAAAGAAATTAAGAACTCAAATATATATATATATATATATATATAAGGAAGAGTCAAATATTGATAAGTAAATTTGTCCTTTTCGTACTACGATTAGTAAATGACGATGGGCTTGGTTGTCCAATTCAATGCTATGGCGAGCTCACCATTAAATGTTCGTTGGGGGTTGTTGAATATATCTCCCTCTCCCTCTTCCTCTCATCATTATAAGCACAAGAACAAGTCCATGCTCACACGTTACTTGCCCTCTTGATTTCCTCAAGTTGCATAGAAAAGTTGTAATTGTTTTGTTTTCTTCATAGTAGATAACCTGCACCTTCTAAATTTAGCTTCTAAATCACATTCCTTTTAGCATAAATATGTACGTTATATCTAGGCATTTCCCAGTACTTCTTATATTTAATCCGATCATTCTAATTTAAATAACCGCCTTTGCTTCCTCTGAAGATTTTTCTTGCACTTTGCTCATGGCCGAGGAGACGAAACATAGCACGGAAACCGGGTTGGTCAGGCCGGGTTCCGTCGAGATTGAGCTTGAAAGGAGGAAGAGCAGCAATCTCCCAAATTTTCTCCTCTCAATTAGGCTCAAGTACGTTAAGCTTGGATATCACTACTTGATCAGCAGCGCCATGTACCTTATGCTAATCCCTCTTTTGTTCATAGCATCAGCCCATTTAACAACGGTTACACTTAGTGATGTTCACCGACTGTGGAGCCAACTTCAGTTTCATCTTGTTACCGTCACCGCATGCTCTGCTTTCATTGTATTCCTCAGCACACTCTACTTCATGAGCCGACCTAAAAAAGTGTATTTACTAGACTTCTCATGCTACAAGCCCGAATCAGCTGTGGAGTGCCCTAGGGAACTCTTCATTGAGAGGTCAAGGCTTATTGGATGCTTCAATGAGGAAAACTTAGCCTTTCAAAAGAAGGTTATCGAGCGATCCGGGCTGGGCCAAACCACGTACTTTCCCGAGGCCTTATTCCGGATTCCACCGGAACCGAACATGGCGAATGCAAGGAAGGAGGCGGAGGAGGTGATGTTTGGTGCCATTGACGAGCTGCTGGCGAAAACTGGAGTGAAGGCTAAAGATATTGGAATTTTAGTTGTGAATTGCAGTTTGTTCAATCCGACGCCATCTCTGTCGGCCATGGTTGTGAACCGCTACAAGCTTAGGGGGAATATAGTTAGCTATAACCTTAGTGGGATGGGTTGCAGCGCCGGACTGATTTCCATTGACCTTGCCAAACGACTACTGCAGGTTTGTCGTCAAATTTTTATTTTTTATTTATTTTGTATAATATTTGCATGCACTTTGAAAGTACGTATGAATTTTTTTTTTTTTTTAGTACTTATGATTTATATCTAGGGGCACATCATTATAACTCCTCCTTATGATATGGATAAATATGCATACTCATCAACTTGTATATTGATTTTCTTTTCTTTTTTCTTTTTTTTTTAATTTATTTTTTATTTTTAAGAAGTTCATGGGAATGGCAACTAAAAATTTAACCCTTTGCATTATTTGAATATTAGTTAGTTTATTTGACATCGAGGATTTTTCATCTGGAGTATATGCATCAAAGGGTTGCTTACGATGTTGTTAAATACCATATATATGCATGTTTCGTTAGAAATGTTTGATGACGATGGTTTTGTTTCTAGTATGGTTGGCCAAACGTCTTTACATTCATCATTTTAAGCTTTGAGTATGATTTTTTATTGGAAATTACTTTCGCATATGATATATATACAGCTACATGTTGAACATATAGTATCTAACATGGTAATCAACGGAAAAAGAAAATGTTATATACATGTGACTCTTTGGTAATACCAATAATCCATATGATATATATAATATGGTTGTATATAAATTACGTTTTACTTTTTTTAGAGGTTATATATAGGAACATAATGTATAGCGTGTTATATATATATATATATATATATGGATTTTATGCGTTTTTTTTTTTTTTTTTAATTTTATATTTAAAATTTAAAGTTGCTGAATATTATATTTAACCAAATTTTTACTTAATAAAATTTTAAAATTTCTAAATTCTAAATCTAATTGAATTTTTATTTATCGAATTTATTACTTTTATAATTATTAAAAGATAAATTACAAACAATTATTAGTCAAATAGTACAAATGAAAGTAAGGTAGTAAATTTTAAGTAAAAGTTTCATCGGATATAATATGATAACTTTAAATTTTAGATGTAAAATTAAAAATGATTTAAAATTTAAGTTGTGATTTTGATATTCTCAAGAAATCCTATCCAAGTAGTATACGTGATCTGTGAGATGCAATTAAGTGACAGCCAGAATTTGGTGGCAAGCAAGATCACCGAATCATACCATAGATTAAGTGTAAGGCCTTATTTTGTCCTCAAGCTTGTTTGGTTTCGCTAGCATTAAATTTGGATGCCTATAAAGTACAACTTATAACTACTTATGGTGATTATCGGCCGACCTTCCAGACTAAAGACAGAAAGTGAAAATAAAAGAAACCGACTTTATAAGTAGCATTTTCGAGCAAGCAATATCTATTGTTGCAATTTCCACATTCAATTGAACTGACAAAATTCCAAACTTAAATGTGTACAACTTATGACTAACTTTTGGCTAACAGGACGCACCATATTTTGTCTGTTCCAACAATTAAAAACTATTTTCTATAATGTCCAAAGACTTACATATGATTTTGCAATTGCAAGGAGAAGAAGAGGACCCCTATGATAATATTCTCCTAGAATTTGCTATGTTGCCGACAGTTAATCGGGCTTCTCTTGCATTATTTCTTTTGTTATATTGAATGCTATGCCTTTTTCACTAGGGAAAAAAAAAAAAAAAGAAACCTTCAGAACTAACCGTTTTAACCTAAAATTTATGTAGGTACATTCCAACTCTTATGCCTTGGTTGTAAGCATGGAAAACATTACTCTCAATTGGTACTTTGGTAATGACCGATCAATGCTCCTATCAAACTGCCTCTTCCGCATGGGTGGCGCTGCGATCCTCCTCTCCAATCGATCGTCAGATCGCCATCGTGCAAAGTACCAACTTTTACATACGGTACGCACTCACAGGGGCGCAGAAGACGAATGCTATAGTTGCGTGTTCCAAAGGGAAGATGAGAGCAAAAAAATTGGTGTATCACTCTCCAAGGACTTAATGGCAGTGGCTGGTGAGGCCTTAAAGATCAATATCACCACTCTAGGTCCACTAGTCCTGCCCATGTCAGAGCAGCTACTGTTCTTGGCTACATTGGTGGCTAGGAAACTGCTCAAGATGAGGAAATTAAAGCCTTATATTCCTGATTTCAAGTTGGCATTTGAGCATTTTTGCATACATGCTGGAGGCAGAGCAGTTTTGGATGAATTGGAGAAAAATCTGGGGCTAAGTGATTGGCATATGGAACCATCTAGAATGACACTCTATAGGTTTGGTAACACATCAAGCAGCTCTTTGTGGTATGAGCTAGCATATACCGAGGCCAAAGGAAGAATTAGAAAGTGTGATAGAACTTGGCAGATCGCGTTTGGTTCAGGATTCAAGTGCAATAGTGCTGTGTGGAGGGCACTTAGAACCATTGATCCTTCGAAGGAAAAGAATCCATGGATGGATGAGATTGACAACTTTCCTGTGGTTGTGCCAAAAGTGGCATCAATCAAAGCATAAATGTCTACGAGTTCTGTTGAATATATATATATATATATATATATATATATTTGCTAGATATCTAGGACGACACAAATATATTTTTCTTGAGTTTTTTCTTTCTTTTTTTTTCTCACTTCTCTAGTTATGTCATAGGTGTATTTCATAAATAATATAATTTTAGTGTGTAAGCATTTAAATAAATATATATCATGAATATACTAATTATATATTATAGTTACTAATGATGAAAGGGTTTTTGATGTGCAATGCAACACGTATTACGTTAAAAAAAATGATCTAATTGATAAATAGATAAGAAAGAATCGAATTTTAAAATCCCAAGACGACATGCTAATCTCATTGCACCCTTCTTATGTAGCCTTATAAGTTCAAGAGTTTGTGTTTTCTTCTAAAGAAAACTTAATTTGAAAAAGGAAAAAGAAAAAATTGATAGTATATGTTCTATATCCTGAGATGGAAAATCAATCCCAATGTATGCCTTCAGAAGTTTGCAATTGGTCGACAATGGAGAAAAAAAGTCTTCATCTAAAGTTTAACCTTAAGCCTACCTTTCCCTATTTAATCGTCAAAGCTTTTTTCATCTGTACACTCTGTACCGTGGCTCTAATTAAAAATATTGAGTCAGCAGTAACATAATACTTAGATATTAATTAGATAATTAATTTAGTGCTTTGTTAATTATTTAAATAGTCAGAAAGTTAGTCGGCTATAACCACATTTATAAACGGTTCCTTATCATGGAAATCATTCGGCTATAACAACAATTAGAAAGTTAGTAGGGCAAACTTTAGTGTATAAGAAAATACCCCAATATAAAATGACCGATTATTGTGTGCAACAAAGGAAAAACACAATCTAGAGAGGATCATGCAAATGATGTATGATTTACTTTATAAATAGATTGTATAAGCTTATATGTATTAATAGTAATAATAATCGTATAATAAGGTTATTATATTAAATAAAATCTAAATAAAGTGAACTAATAAAATTATGAACTTTAATATATTAAGTAAGTATGGGTTATTATGTATAGAAATAAAAAAAAATTGTTTTGTATTTTATGATATGTAAAATTGAAAAAAAAAAAAGTTAACATGCAATTAACCTATGTATATATAAATATATATATGGTTGTGATCCCTAAGTTATAAATGATGTTATTATGTTTTCTTGGACACCGCATCATCACAAAGGACAAGAGACAAAACATCTCTAATGGAAGCAATTTTATGTCAAGAAGGAGAAGTGCTCTTTTGCTTAACAAGAAGTTTTGTTCCTTAGAATCGAACATCCTATAGACTTAGAAGGTTACACCATCATATAAAATAAAGAGTCTCACAAGTTATGGATTTAGGTACACGTTTGCTCATTATATTTATATTTTGTGCCCTAATTTTGGACATGAATTGTTCTTGATGATATATTTATGGGAATTATTACATGATAATTCCAACAAATGGAGCCTTGGTTTATGAAGGGAAACCTTTTCCTATTGCAAATATGAAATACTTGACACAGAGTGGAAGAAATAAAGTTTTTGAAGATCAAGATTTAGATATAGATTTCCTACTTACCTCTTGGAATGGGGATTGGTCAAAATGCTAATTTAATAGCATCTTAGATTTGTGAAGTACTTGAAGTTGAAGAATGCACATTTTTAAGGCATGATCTATATAAATTAGAGTGGCCATGGATGTTACTATGCCTCTTCAAAGTGGAAGGTGGATTAAACATCTTAACAATAACTGTAGTTGGATAAGATTCAGTTATGAATGCTTGTTTGGCTTTTGTTATTCTTGTGCATTACTTGGCCATGTGGTCAAAAAGAAAACTCTAAGATTTGCATAGAAAATGCTCGAACCCTTGCAATGGCCAAATGTTGGTAGAAGATGGATAGAGAAAGTTGAAGATAATCCAATTGGAATATAAGATGATTAGGGATAAAAATTTTTCAAACAATGGTTTTGCCATCTATAGGAGAGAGTATGGCTACCTTGCCATCCAAAGCTTAACACTTCAATTTAGAGTTGCAAATGAGTCAAGTTAAGTTGAGTTTTTTCAAGCTCAAGCTCAAGCTCAACTTGTTAGAAAAATTATTGAGTTCGAGCTAAGTCAAGCTTTTATTGAACTTGAAAATTACAAGCTTAAGTTTGAGATCATTAAAGAATTTAAAACTTGAGCTCAACTTGTTTAAATTAATGAGCCCGAGCTCATTTATTTAAATGAGCTTGAAAACGAGCATGAGCTAGAGTTTGTTTAAATAAATGAGATTGTTTATGAACCTATTTATCAATAATACAAATAAAAGTTTGCTTATGAGTCTATTCATGAATCAATTTGTTAAAAATATAAATAAGAGCTTACTCACAAGCCTATTAATAAGTTGGCATGTTAATAATATAAACAAAAGTTTGCTCATCTATTTGTTTGTGAGCGTACTCATGTGGTTGTTTACAAGTTAACTTATTAACAATATAAACGAGTTTGCTTGTAAGCTCATAGATTGGTTTGTTAACAATATAAACTAGATTGCTCTTAAGCCAGCTTACAAGTCTAGAAATAAGTTCGAGCTTGGCTTATTTAAATAAATAAGTTGTATTTTATGCTCAAGTTCAATTTGCTTACTAATTGAGCTCGAGTTGAGCTGAGCTCAGAGTGAGCCAAGCTCGAGTAGCTTATGAGTGACTTTACTCATTTGCAACCCTACTTCAATTATCTAATGCATTTGATTAGGGAAATTTAATGAAAAAGGGAAGTCTTATCACCTTGTTTGTTAGAGCAGGTAGAAGAACAAAGTTTTGTTTCCTTCAAAATAAAGGCAATGATGATGTCGACTTTCCTTATTATCCTTATTTTTGGGCATTTGCTTCCAACTTTAAGCGCACCATTAGACAGTTTGCAATTTGCTTTGAAAAATTCCCAATCAAAATCAAACCTAAAAATCTATAATTAGTTTGAAGGAGTAAATCAAACCAAATTGTTTTAAAAATATATAGTAATATTTTACTTGTCACTAATAAAATTCTTTTATTGTAATATAATACTTAAAACATTTTTAACTTATATTTCTCTAAATGTGTGTGTGTGTGTGTGTGTGTGTATGTATATATATGTCATGACTTTAACTTAGTAAATATTTATACAAGTTAACTCAAATTTATACTACATGTTGGTTTTTAGAATCAAATTAACTCTTACGACATATTTAAAATTTCTTAATTGCATGGATATTGATTTTATCGATCTTTTACATGATATCAATAATGGTATTATTGAATAAATTGAATACACTTCACATGAGATTACACGCTAAGAAAAAAATATACTTTCTTAGAAAACAAAATATGATCCAATCCATAAACCAAACCAAAGTTTTTTTTTTTTTCCTAAACCAAATCATATTGTTTGATGCAATAAAAAATCGAACTACCTTTTAATGATTTGGTTTGGTTTGAAGGAAAAACTATACTATACCAAATTGCACCCAGCCTTACCAATTAAAGCCTTTGTTACTATCCTAGAAGAAACGTAAGACCCAGATAACCTATCTAGAGCAAATCATCCCCCTCCAAACCCAAAGCCAACTATGGTTAATCGACTTCCTCCAAAAAGCCAAGGTTAACCACTCTTGCATTTAGGTTCACCAAAGTGTCTTTCTAGTGATATTTTATAACCCTTTTAAGCTTGAAATTGATCACAGGACATAGGAAATGAACTTTAAGACCTCAGATAATGAATTTTACTAAGATATAAAAGTATTAATGTATTCTTTGGAATTTAGGTGTTAAATAAAACCTTTTTCGTTGTTGAGGTGTTTAGTAGATAAACAATTATTGTGTGATACATGTGCTTATAAGATTAGTTAAACATGATTAATAATTATTCAACTTAATGAGTACATTTACTTTGTTTATGCTTAACCGTGTTGAGATTTGTTGATGGCAACCCTAGATTAGGCTTTCATGGCCTTAGGAAGGACAGTTTCCCTAAATGATGTAGTAGTTAGGTGTTGATACCCTATGGTGAAGTGGGTAGTCAAAATGGGGGAATTATGGATGGCGCAGGTTAGTGAGTGGGGAAGAACTTGTCACGAGGCAAAACAATGGTTATGAGAGATATTAATCTAAATGTTACATATAGACCACCCTTCTAATGGTATGATATAGGCAGTGAATATAGTATGTCTCTTCTTTTTCATTTATACATAATGGTGACACATAAATATATGAATTTTCTAATCTTTATAATTAAGAAATTTATAAGAGAAAAAGGTCATATTCATAATATTTTTTAACGTTGTATTTTTTATTTGCTACTTGTTATTGTATTATTAGTGGTGCAAATTGAGATCGTTCCCCACAAATATATTACTGTTATTGTTAGATTAGGTCCTGTATGACCAAAGTTATAAGTTACTAAGATGTTAAATTGTGTTATTTGTTCACATATATTAAATAACTTAGTGAATCTTAATTGCTACATTGAGTACTTGTAGGCTTGTACATAGTTAAGCATATGTATGTGTGTGATGTAGTAGTAACATATTGAGTTTTGTGACTCACCGTATTGGGACTTTTAACATTTCATGTAATGATCATCATATTGATGCATATGATAAGTTGGGTTATGATTTGGTTTAGGGACATGGGACTTATGATTGGTTGACCTTGGATAATGATTTGGATTGATTTTAGTAGATGTTAGACGTTAATAGTTAGGTTATTTTTCTAGTTTATGCACTTGGGGAATAAGTTTTGGTTTCATTTCATGTTGAACATTCAATGCTAACTAATGAGAGTTTTATAGAGATATTTTATTATACATTAATTTTGTGTCACTGATGAGTGCTTGATTAGATATATATTAAGTGAGATTTAACATGTTTGTACCTTGAATTTGGCATGTTTTTGAAGAATTTGAATCTTAATTGAGTAATATTTTGATTTTAGGGCTTTGATAAATAATTGAATGAAAAAAAAAAAAGAAAAGGAATCTAATTTTACTCAATTCAAAGTTAAATCGAAGAAGTTATGAAGTTTTGAAGCTAGATACAGCTTAGACATAACTATATTTAAAACGTATTAAATTTGAAGCTTCACAGAAAGTTACACAGGGCCTAAATACGATTGTGTTCATTAGTTGTGTATCTCTTTGAGTTAATTGATTTAAACACGACCTCTAGACATGACCGTGTCTAGGTTGTGTCTATTTCAATGTCTTGTTTTATAAGATTTTGACTAACAAATTTGATACGACCCGAAGCACGATCATGTTGAATAGCATGTTGGCTTAAAACACTTTTTTTTTTTACACTCATTATATAAAAGGAAAAGGGGGGACTTAACCAAGAGGGGGGAGAAGTTATGTTTTATTTGTTCTAGGGTTTTTAGAGGGACAAGAAAGCTATTTTTTTATACTCCAAGAATTTAGGGTTTTTTTTTTCTAAATTTTAATTGATTTCTTTGATGATGAATGTTTATACATCATTGAAGAACTCGATTTTCAATATGATTAGTGCTTAAATTTCCCTTAGCATCTAGACTTATGGATCTTAGGTTTATTATGTAATTGGATTTTTTATCATTAAATGAATTCTTATATTTCTTAATTCATGCATGTGTTCTTAATGTTTAATTAGATTAATATTTCCAAAGTATTATTTTATCTATTTAGTATTATGCATCAGGATTGAGAAATCTAATGTATAATTAGATCTAACATGTTTAAAGAAAATTAATGTAATCTTAGAGATAAGTTATATAATTTTTCCGGATTTAATTAATTTATTTGCGGAAATATTAAAAAATATTTACAACTCATATTCACAAAACAAACCTAAACTCACTCTTTATTATACCAAAACTCTTATAATGTAATGATATTGAGTTGATCTCTTATTGGATGCATTAAATTCAAATCCCCTTCTTTATTGTATCAATATAAAAAAAATAAAAAATAAAAAACAATCATCCTAGACTTCATTATAATGTTAAACAAGATCTAATTATTTTTTTACAATACTAATGGAGCTAGGATGTACGTTCTCTCTCCCTCTCTCTCTCCTTTTCCAAGGACCTAAAGAATAGGTGTTGAAAACAATATTCTCCCGGTGCATAGATTAAACGTCCATTGGGGTAGCTAAATAATATTTTCCAAGGGTATAATTTAGATAATTAAATATTATACTTTTAGTCATCATTCTTTACCTTTTTTTTTACGTGAATCCTCAACTTTTTTTTTTTTTACTTGAATCGTTAATATTTTTTTAAATCTTATAAAAGTATGACTTTCATAAATATTTTAAAATTTCTGTTTATTTTAAACATGTATTAATTTCTAATTAGTCTTGAGTTAATCAAACAAGATAGCTAGAGTACACACAATTTTTTTCAGCCTCTTTTTCTTATTTTTATTTTTTTAATTTTTAATTATTTTTATTATATTATATCATTTAATATATTTAATTTAATTTTTATTATATTATATAAATAAATATATTCAATATTATCATTTTATTGAATTGATTATTATGAACTAATTTAAAATTGGCACTTGTCACCAAAAAAAAAAAAATCTTAATTGATTTAATGAAAGAAAAACAACGAACACTCAAATTGAAGAAAAAGAAAAGCATTGATTTGATGGAAGAAAAACAGCAAAAACTCAAATCGAAGAAAAAGAAAAGGTTGATGAAGAAAAAGTAGATAACAATTATATTTTTTTCCTATTACAAAATAATGCTAGACTTGTTTGACCAATTCAATAATACGTCAAGCTCACCATTAAATATCCGTGAGGGTGGTTAAGTATGTCCCTCTCTTTCTCTCATCATTTATACCCATACTCGATGGCATCGCTTGTGCTCTGATTTTCTCGAGTAGCCTACATAAGTTGTAATTCGGTTGCTGTGCTGAAAGGTTGGAATGTAATTGGAATGGGTGATAATAGGATATTTGTTTTAATTGATTTTATAAAAATTTTATAAGATTTAAAGTTGAGTTTTGAGATATGGAATAAACTTGATAAGATTTAAAGTTGAGTTATGAAATTTTAAAAAAAAAAATCCGATAAAAAAACCAGATTTGATAATTTTAAAAAAATTAATATTATAATTTATAATTAATATATTTTATTTTTATATTTTTAATTTTTATATTTAACTTCTATTTTTTTTTCATCATAAGTAAATTAATAATAAATTAAAAAAATTATATATGAAAATAAGTTGAAATATGAAAAAAAATATTTAATTACCATTTGGTCAGATTTGAGTTGCTTCATTTGTTAATCAGGTCGAATTTGGGTTGTTTGCCAGATCAAATTCAAGTTTCAATGAACCCGTCTCAAATTCGGTTCATTCATTTACATCCCTACCTGAAGGGAACATACAACTTCCACATATAACTTCAAAACTTCTATAGCATAAATATACAAGCATCTAGGAATTTCCTTACACTTCCTATATTTAACCCAATCAAATATTTTACTTTGGCTTTCTCTTTAGTGACATAGGTTTGGTTTACTCCATTGACGAGTGTTCCTAGTGATGTAGGACGGTGTAAGCAAAAAAATAAAAAATGAAAGAAAATCTATAGGATTATTGAATAATATGGAAAAGTATGGAAAAACATAAGAATTAATTATAAAAAGTAATCTAAACAGTAATTATATTGAATATATTACAAAGTCAACACAAAATAAATATTTTTTTCTTTTTTTTTTAATTGAAAGTAACTGAAACAATAAACTTGGAAGGGATATTCTTGAAGACTTATACATTAACAAGAGATATTTCAATGGGATCACACAATTAAAGAGGAAGGTATTAATTTTAAGGAAACTAGGAAATGAATGATTAGCAATCTCAATCTAAATCTCAAAAAAAAGAAATAAATCTAATTAAATAAAAGATAATAATAAAATCATATAAAACATAAACAATATAAACTAAAATAAAATCTTTGTGAGAAAATTACCGTCCCGTATTTACTTTTTCTTCGCATCTTGCGGACTGTGATCAAGTCAGGCTCTGTGGGAGTTGAGCCCCAGAGAAGGAAGTGTGACAATCTTTGAAAATTTCTCCTCTTCATTATGCTCAGATACAAAAGGCTGGATATCATTACCCCATTAATAATGTCATATATCTTATGCTAATCCCTCTTTTGTTCATGGCATCATTAACAACTATTACCATTAGTGGTATTCATCGATTTTGGAACCAACTTCAGTTTGGACTTGTGACCATCATTTTGTGCTCCATTTTCATTGCATTCCATGGCATAATTTACTTAATAAGCCATGCCAAAAAGGTGTATTTGCTAGACTTCTCATGCTATAACTCTGAACTGGTCGAGAAATGCTTGAGGGAGCTTTTCATTGAGAGGCCAAAGCTTAACGGATCTTTCATTGAGGAAGCCTTAGCCTTCTAAAAGGAGATTGTCAACGGGTAATATACTAAAATAATATTATTTTTAAAAAAAATTTACAAAATAATGTATCCAAAAAACTTATTTCAAACATAGATTGTGAAAGCGCAGATTTGATTTGCGTCTCCAATATTTTTTTTAATTATTGAAAAGAAATTATTAAAAAAAAATTTACATTCCTCTATGTTTTATCTTATAATGTATATAAAAGAAGAAAAAAAAAATACTGGGTCTACTATTTCATCTTTTTTTTTTTTTTCTATCAATCTAGTGGCTAGTAGCCCATAAAACATAGCAATTTGGTCTTAGGTCTGTAACTCCACATAAGTGACAAGTTATAACCTTTCAAAATTAGAAAAAAAAAAAAAAACTAATGCTAATGCGATTTGCTTTCTCAACTTTGAAGGGTTATAACTTTTCACTTGTGTGAAGTTATGAAACTCATAATATATTAAAAAAGACTAATTTGAGTCTACTATAACTAGGACTAAATCGTGTAGCTAATTGATATTTTTATGAGGGTCAGTCAAATTCTTATGTTTTCATGGGCTGCTGGTTATCAGATTGATTAAAAAAACAAAAAAGAGAGATGAAGTTATGACGAAATGAACTCGATTTTTTTTTTTCATATATTATAATATAAAGCATAAAGAGGTACAAAAAAATTTAATAAATTTTTTTTCAATAATTAAACAAAATTGCACTGAAGGCATGGATTGGTTCGCACCTTCATAACTTATTTTTAGAATAAGTTTTTAGGTATGATATTTCACGAATTTATATATATATATATTATTTTAGTATATTACCCAATTGTAGAGCATATCAGATCAAGCCAAATGGCATGCTGTCCGAAGGCCTTTTCTGCCTTCCTCTAAAACTAAACATGGCGAATGTTAGGAATGAGAGAGAGGAGGTAATATTTGGTCCCATGGACAAGTTGTTGGAGAAAACTGGAGTGGAAGCTAAGGACATTGGAATTTTAGTTTTGAATTATAATTTGTTTAAACTACTCCATCTTTCTCAACTATGGTTGTGAACCACTACAACCTTAGTAGGATAGATTGTAGTGCTAAACTAATTTTCATCCACTTTACCAAACTATTACTACAAGTTCTTCGTCATATATTCTTATTTATTTTCATCTATCATATTATGCTTGCACTTTTTAATTCATATTATAGAAGTTACACTTGTGACATTCAAATAAACGAACAAATTCAAAACATAGTATTTATTTAGGTACTTTCCAACACTTAGGCCTTGGTTGTAAGCATGGAAAACAAGACTCTCAATTCGTTACGTGGCTTTGGCCGGAAAAAGAAAAGAAAAAAAAAAAGTTACGTGGCCCAGCACTTGTAGTTTGATTTTGCAATAACTAAAACATGTGACCTTAGGGTTTCCTTTGATTTAGAGCCAAAAGTTAAGGTTTTACCACATATTATTGGATTCATCAAACTTAATAACATGCAAATCCAAACCCATCAAACATAACAGCATGCATAATCCATCAAACATAGTAACATATTGACTTGAATCTATTAATCCTAGCATGTCATTGAATCCATAGATTGAGTCGCAATCTAATTCTAACCGTTGTCATATATAAAATTAATTAAATCTAATTAGTGAAATAGAATATAAAAGGTTTTTTAATTATTTAACATGATTGGTTTTGATACTAATTATAAAAAAGAAAAAAGAAAAAAATAATAATTTGAATAACTTTATGGTGATATTGAAATCACCCTTAAGAAAGTCACGTAAAATCAACAAGGAAGAAAATAAGGCTAAAAAGACAAACTTGTATGCATAGCAAAAGTAGATCTCTTGAGGTTGCAATCTCTTAGCCTATAGTAGCAATGGATCTTAATTTTTTCACTTGATAAGAGAAGAGAAAGGCAGGCAAAGAAAACTCTACTGCTTAGATCATAAGTTTTGTTTCATCATAACCTATTATAATAACTGAAATAAAGCACTTAGATTTCTACACATTAAAATACCAAAAGCCTTCAGATATACGAGTTAAAAGCCATACCTATCAATTAACTAAATGGTTTTAATTTTATTTAATGGACTTAACTCCTTAATTCAATTAACAATCGATAATATACAATTAAATGATATAAAGTCACTAAAATTACAACACTTCTCTTTGTAATATCCATCAAAGTTGGTAAATTAGCTTAAAAGTTCGTAAATTAATTGCATATGTTCATAGATTCTTGACTTCACAAGTTCATATAGAGTTCGTAAAATCACTTCCAAGTGTTTGTAAAAACTGAATTTCCACATGGGATATTAAAAACCTTCACACTCTGTGCGGTTAAATCATATCCTATTTAATTTGTGCTAAAACAATTTAATTGTAATAATGACTATTTTAGGGATACAGGCATAAAAAGTGTATAAACTTTGCTTTTGGCAATCTAATGCTTAAACTTTTATATTTTGTAATTTAGTGTTTATTTCTTAAATTTAGTTTCCATTTAGTGTCTCCGTTAACGATAAAATTAATGGTTGTTACAAATTTTTTGCATCTTGGTGTCTATATTTTATTTTGATTGCATTTTAGTGTCAATTGATTGATTAATTTGTCAAAAATTAATTTTATTTTTAATTGATATATTATTTTAAAAGTTAAAAGAAAATTATTTATATGTAGTAAATTTAATTGTATATAACTTTTGCATGTGATGTTTAATTTTAGCAAATTTAATATTGTTTGAAAACTCTTAACATATGTTTTAATTAGAAAAGTTTCAATACTATATAGATTGGGTATAATTTTAAAATGGTCATAACTTATAAATTAGGTGACATTTGCCTTTGTAATATGAATTTTTAGACTTGTTAAATAATACACTTCTATGTGTTATAATATTTTGTTATATTTTTAATAGTATCTAGATATTGATTTTATAACTTTGCAATTCCATAATTTGCAAATCAAATATCACACAATTGCAACCATATAATCATTGGAATGATCGATTATGAGTTTCCTAAAAATTGTTGTTACTTAAAATTACAATATTAAAAATAATCCATTTTTTAGGCATACCGATCCAACGGCTATAAGATTACAGTTATATAATGTTAGGTTTATAGGTTATGGAATCATTAAGTTTAAATAATCAATACTAGAATATTATGAGAGATATAATGGTTATAAAATGTGAAAGCCTATTATTTGAGGAGTTAAAAATTTTGCAAGTTATGTCCATTTTAAAATTTACTAAGTTTGAGTAGTTAAATGACCTAACTAGTTTTTATTTTCAAATATAAATACGTTTTATGAGTTTTACAATAATATAAAGTTTGCTATTACATTGAAAATTTATATATGGTGGAAGTTATTAACAAAAGAAAAAAAAATTGCTTAAGTTTACAAATAACTTATTAATAAGAAATATTGAAAAATAAATCTTTTACAAATAAATATGGGATCAAATACTAAAATTCATTAAAACTGAAGTATAAATAACAAAATGCAATCAAAATTAAAATATAAAAAACAAAATACCAAAAAAAAAATGTAACAAGTATTATTTTTTTTTATTAATAGAGATATTAAATTAAAATTAAATTTAAAAAGTAAGTATTAAATTGTCAAAAGCTAATGGGTCAACAATGGCTCCTTCCATTTATGAAATGGCAACGATTGGTTGCTGAGAGTAATTAATTATATAGCATTGCCATTAAAGCTGTCTTTTCTTTCGTCAACATCAAAGCAACGTGAAAAAAAGAAGGTGACATAACCCCTGGTGACATAGCACAAGCCACTCCATAATGAATTAATTAAATCTTATACACAACAAACGTTTGCGCTTCATACGCTAAACATTATTATGTGCAAAAAAAAAAATTCTACAATTTAATTATTTAAAAATAATTATATAATATAATTATATTTTTAATTATAATAAAATCATTCTTATTTATAATAAAATAAAATATATTAATAATATAAAGATTGTCAACAACCTTTAAAAAGCTGTATAATAAGGTACATTAATAGTGCATTATTAATAAAGTAAAATAAGGTACATAAATAGTATAAAGGCTTTGGAGAAAGTGTTTTTCATCCAAAAATTTTAACTTTTTATTTTTTTCTAACAATTTGCCAAATATTTCTATAATAAACAAAGGATAAGTGGTTACGCTTTTTTAAAATGGTAACGTTTGCTTCATATTCTATACACAATTTCTCGACTGTTAATCAATTTTATTAACCATTAGCTACCATATTCACCTCCTACTATTACTTATTAGTAACTACAGTTAGGAATTAGAGGGGGAAAGGCAACAAAAAAGTAGAAAAAAATTACAAATGAGAATATTAACATTTGGGGTTAAGTTCAAATATAATATCAAATTTTGAAATGATTCAAATAGATAATTAATATTATATTAAATAATTCAAATAGGAAATTTATAAAACCCAAAATTTTTTAATAAGTATCTTTATGAAGTTATGCAATATTGTTAATTCTAATATAGTAATTGTGTTTCAATTTTAATGAAACTCTAATTTGAAATGAACCTTCTAATAAAACATTACTAAATTATCCCAACAATTAAAGGTAATGTGTAGGAATCTATATATACGTGATAATAATGATGTGTTTTGACATTAAATACCATAAAACTCCAATTTTTTTAGAACTTATAATTAAGTGCTCTAGAAAATGCAAAAGGTTTATAAATAATTATTTTTTCTTAGATGAGAAAAAAAAAACTATCTAATTAAATTTCTAAATTATTATAGTAAAATCCAAAATGCTATTGTAAATCGACATAGGTTATGTATACCACTTAGATTAAATTTTACATTATTTTCATACTAATAATTCCAATATGAACAATAACCACCAAAGATAATATAATAAAACTGTAGATGATAAAGTTAATAATAGTAGTAATACTGAAAACTACTAATAATAGTAGTTAGCACCTATAGTTATGAACAAAGGCATAAAATCCACCATAAGTATGTTAACAATATTACCACTCTAGATAATAGTTTGAATAATTAATTTTTGGTGGAAGAAAAATAACAAATTGAAAACAATATTACAAATACTCATGAACCACAACTTATGAGTTCAAGATAATACATTCATCTCAAGAAAAAAAATGATGAACCATAAAATGATTAATATACTTGACAGTGCAACAATGGCCACGTGAGCAAAAATCTATACATGCATCCAAAGTAATGAAGAGATTAATAGTGATAATCATAGTTGTCAGAATTGTAAGTTAACTCGAATGTTTCTACGATTTTACGAGTTGGTGAGCGCATTCCTAATTAACTCGTATATAAAAATGTTTTTGAGGTAAAATCGCGATTTCACACGTAAAATTGATAAAATCGTGATTCTACTAACGTTTTTATGTTTCTACTACAAGGTCTTATTTTCCATCAACAGAAGGAGTGAAGAGGAAGTAGCTAGTTGAAGACATGCAGCCTAGAAAAGCCTAGTCTAGCTCAAAATTCAAGTAAATTTATAGGCTATAGCTTTCATTCAAAAAATAAAGGTACAAGATTTTATCTCGATTCACCTATTAACTAGGACTACGTTCAACAAAGGATCTCACTATAATTAGCACATCACTCTCTCATTTTTATCACACAATTACAAGTGAAAAAGAGAATATATAATAATAGCTATTCATAACCCAAGCCCAAACTTTTAATGAACAAATATGGACTTAATTGCTAAGAGCCCTCTAGTGTTTAGGGGGCGCTGCCCTCTTGAGACCCCTGCCGAAGCGGCTTCCTCGGACTCCCGCGCTTTCCTGTTGTAAGGGAAGATGAGCCATACCCCAACATGTTTATCGGTCATCACTCATCTCTTGTCGGTGTGTTGCATGGCATTGAAGTCTTTGTGTTTGTGTTTGTCGATTGTCAGTCTTTTTGTTCCTATTTGTGATTATGTTCATGTTTAAGTACTCATGTTTGATTGTTGCAACTTTCCTTATTTTAATTAATATTTTTGTAATAGTAAATAAAATAAAGGGTAGATAACTTTAACTTTATAAGAATTTTTTAGATTTTTAATTTTATAGAAAAGGTATAAATGTATTTATATTTCTATCTTTTCAATATCTCATAGTTAAGTAAATATGAGATATTGTTAAGTAAATATATTTTGAGTTAATAATCACAAATAGTGCAAAAATTTACCTAATAATGTATAATTTTGAAGGTTTTTCTTGTTATAGTATCTTCTTTATTATTGACTTTTGGTTAGTATTTATTTGTCATTTTTTTTATATTACTCATTTCTAATGGTATATATTCGTTATCAATTTTTATTTATTAGTAATTTCTTAAAGTCATAATTGATTTTTAAATTTTATCTATTATTTTTTAGCTTTTGTATATATAACTAGGTGAAACTTGCTTTATACATGATTTATCATTTTAAAAATAAAATATCTATATTATATAACTTATGCTTGATTATCTATATTATGACTTTTATTGCAAATTTATAATTTATGGCAAAAATAAATGTTGAATTTCCTTATTTATATTATTCATTATATTTTTTAATGACTATTGTAAGTAAATTTATAATATTTGGAAGTTATTTTACATAGGTTGTAAAAACTTACGTTTCTATGTTTCGTTTCTACGTTCCGATTTTACAGATTCCTTAACAATTTTACGTAAAATCACGATTTTGACAACCTTAGTGATAATTAACTAACATTGGTAACAACGCAACGATAGGAATGCAACCGAAGTGAGTCATAATAGGGTACCTAACTCGATTGACCTAATAAAAACCCTATAGGGTCAGATCCTATAAGATTTAAGGTTGGGTTTTGAGACATGGAATAAAACTTGATAAGGTTTAGAATCGGGTTACAGGATCTAAAAAAAACCCGATGGGAAAATCCAATTTTAAAAAAAAATATTATAATTTTTAATAGGTATATTTTATTTTATTTTTGTATTTAATTTCTCTTTTCTTTCTATCACAAATAGATTAATAATAAATTAAAGAAATAACATATGAAAATAAATTAAAATATAAAAAATAATTAATTACTATTCGAGTCGGAGTAAAAAAAAAACTATATTGGATTAAGACAGATTTTGGGCATATACATTCTTTACTAGTCGGATTTGAGTTTCAATAAGCCTTCCGACCCGTTTACATCCCTACACAACGATGTCAATAGTCTGGAACTCAGATTACAATTTGAAGGAGCAGAACCTACCACGATAACATTCGAGAACACATAAAAAGATAACATATGATGTCTAAGATTATTTTAAGGGATGTTAATATAATATAAGGATTTTTTATGAAAAGAAATAGCAAAACTGGGAACATTATATATATATATATATATATATATATATATATTATATATTGAGGGAAGCTATAATAATTACTTCCATTGTGATGATCTTAATCAATATAAAACAATAAACGCATACATATACTCATGTGAACATAGCATACAGGTATGCATAATTGTAGCTAATGCA
The DNA here is from genome assembly GCA_037954665.1 of Laguncularia racemosa. Classification (NCBI taxonomy): domain Eukaryota; kingdom Viridiplantae; phylum Streptophyta; class Magnoliopsida; order Myrtales; family Combretaceae; genus Laguncularia; species Laguncularia racemosa. Next base: position 515,133 of record JBBMOL010000095.1, on the reverse strand, counting down.
ATATATGTAGGTAAAATTCTAATCAAGTCATTTGGTAAATCCTCCACCAAATGTAATTTTAAGAACGAGAAGACCAAAAAAATTTAAATATAGAAAGTAAATCAATAAATCGCCATTATTATTAATTTAACAAAGATAATTAAACACTTATATAAATTTATAATTTCATACATAATTTAATTTCGAATAGGTTGTCCATTAAATATAAATATTGAAACTTAAAAGGGTTGATTAGCCAATATATAAAAAAGTAAGAGCGACGAATGAGAATTAACAAGCAAATCAAGAACAAGGTCAATAGAAGAAGAAAGAATAAAATATGAGCCAACCACGCCTGAGGGATTAATACAACAATAAAAATTTGTTAAATAAAATTTAAAAACAAGTTAGCTCGATATTCTACAGTCTAATTTTACTCTAGAGTTTCAATACCAACTAAAGCATAACTATAGATTATCTAATTGGAGCATGTCCATCTAAGTTCCCAAAGTTGCAACGTCATGGAGAAAATCAAGAATCCAACCAGCCTTATTTATTTATTTAAACAGTAGAACCTATACTTAAACGAAACCCATCCAACCCATTTAAAAGCCCGCTTAAATAGAAACCAAGCCACACAAATCCTGTCCTATGCTGATATCTTCACTAAATCTATCGGGTATCTGACATAATCTTCATAGGATCTCATCAGGCAGACATAGACACTGAAGAAGTCGCCTGCCGGCCCACTTTTCATTTACTCATTTCCTAAAATACAGGACTCTCTTTGCCCTTTTCTGTTCGTATACGACCTGCACGCCACTCAACCTTCCTTCTTTGTTTTTCTTCACTTCAAACTGAAGCAACTTGAAATTGGAGGCTCAAACGCATCTGCAAACCCCAGCTAATAAGTATGCCCTGTTCTTTTTCTTCTCACTTTTCACGTTGGTGGGTCCTAACTTATCTCCTTTATACTTCCTCCTTCAACTCTGCTTCATCCCATTATCTTTTATGATTAATATCTCCTTTAAGCATTTCTGTATAAACATCAAACATACATATCAAGAGTACAAATTCCACCCTATATATATTTACACGTACACCTCTATGACAAACCAGTTTTATAAATATTTTCCACACCCGAACCCACATTACCCTCTGCTTCATCATGCCATTTAAAAAAACTACTTCCATTTTCTCCCTCATATAGCCATTACCAAAGTCACTGCATAGTTGTAGAGGCCAACAGGTTCCGTTCACCGTAGGAGGATCTCTTCATGGCCTTAGTCTCATGATAACTTGGCTTTAGCAAGAGGTAAAAACTTTAATCCTAACTCCAGTAGTTATACATGATACCTGTATTCATGGCATCTAGGAGTAAATGTCAACTAAATACATTGTTGAAACTGATTTCTGATTCTGGGTATTGACATGAAGTAATGTAATTAAGAGATCATCTCGTTGACCTCGATTATGATGAAAGAACAATCCTTGAATAAGAAAATAAAGCAAGGTGGGATTAGTTTCTGTTATTTTTATAACTATGAGTTTGACATACGTATACTATACATCCTCTACAACTAAGACACGTGCTATATAAGCAATAATAGTGATATTAATTATAATATAATAAAGCAATAATTAATAAAATAAAAGTCTTATTACGTCCCAGCTAGCATATACATGGGCACTCTGTCTAAAGATTGGGTTTAATAAGTAAAAATGGTAACTTTGTCGAATGATGGATTTGCCAAAATATTCAATTTAATTTTATTAGGCGGTTAGAAAAATATTATATCAACACCAACAATAATAATACTAAATAAATAAATAAATGTTTAGTACATGGCAAGATAGATTCTATAACACTCCAAAACGTGGGAATATCATGACTCATCATGTGTTCTTACTAGATAAGAACACGTTAAGACTTTTAATAATTCCTATAAACCATAATCATACATTCAATACTTCCATCGTGATACAAGTATATCTTGTATAAATTTTCAACTCTGAAAGAAAACAATCTTAATATATCAATCCAAATCACTTAAAATATTTAACTATTCTAACATTTAAATTTTCAAATTCAACAATAAGTCTTAATACAATTCATATACTTTAGCTAATCAATCCTTACTTAATCATCATAATAATAATGGTAATCTTTATATTTCCTCTTCTTAACATTAAATCCTAAATCCCTTTCATGAATAACGTTTCCCTCCATACCTTTATTTAAAAAAAAAAATTCTCGAGAGGTAAACTAATGTCAAGCACATATAACCAACAAATACATACATATAAACAACCAATAACTTAAATCACATACATTTATGCAAACATTATATATCAGACAACAAGTTTTTGTTTCACTTAAGCGCACATAACACCAATGGGGTACATATGATCTCGTCAAATATATAAAATGTTTAATACTTAATATGGTATTAGGAACTGCAACTACAACCCCCAATAGTCATGAGTCCTTAAACTTTAACCATACTTAATACTTAATATGGTATCAGAAATTACCATTATAGACCTCAATACTCATAAGTCCTTAAATCTTAAACTAACCCAAATTATTTCTAAGTACGACTCCATTATGAACAAACATTACATAAGAATCATTGGGGTGCCCTTGGGGATCTGCCACTATGAGCCTTTAGGCCGAGCTAAGCACATATAATAAGCAACTTAAATCAATGCATTCAACTTAATCTAATTTACCACTATCATAACAAGCATAAGAAAAAATCAAAGTTACACGTATCTAGAGTCTTAGTTTTAAACACATCTAGTCTTAGACTAAAAGCTCATCTGTAATCTGCCAAAACACCAGTAATTCCTTCTTAATACTAATATAAGAATAATCTATGTTTTTTAATTCTATTTACTTAATCGTTATTTGATTTCTTCTCTTACTCTACTAGAGTTTTTAAGGTTTTAATATGTGTTTAGGTTGCATGGAAGTTCATTTAATTAGAAAATAAATCAAGTAGTGAAATATCTCTAAGTACATGGTCGTGTCTTAGGTCGTGTACTTTGGCATGATTAGATAAACAACCGTTTATCTTTTTATGTGTTTCTACATTTTTGGCATGCCTAGGTACATGGTCGTTTAGTTAGCCGTGTACTTTTCTATGTAATTTGGTATTTTAGCACATCTAGATACATGATTATATAAATGACTATGTACCTTTTTGTAGATTTCCATATTTTAATATGCCCAAGTACATGGGCATGTCATTTATCCATCTACCTTTCTACACACAATGCATGTTTCTACATGGGCAAGTATACATGTGAAAACTTAACCGTGTATCACGTTGTTCTTCATAAACCTTTTTCCTCTTTTTCAATTCATTCGTAAACCTAATTTCTATGATCCCAAATCTATTTTATTCTTAATATTTGTAATTTCTAATGAGTTAGGTGGATTAGTAAACTTACTTGATCTAGTAGCTATTTCAAACCCTTAATCGTTTGATTTTCGTGCTCATTTCATCCCATTCCTTGTTCCAGATTCTATCAATCATAACATAGTACTTGCATAAATCCTCAATTCCATAATTATGATTACTAATTTGATCATTGAGGTGTTTACCTAGTGTGATTGGGTTTGGTCCTTATTGTTATTCACTAGGTCACCTTAGGGTTCTCCAGAGAGTGTCACTTGTTTGTTACTATGAGAATGTAAAGAGAGGAGTGCCAAGATAAACTGGGGTATATTTACCATGTCCATGAAATAACCAATTTACCCTCCATATTTTATAAAATTCTCACTTTTGACTTTTACTCTATTTATATAGACACAAAGACGCATGTACGTACGGATGCATGCACGCACGAATGCACACACACATGCATGGACGCATGCAAACACGTATGCACGCATGCATGCATGGACGAACGCACGCATGGACAAATGGATGCAAGCACGGATGCACGCACACACGCACATACACAAAATGCACCCACGCACGCATGTATGGCCACATGCATGCATGCACACATAAAGGGATGCACACACGATGGCATGCAAGACCTTACACGCACACGAACAGCTGGATGCACATACACACACAAGCATGCATGGCTACATGCATGCACAGAAGTAGGCATTGCCACACGCACACATTGCCGCACTCAAGCATGCTCATATAGACGCAAGTGTGAACATACGCTTGGCCGCATAGCTACACACACGCACATAGGAACGCATGCACAGACACTTGCATGGTCGCACAAATGCACATGGGCATACACGTATGGTTGCATGCATGTGCATACGACTGGATGTACGGATACATCCACAGCAGCACACACATCAGCATGCATGGCTGCAAGCACTGCTACATGCACGCATGCAATCATGCACACTCAACTAGATACACGCACAGCCACGCGCATGGTCACATGCAGGGTGGCAAACATGCACAAATAGTCGCACGCACGTATGTAAGCATGCATTGCTGCACATACGCATGGTTACATGAGCACACACATAGTCGCACACATGTATACATGGTTATACACACGAACACACGCACAATAGTGCAAACAAATGCACGAAAACACATATAACAATATGCATGCACATATGGTCAGACGCTAGGACACATGCACACATGACCACATGCATGCACACATACACATAAGCACAATTGCATGCACACATGGCTAGATATATTGAAGCAGGCATGAATGCATGGCTGCCCACACAGTCACACATACGGCCGCATGCACACATGAACACGCACATGGTTGCATGCTCGCATGCATGCTTACACGCCCGTATACATGCACACATGCACAGCCACACACATGCCACACATACATGCGCTCGCACGACTGTACGCATGCTTGCATGTCCGCACTCAAGCATGTACTCTTGCACGCACGTACACATGCACACACTCATGCACAAATGCATGCTTTGCCACATTTATGCACGACTGCATCCATGCACACATGCATGGCCACACGTACTCATGTACATACAACCACATCAATGGCCACACAAACGCACACACATACCATCGCAAGCATGTACGATCGCATGCACGCTTGGACTCACGCTCGCACATATGCACGATTGCACTCATAGATGCATACACATACACGCACTCACGGTCATACGACCGTACACACTCATGCCCACACACACACATGCACAATCACACGCATACACGCACATACAGACGCACGCAAGCATGCATGAACGGCTTCACAGCACCGCCCCCCCCCCCCCCCCCCAACACATGCTTGGCCACATGCACAAGCGGATGCACACTAGAATGGCTTCATGCACGCACGTATGCACGAATGGATGTAAGCATGGCCACTCACACATACGGTCACCCGCATGCATGCATGGCTACACTCACACATACACAGTTGCACGCACACATGCACGACCGCACAAACGACTTTACGTGTGCATACGTATGGCCACACGTATGGCCGCAACCACCATTGCACATGTGCACACATACATGGCTACACACACACATAAACGCATGCTTGAATGCATCTACACATCCACGATTGCACAAACGCACATGCTTATGCATGCACGGCCGCACGCATGGCTACACGACTGTACACATGCATGTATGCATGCATGCACAGACAGCCACATGCACACATAGACGCACGGACGGATACACACAAGCACGTGTGGCCACATGCATCAACACATGCATGTGCATATGCAACACGCACTCACACATTGATGCACATACGGACGCATGCATGCATACACGGATGCATGCACGCACCCACAGACGAACACATGCATGCGTACATGTTTGCATGCTTGCACATACGGATACATAGATGCATTCAAAGATGGATGTACACACGCATGGATGCATGCACGCACTCACTATCGTGCGAACAAGCATATGTACACACGCACACTTGATAAGTTATGTTATAGAATTTAAATATATATACATTTCAATAAATATAAACTTAATTTTTTTAAATGCTATGTTATAACAAAAGAATTTTTCAAGCTATAAGTGAAATATTTCTTTAATTTTTAAAACAATTTAGTTCGATTTTATAGTTTGATTTTATTCATCCCTCCAAACCAAGTACAAATTTTAAATTTGGCTTAGGTTAAAAATTTTCCAAACCAAATTGTCCTATAAACCACATTTTTTGTTTGGTTTGGCTTAGTTAGTGAATTGATTCAAATTGGTCAAATTTTTTTTCTCACCTCTGTTAAGCATATTAAATTAGGCCAAATGGCGTACTGTCCAAGGGATTTTCTTCTTTTTGTTTTTTTTTTTCTACCTTCCTCTAAAATTAAACATGGGAAATGCTAGGAATGAGATGGAGGAGATGATATCTAGTCCCATTGATGAGTTGCTAGCGAAAACTAGAGTGGAGGCTAAAGATATTGGAATTTTAGTTGTAAATTCTAGTTTGTTTAAGCCTAGGATAATAATAATAAATATAGTACTTTTTTAAAAATATTCCGTAAATATTGTACTTAAAAAAATTATTCCAAAACTAGGTTATAAAAGCGCATACAACATTCGCGTCTTCAGTTAAAAAAATAATTACACTAAAGGTACTGGTGGAATCCACGCCTTTAGTGTAATTTTTTTTTTTTTTGAAGGTGTGGATGCCATCTGCACCTTCAATGTAAAAAAAAAAATTACATTAAAGACACGAGTGGCGTCTACGCCTTTAGTACAAATTTGCTAAAGGTGCGGGCATTGTCTGTGCTTTCAGTACAAATTTTTGAAGACGTAGACCGCATTCGTACTTTCGAAACCTATTTTTGCAATAATTATTTTGAGTATAATATTTACAGAATATTTTTTTTTAAAAGTAACATATTTAAGAGTGTTACCCTTTAATCCTATGCCATCTCTCTCAACTATGGTTGTAAACCGGTACAAGCTTAAGGAGAATATAATTAGCTACAACTTGAGAGGATTAGGTTTGTGCCAACTAATTTTCATTGACCTTGCTAGACAATTACTATAGGTTCATCGTCATATATTCTTGTTTATTTTCATCTATCATATTATGCTTGCACTTTTTAAATTCAAATTAGAGAAGTTCCACTAGCGACATTGAACTAAACTAACAAGTTCAAGACATGAAATTTATGTACGTATGTTCTAACTCTTTTCCCTTGGTCGTAAGCATGGACAACATGACTCCCAATTGGTTATGTGGCTTGACACTTGTAGTTTAATTTTGCAAAAACTAAAACATGTGGTTTATAGCCAAAAGTTAGGATTTCACCACATATTATTGAATTCATCAAGCTTAACAACGTGTAATTGTAAACCCATCAAGCATAACAACATGTAGAATCCATTAAATATAGTAACATGTAGATTTGAATCTGTTAATCCAAACATGTGATTGAATCCATAGATCAAGTCACACCCAACCTGATTCTAGCTATTTTTATATATATAATTGATTAAACTCAATAAATTAATATGGAATGGAACATATAAGTTTCTTGATGATCTAACAGGTCATGTGAGATTCACAAGGAAGAAAATAAGGCTAAGAACACAAACTTGTATCTATAGAGAAAGTAGATCTCTAAAGGTTTTAATCTTTTAGTCTATAGTAGCAATTGCTCTTATTTTATTTATTTTTTTTCACAAAGGAAACTTTACTACTCAATGGGAAATAACAACTGAAATAAAACACTTAGATTTCTACACATTAAAATACCAAAAGCCTATCAAGGTGAGTTATAAGCCTTACTGATCAATTAACCGAATAGTTTCACTTTTATTTAATAGATTTAACTCCTTAACTCAATTAACAATCAATAATATATAATTAATTGGTATGAAGCCCATAAAAATTACAACACTTCTCTTCATAATATCCACCAAATTAGGTAAATTAGCTTAGAATTTCCGTAAATTAATCGCATATGATCCTAAATTCTTGACTTCACAAGCTCATATAGAGTTCGTAAAATCACTTCCAAGTGTCTGTAAAAATTGAATTTCATCACCCGGAACATTAAAAGCCTCCACAGTTTTAAGGGTTAAATCATATCCTATTTGATTTGTGCTAAAACAATTTAATTGTAATAATGACTATTTCAAAACCAAATTGGATAAAAAAATGACAAACGGTCGGTGGCTGAGAGTAATTAATTATATAGCATTGCCATCAAAGCTTGCCTTTCCTTTGTCTACATGAAGATGACGTGAAGGAAGGGGTTAAAAAAAAAAATCTGAAAATGCAAACCTGAAACATGTAATTAAAGTTGCACCCAAAACTCTGGGGAATAACAGTAGAAGGTGACATAACACCAGCCACCCAACAATGAATTAATTAAATCTAATACGCCACACACATTTGCGTATCCTTCGCTAAACATAATTTCATTGGATATGTAAAGGATTTGTACTTTACTAGTAAAAATTTTTGACATTTTTTTTCAGCTAAACAGATCAGTGGTTTTGCTGTTTAAAAATGGCAATCATTGCTTCATATTTTATGCATGATTTCTTTGATTGTTAATCAATATTATTGACCATCGGCTGCCACGTTCACCTCCCACCCTCATTTAATAGTAATCGCAACTAGGTGTGAGGGAAATAGGGCAACCGGAAAGTATACAAAACCAAACCAAAGGGAACACAAAAAAGAAAAGAAAAAATTGATTTTTTACTGTTTGGTTCGAAAAGTTTTCAGAGCAAGATGAATGGAACAAAAAATATGTGGCTCCATTTGATGTAATAAAATGAACCAAATAAAAAATACTAAGTAAACCCTCTGAAAAAAGATATATGTTTTTTCATCTAAAAACTAATGAAATTACATATTAAAATATGAAAGCTTTTTCCTTATTTTATTCAATTATAATAACTAAACATACATTTACAACCTTCCTCATCTTTATTTTAAAATATAAACAGAAAAAAAAAGTCGTCTATTTATTTGTATTTCATTTTATTTATTTTTTAATCTTGTATTCTAAACAAAATTGAAAAATCGAAACAAGGACTCATCAAATCATGCTTTTAAAATGCAGTTTTTGGCGTATACATTTATTTATTTATTTATCTCTCACCATATGCGTAATAAAAAACAATAGCACATTATGATTGAATATTTTTCCTTTCTACCTTTATAACGTTAAATTAAGGTTTTCCCAATACTTCGAAAATGGACATAGATTTTCATCAATTATTTCACATATTTTTTTTTAAAAAAGAAAATTTTGGTAATTATAAATGAGTTATGCGGTGAACTAAATGAACCAATCTTTTATGGTTCAAAAAAGAAATTTCAATTAGTTTATACTTGAGTTCAATTTGGAGGATGAAATAACCAAATCAAACCATTGCCACCACTTACTGTAACCTCTTGATATTTCTATCACGATATTTAATTATTCTGAAATGCTTTAATAATAGATAGATGTGCATTTTAATACCAATTTTGCATGTAGAAAAACACTATCAATATCTAGCTCTAATCCGCATGGGATATATTTCGTGACATTTGTAAATAATTTCTTGGCATCTTGAAAATGTATGATTTGTTTCAAATATAAATCTCTGCTTGTGCCATCCATTAATATACTAAGAAAATTCTCTATGGTGAAAGGTATAAACATGTTATAAAAAGAATTTAATGGTTGATAATAATGCAATTTTGAATTGCTCAAAAATTGGGTCACTAAGCTATTATTAAACTACTGCTGATATAACTTTAAATTGAAAAACCAAAAAACTAAAACAAATCAAGTCAAAGAGTTACGTCCCATATAGGATAGTAACATAGATTAAGTGTAGCACTTAAGTTTAAAAGATTCTCCCACTTATTAAACTAGTTTTTTAGGTTGGACTATTCCCTTGGACTTGAGTCATAACATTTAATGCTCTTGTTGACAACCAACCCCACAAAAGAGGTAACTTGAAGAAGGAATAACTTGAGAAAGAGCTACCTAAAAAAGAGATACATGATGAAGCAGAGTAATAACTATCGAGAGTGAAAGCTACCTAAAATGGGCGCTTCAAAGTAAGCCAATATGGGCATTGGTTTTCAAAGGAGGATGGCAATGTCACATCCCACATAGGATAGTAGTATAGATTAAGTGTGGTACTTAAGTTCAAGGGGTTCTCCTCCTTATCAGACTAGTCTTTTGGTTTAGACTCTTCTTTTAAGCTTGGGTCATAACATAAACCAAAATGAATCTTTTTATTTTTTTTTAATTAGATTTTGACTTGGAAAAATTTAAAGTCAAAATATTTGGTTGGGTGTTGCTTTATTAAAAAGGTTTGTCTAAGTTATAGGATTGTTGAAGTGTTTGAGTTTGAAATATGTGATGGAAAACTAGATATTAGTTTTAAGGCTATAAAGACCACACAAATAACATGATAAGATTCTAGTTCAACTAGAGGTGGTACTCAATAAACTTAAGCTCAAGTCAATTGAATTTGTTTAACATTGATTTATCTAAAAAATAGTTTTCTTTTAATAGTCATAGGAAGTAATTACTCTGAGTAGCCAAGTCTTATAAGTGCTAAAAAAATCTTTATACTTCTAAAAAAAATTTGACTTGGAAAAATTTAAAGTCTAAATATTTGGTTGGGTGTTGATTTGTTAATAATGTTTGGCTAAGGTACAAGGTCGTTGAAGTGTTTAAGGTTAAGAGATGTGATGGAAAACTAGATATTCGGTTTAAGGCTATAAAGACCATGCAAATAATATGATAAGATTCTAGCTCAACTAAAGGTAGTACTCAACAAACTTAAGCTAAATCTTTGTACTTCCAAAAAAATTTGACTTGGAAAAATTTTAAGTTAAAATATTTGGTTAGGTGTTGCTTTATTAAAAAGGTTTGTCTAAGGTATAAGATTGTTAAAGTGTTTGAGGTTGAAAGATGTGATGGAAAACTAGATATTAGGTTTAAGGCTATAAAGACCACACAAATAACATGATAAGATTCTAGTTCAACTAGAGGTGGTACTCAATAAACTTAAGCTCAAGTCAATTGAATTTGTTTAACATTGATTTATCTAAAAAATAGTTTTCTTTTAATAGTCATAGGAAGTAATTACTCTGAGTAGCCAAGTCTTATAAGTGCTAAAAAAATCTTTATACTTCTAAAAAAAATTTGACTTGGAAAAATTTAAAGTCTAAATATTTGGTTGGGTGTTGATTTGTTAATAATGTTTGGCTAAGGTACAAGGTCGTTGAAGTGTTTGAGGTTAAGAGATGTGATGGAAAACTAGATATTCGGTTTAAGGCTATAAAGACCATGCAAATAATATGATAAGATTCTAGCTCAACTAAAGGTAGTACTCAACAAACTTAAGCTAAATCTTTGTACTTCCAAAAATTTTTAAAGTAAAAAATATTTGGTTGGGTATTTATTTGTTAAAAATGTTTGGCTAAGCTAGGATTGTTGAAGTGTTTGAGGTTGAAAGATGTGATGAACAACTAGATATTAGGTTTAAGGCTATAAAGACCACATAAACAACATGATAAGATTACTAGAAATTAGGTTTAAGGCTATAAGGACCACCTAAACAACATAATAAGATTCTAGCTCAATTAAAGGTGGTACTCAACAAACTTAAGCTTGTGTCAATTGAATTTGTTTAGGATCAATTTATCTAAAAAAAAATATTTTCTTTTAATAGTTATAGTTGTTGGGATTTTTTTTGTAGTAATTCCCATAATTTAAATTCCCTAGGACTAGGACCAGTTCATTAAGGCATAAAATATAAAAGTAATGAATAAAAACATACTTGAATTAATGACTTGAGAGACTCGTTTCTTGATGTGATGGAGCAGTCTTCCAAGTCAATTGGATGTCCTTTAGATATATCTTGTCTCTTGTCCTTTCTCATGAAAAGGTGTTAGAGAGAATGAAATAGTATCATCTATGGCTTGGGGGACCATGATTATATATGTATACCCATAGGTTAACTATCTGTTAACTTTTTTTTTTTTCAATTTTACCTATCATAAAACAGGAAATACAGGAAATAATATCTTCAATCTCTACACATAATAGCCCATACTTATTTAATCCATTAAAGTCTATAAATTTGTTATATCACTTTATTTAGACTTTATATCACATGATATCCCTATTACACAATTATTATTAGCACATATAAGTCTAGCCCATTTGCACTATATGAGTGACTTTTATAATTATGTATAATCTTTATAAGTACTCAATAAATTTTGTTATCATAACCGAATGCATTTCTAAACAATTTAGTCCATCAATCATGTTAACATAAGATCAAAGTGGGTTTCATTACACATATTGTAATTGACCCTATTAATGATCATATGCATTAACATAATTAAATGACATTGATCAAGTATGGATATGTAGCATAGAAAAGACATGTAATGTGATCCAACATTCCTTTTTCCAACCAATCCTAAATTATACCTTAATGAGATCAATTTTATTTGAGTTTAAAAATAGATTAACTAAAAATAGTGGATAACTGAAAACAACTTCATTATTGTAATTACTATAACCATTATCTGTATTTAAGATGACAACTAATGTGTCTAACAAATAAGTACTATAAATACAAACTCCCACCGAAACTAAACATCTTGAAAATACATAACATCCAAATAAGTGACATGCTCATGAAAGACTTCAGGTGGTAATCCCTTTGTAAGTGGATCCATAGCCATAGAGTTTGTTCCTATGTACTCTATTTATTTTAAACTCTTTCTTTCACAACAAGGAACATGATATCTATGTGTTTTGACTTTGTTAAACTCCTATTATTGTTAGAATATAGCATTGTTGATTTATAACCACAATATATCTTTAATAGTCTTTCTACATTATCCACAACATGCAACCCAATGACAAAATTCTTCAACCATATTTCATGATTAGATACCTCTTAATATACTATAAACTTTATTGCCATAGTAGAAGAAGCTATGAGTTTCTGGTTAGTACTCTTCCATGACCTCTCCTTTAGCAAGTAGATAGATATCTCTTGATGTGGATTTTCGACCATCTTGGCATCCAATGAAATTAGAATTAAAATAACCAATGATCTCCTATTGATTTAATTTCCTATATGTGAGCATGTAATCTTTTGTTCCTTGTAAATACCTCATGACTTGTTTGGATGCTTTTCAATTATCTATTCTTGGATTCCTCAAATATTTCTCTAGTATCCTAATAATGTATGCACTATCTGAAGGTGTACAATCCTAAGCATACATAAGACTTCCTATGGCTAAACCATAAGGGATCTTTTCCATTTTTTTTCCTTCAAGGTTATTCTTGGAGCATTAGTCTAAATTGAACTTGTCTCCTTTAACAATAGGAGTGTCTCTTGGTTTATAGTTTTGCATACCAAACCATTTGAACACTTTCTCATATAGCCCTTTTGAGATAACCTAAGAATACCACAAGAAAGATCTTGATGTATTTGGATTTCTAATACGAAAGAGGTTTGTCTAAGATCTTTCATTTCAAAATTCTTTGATAAGAATTTTTTGGTATCATGCAATAGGCCTATATTGTTTGTTGCAAGCAGTATGTTATTTACATATAAAATTGAGAAAATAAACTTGCTCCCATTGAACTTGTGGTATACACAATCATCAACAAGATTCATCTCAAAACTGAAAGAGATGATAATTTGGTGAAATTTGTGATCCCATTGGCGAGATACTCGCTTGAGTCTATAGATGGATTTCTTTAATGTGCACACCATCTACTTTGAATCTCCTAAAACAAAGTTTTCAGGTTATACCATATAGATTATTTCATCAATGTCACTATTGAAAAATGTTGTCTTTACATCAATTTGATGTAACTCAAAATCAAAGTGAGCTACTAGTGTCATTATTATCTTTAAAGAGTCTTTCGATAAAATTGGAGAGAAATTCTCTTTATAATCAATGCCTTCTTTTTGTGTAAAGCATTTAGTGATAAGAATGCATTATACCATTTTATACTGCCTTTCAAATCCTTTTTGGTTTAAAATATTTATTTGTAATCACTAGGTTTTGTATTTTCATGTAATGGAACAAGGTCTCATACATCATTTCCCCTCATTGACTTCATCTCCTCATTCATAGTATCTATCCACTTTTGAGAATTAGAACTTTCCATGACTTTTCGGAAGTTGATCAGATCATCTTCCATCATTCTAATCAATTGAAATTGTGTTTCTTCTTGAAGAGACATAATATAATCATCTGGAATTGTGTTTCTTCTTTCTCTAATGGATCTCTTTAATGGCGCCGGTTTTTTATGTTGTAAAGTTTGTTTTTTCTAAAATAGGAGATTTATTTACATTGTCATGTTCTGAATTTACTTCTTGAATAGTGTCAGGTATTATAATATAATCCTAAGTACTACCAATAGCAATTAAAAGAATATCAACTTGTTCCTCTTCAAAGGCAAAATCCTTAACTCTATCTCCCCCTACAAACTCAACATCTTCAAAGGACCAAGCATTTGTCATCTCAAAAATTCATTTCGTAGTGGAATCATAGGATTTGTAACCCCATTGATATTTCAAAATAACCAATAAAATAGCAACTAACAACCCTAGAATGTAGTTTCTTTTCATTTGGCCTATAAGGCCTAGCTTTGGTCGGACATCCTTAGATATGTAAATGCTTTAAATTAGATTTTTTACTTGTTGAAAGTTCATAAAGGGTTTTATTAGTTGCCTTAATTGATACTCTATTGAGTAAGTATGCTGCGATTTTCAAAGCCTCTCTCCATGGTGATTCTAGTAAGATGGAATGACTAAACATACTCCTTACCATGTCCTTAAGTATTTTGTTTCATCTTTCATCAACTCCATTTATTGCAAGCAAGCCTAGCACGGTGTATTGTGGGACAATACTACATTCCTCTAAGAATTTGGCAAATGGTGCTAGACATTATTGACATGATCCATCATATATATCATAGTATTCACTACCACAGTTAGATTTAACAACTTTAATTCTTTTACCTAGTTGATTTTCTATTCCAGCTTTAAAAGTTTTGAACACATCCAGCAATTAAGATTTCTAAGAAGCCATAGGGAATGGTCTATAGATATTTGTATGTATCGGTTCTAAGACTTCTATAACTCTATTGGCACCGAGTTTTTTGACCTTTTTTTGTTTTCCCTTAATATAGATAATACAAGTATCAAAATATATAAGATTAAGGAGATTGAGAATATTGTCAAAAATAAGTCTTTCTATTCTCCTTTTGAACATGTGAACTAATCTCTTGTTCCATAAAGACACTAAATTCCTGTTAATTAATTTACGCTTTAAATTTCATAAATTAACATGCAAGGATTCATTATAAGAGGCAATTGTATCAAATAGATATAGGCATAGTTGTCAAAATCGCGAGTTAACTCGCACATTTTTACGATTTTACGAGTTGGTGAGCACATTTCGAGTCAACTCGCATGTAAAAACGTTTTTGAGGTAAAATCGTAGTAAAATCGCAATTTTGAACAGTAAAATCGTCAAAATCATGATTTTACTATGTTTCCACCGATTCCACAATATTGCAAAACTAAGTAAAATTTCAACTATCCGAATCCGAATAAACAAATATGTAATAATAGCTATTCATAGCTCAAGCCCAAACTTTTAATAAACAACTATGGGCTTAATTGTTAAAAGCCCTCTGGCATCCAGGGGGCGCTGCCCCCTTGAAACCCCGCCGGGGCGGCTTCCTCGGATCCTAACATGTTTTTCGGTCATCACTCCTCTCTTGTCGGTGTGTTATGTTGCATTGAAGTCTTTGTGTTTGTGTTAGTCGATGGTTAGTCTTCTTGTTCCTATTTGTGACCATGTTCATATTAAAGCACTCATGTTTGATTACTACAACTTTCCTTATTTTAACTAATATTTTTGTAATAGTAAATAAAATAAATGGTAGATAACTTTAACTTTATAAGAATTTTTTAGATTTTTAATTTTATAGGAAAGGTATAATGTATTTATATTTCTATCTTTTCAATATATCATTCTCATAGTTAAGTAAATGCGAGATATTGTTAAGTAAATATATTTTGAATTAATAATCACGAATAGTGCAAAAATTTACCTAATAATATATAATTTTGAAGGTTTTTCTTGTTATAGTATATTCTTTATTATGTACTTTTTGTTAGTAGTTATTTGTCATTTTTTAATATTACTCATTTCTAATGGTATATCTTCGTTATCAATTTTTATTTATTAGTAATTTCTTAATGTCACAATTGATTTTTAAATTTTATCTATTATCTTTTAGCTTTTGTATATATAACTAGGTGAAACTTGTTTTATACATGATTTATCATTTTAGAAATAAAATATCTATATTATACAACTTATGCTCGATTATCTATATTATGACTTTTATTGCAAATTTGCAATTTATGGCTAAAATAAATACTCAATTTCCTTATTTATATTATTCATTATATTTTTTAATGACTATTGTAAGTAAATTTATAATATTTGGAAGTTATTTTACATAGGTTGTAGAAACTTCCTTTTCTATGTTCCGATTCTACAGACCCCTTAGCGATTCTACGTAAAATCACGATTTTGACAACCTTATATATAGGTTATCACTATATGATAATGAATCAATACTAACTAATTTTGAATCATGAAAGAGACTAAACTAGCTATTGTCAAATGAACAAGTATAACCAAATTTATCTAAAGTGACAACAAAAACTATATTTTGTATAAAAGACAATATGACGAATATTTCATTCAAATCCAAATAACAACGAGTTTTAAATAATAATCTAAAGTTCCCTATTGCCTCATCTCTTTCTGACTTGCCATCATTAACGTAGATGCATCTTTCACTATCATTGGGCTTTCGACAACTCAAGCAACCTTGCATAGATACACTGATGTGAGTTATTGCACCAAAGCACCAAATTCAAATTAACCTAAAAAAAAATGTTAAGAAGCAAAACTTTTTTTGCATGTCAAGTATGATAGTTGGTACATTGTTTCTTCTTATGTCCTTTTGCACCATAAAAGAAACAAGCATCCTTAGCTCAATCATTTTGTTATTATTTATTTATTTATTTTGTGGTGTTTGTATCACAGTTTTCTTACCCTTTTTCCTCTTCTTTATCTTTTTGTCCTTGGAACTTTTGGCTAATTGATCACTTCCAATCCTCTCATGATTTAACATTTCCTCTTCTTGGACACAATGCAAGATGAGCTCATTAAGGGACCAAGAGTCCTTTTAACAGTTATAGCTCACCTTAAACTAACTGAACTATGTCGAAAGAGATATCAAAATCAAGTGCACAAGCAATCCTTCAAACAAATCTAGCTTTAATGCCTTGAGTTTTGAGGCAATAGGAGACATCTCCATGATACTCTCTAATATTGTCATTTCTCTTATACCTCATTGAAACAAGTTTTGCTAAGGGTATACTTGTTTTAACCTTTTCATTCTTGGCAAGCCTTTTCTCAAGGTTCTTTAAGAACTCTTTAACCATTTGTATACTTTCTGACATTGTGCCTCTAAATACTTCTAAAAAGGCACATTTCATGACCATTAGACTTATGCGATTTGATTGCTCTTACCTTTCCATCTGCCTCTTTTCATCAAAGGTATTCTTATTGGTTAACACAAGAGGGTAGGTTTCCCTCAATGCTAAGTCCAAGTTCATGACTCCAAGAACAATCATTATGTTTTCTTACCATACCTTAAAATTTGTGCCATTCAAAATAAGAATTGAATTTATTTTTGCATAAATATTTATAGCAAAACCAATAAATAAACAGAGAACAAAATAAGCAAAACATAAATTAAACTCACATTCATACTTAAGCATACAAAATTACAAAAATTCGAATAATGGCAAGTCCCATCACAAGACACCTATCATAACATTGATACTTAGTCTTTGAATAGAAATGTCAACTTGTAAATGGTGTACTCGGTGCAATGATCAAATATTGATAATTTAGGTTTGTCAAATGATTAGGCCTTTCTTTGTACCAACCAATCATTAATAGAAAAACCTAACAACTATCATACATTTATCACCGTTGGTGTGCAAGTAAATCGGCCAAACATTGATCTTACTTTGGGCTGATCAATGATTGCATGATTTACATACACACATAATTTTCTACTTATTTAAAATGAACAATTTCCATAGAAGAGGTTACTTTGGCAACATGAACACAGGTATGTTTTTGCTCATGTACTTTACATATACTTAAATGGATATGGTACACAGTCATTTTCTTAGCCGTGCACCTAGTTTGTTTCCTTATTAAAAGTTTCATAACCTGGACCATGACCTATGTTCTTGGTGGTGTACCTCTTAGTCTTTTTTATTATTTAAGCTTGATATGCCCATGTTCTCCATTTGATAACAATTCCATCTGTGAGTTATATGGACATGAACTTGCCCATGCTCTTGTCATGCCATTATTTCTCAGTGTACATGGTTCGAAACACAACTGTATACTTTAGGCATGTCTCACAAACCTTGATTCCTTTCTAGTTTTAATTTTATCTTTATTCAAAGCCAAATTGTGATTATGATTGTACTACATATCCGTATAATGCCTATATTTTTCAATCAAACATTCTTATTACATGTAATTTCTCATCAACCTTAATCATAAAAACATGGCCCTCATATAAAATTCATGAAAAATAATAGAACTTATTGAAATTTGGCTCTAATCTCACACATGAATGCTTCGATGTCACTTATTAGGATTTGTTTGTAGTAATTCCCATAATTTAAGTTCCCTAGAAACAATTCATGCACAAAATTAAGATACAAAATATAAAAGTAATGAACATAAGCATACCCGAATCCATGAATTGAGAGACTCGTTTCTTGATGTGACGAAGTAGTCTTCCAAGTTAACAAGATATCCCTTAAATATATCTTTTCTATTGTCCTTTCTAATGATAGAGTGTTCGAGAGAACAGAATAACATCATTTGTGACTTGAAAACCACAGCCATATATATATACCCATAGGTTAACTACCTATTAACTTTCATTATTTCTAATTTTTCCCATCATAAAATAGGAAACAATATATTCAGTATCTAGGCATAATAACTCATACTTATTTAATGCATTAAAATCCATAACTTCATTAGATCACTTTATTTGGACTTTATATTATATAATAACCTTATTACACAATTATTACTATTATTAACACATAAAAGCTCATACGGTTTATTTATAAAATAAATCTAATAGTAGGAAGTAATCGACTTGAGTAGCCAAGCTTTATAAGTGCTAGAAAATCTTTGTACTTTTGAAAAAAAAAATAGAATAGTACGATTTTATTCTATTTCAATTGTTTGTAATTGCACTGGAATTCGCATTTCCTTCTTTAAAAGTTTTTCATAGTGAAACGAATGTTTAAAATAGTTTTTGAAAAAAATATAAGAATTAAATTATAAAAATATTTAAAATATATATTGGCAAACCATACTCATGGAGCAATAACTCACAGTCATCATATATTAAATTATAATGTCAAACCAAATCGAATTTTTTGTTTTTTTAACAAGATTAAAGATTAAATGGAACTAAGGTATAAGTTTTTTCCTCCTTTTTCAAGGACCTAAAGAATGATTGGCCCAAAAAGAACAAGAAAAAGGACCCGAAGAGTCCGCTGAAAATAGTGTTTTCCCTATTACTACAGGGAAATGATGATGCTACGCTTGGTTGTGCCATTTAATGCTATGGCAATTGGCAAGCTCACCATCAAAATTCAAATGCTCGTTGGCAGTTAAACGTGACACCCTCTCTTCCTCTTTTTTGTTTATATATAAGAACATGCTCATCCTCTACGGCATCACTTGTGCTCAAGTTCCTCGAGTAGCCTAGTGAAGTTGTGGTTGGGTTGTTTTCTTCAAAGTAGAGAACAGGCAGCTTCCACATTTAGCTTCTAAACTTCTAGCATTAATATATAATAATCTAGGAATTTCCATATACTTCTTATATTTAATCCAATCAAATATTTCACTTTAGTTCTCCCTTTGTGAGACTTAAGATAATTGCTATTGTTCCCTTTGACGACTTTTCTCAAACCACACTCTTAAGCATTTTGAAGATGGCGGAGGAGATGAACTATACTAAGGAAACCAGGATAATTGAGCCTGAAAGAAGGAAGAGAAACAATCTCCTGAATTTTCTCCTTTCCGTTAAGCTTGGCTATCACTACTTGATATGCAATGCCATGGATCTTATATTGATCCCTCTTTTGTTCATAGCATCAGCCCATTTAACAACTATTACAGTTAGTGATATACATCAATTGTTGGCCAACTTAAATTCGATCCTGTGCACTGCTTTTATGGTATTCCTCGGTACACTTTGCTTCATGAGCCGGCCCAAAAAGGTGTATTTACTAGACGTCTCGTGCTCTAAGCCTGAGCATAATTTTATAGCTTTAATAATATCTATATGTCATCCTAATCATAAATTCTACACTAATTTGAGATATTATTAAAGCTATAAATCTATGAGTACATAGATAATATGATAGATTTATAAACTTTTCCCTAAACCCTATGTAAGGTTGTTACAGATTTTATATTTTCTAGCCATGCATGATTCCATCACAAGCAATATTTCAATTATCCAAGCTGTTCTGGGATAGAGAGCTGGCAAGCCTAAATCAGTAACTCCACCAGGACTATAACGAACGTTTTATTGGATGTGGTAAAGATACTTCAGAGGTAATTATGCTTCAATACGTTTATCAAGGGGGAAAAAAAATAACTGCTAAGATTTTAAGGTTGTGACAAAATTACTTCTAATACCTAGTTGTCAAAATTTTAAGTAATATCAACTTTTTATCTATTGTAATAAATTGACCTCAAAATTGTGAAGATACTCTCAACATGGCATGGTTCTTAATTAATTTTGATTAAAAAAAAAAGGTTATGTGTTAAATATTTAAACAAGTATTTGAGGGAAAGGAATTGAATTTGCTTAATTAAATATTAAATACTTGAATTATGGGCTAGAAGTGTTTTTAGATTGTGTTGGAAAAGATCTCATATGAATATTTAAAAATCAAGTCAATAGAAGTTAAAATTGGGATAATAGAGCCAACAATAGGATTTCATTCAAATGGTCAATTATGACATTCTAATAAAATCGATCCAAAAGATTAAACACTTCTTGTCGATTCATTCAAGCAACCTAATGGAGATGGCTCTCTATTGAATGGTAAGCCTTGGAGCTATTCCAAGGGGTCCATTTGCACTACTCCTTAAAGCATCAAAGGGTGGGTCTAAAAGAACAAAGGCCATTCGATGGATCTCATGCCTTAAGCAATGGGGGGATTTACTATCGAGCTTATAAATATACCTCACTGGATATATATTGAGCATTGATTTGAGCTATTCAACTACCAATATCCCCTTCTTCTTGTCTTAAATTATTTTATACACTTGTTAATAAATTTGCTTAAATTTCTTGAATGAAATAGTGTACTATTAGTGTGAGCTGTCATTTGTAAATTAAAAAAAAAAAGCATTATATTTAAGAAAAGTAGAAAGTTTCTATTTTTAAATTTAATTTTGAGAACTTTATTATTGACTAGGTGATTATAAAGTCCTCTTAAGAAAGCAGCTTCTGAATGTGAAAAAAATAGATGGTGGATTAAATCTACATTACTCTCTTTTATGTTATAACATTTATTACTTATTATTACATTCATATATTTATTTATTCATTTATTTAATCAAGACAATCTTACATTTTCGTGATATGTTATAAAAGTGTAATGTTATCAACCTTTTAGTGGAAATGGTAAAAATGTCTAGATATAGTAAAAATCTCAAGTCCGGTGATAGAGTAAAATTTCCCGACTACTAAATTTTCTAAAACTGTTTTAAAATGCTTTAGAAACTAAATTTGTTTTATTAATTTGTCATGATTACGAATATTTGTTATTTTGATTAAATTAAGTAAGATATAATGAAATATTGTTTTATAGGGTTAAAATAATGTGACTTTCGTTTTTTTATTATAAGGTAAATTGTACTGACATCTCTTAAAATGTTTTAAATTTTTAATTAATAAAACTACTAAAAATTTAGAATATTAAAAAAAAAAGAAAGAAAAATTGCAAGGAAACTAAACCAAGAAAATAAAAAAAAATAACTTTTTGAAAAGAAAAAAGAAAAGAAAAGACAACATGGCAATTCCCATCTTTTTTTCTATATTTTATTATTTTCTTTTTTATTTTTCAAATTTTAATATAATTTTATTAATTAAATGTATTATATATGTTATTCACATCAGTAGAAAGCACATAAAGAGCCAATGCATAAAAGAAATCAATCTTAAGGCTGCTTCAGAGGATCCAAATAATGCATTTCGAAAAAGTGGGAGATTCATAAAATTTTAAAACTTTTTAAAGATTGTGCTTGCAATTTAACCTTTATTACATGGATGGCCTTTTTATTGCCTGTCAAAAATCAAAATAATGACTTCAACGCAAGTCGCCTAAGCGACTTGAGACATGAGACAATAATTATTTCTCCACCAATTGACTCTATAAACAGTTCTCATCTCAACTGCAGAGCGATGCTTCATAAATCTCTCTGAAACATTTGTTGACACAAAATCTCTCAAGCGTTTCTTATCTCTCTCCCTCTTCGTAACATTACTCAAGGTACGTAAGAAAGGTTCCAAACTCTTAGGAATTCGAAATCTTTCTTGTTTCAGACATGTCTCTTGGTTTCGATTTTGAACACGGGCGTGGTCTTGTGTGTTTCTAACTAGCAATATATTCTGGGTTCCTTCTGTTTTTCGTTATATTCTCTAGGTTGTTGTTGGAAGTTGCTAGTTTGCTTTGCATCATATGATGATACGATTTTCTTATTCCTTTATATATATATATATATCAATCCCGTGCTTGTAATTTCGTATTCTTTTCGGATCTCTGAAGAACGAGCATTGGAATTGTTCAGGTCATATTTAGTTTCTTTCGATTCAATTCGTTTTATCTCAAGTATTGGTGGTGTTCTTGTTAGTCTTCCAAGAAAAATTGCTGGATTCATTTTCTGCACTTATGTTGGAGTCGTGGGAGAGAAATAGGGGAGCGTGGGAAAATGAAGGCGGTTAACACTGCCCATCTTGTACTCAAAAAGGAAAAGAAAGAAAGGAATGAAGGATCAGATTTTATTTTTCTCCTAAGCATTCTGAAAAATCAGAATAATTGAGATCATTGGGTTCTTTCCAACGAGCCCAAAACCACGAGCAACCATAGGGATATGCGGAAGAAAAACCTTAAAAACTACCAGTGAATCTGACCTAATAGTCGATTATAAGGAAGAGGGACCTAAAGAATGATCCTATAACATTTTTCTACGTATTTCTGTACTCTTGGAACATCTCATGGCAGAAATATGGAACTTTAGGATCTCTATGAACAGCCTATGTGTGAACTGCCAGTGAAATTAGTTTTCAAGTGATTATCTGTTGTTGGCGAGACACATGTTGGTTAATTTTTCTTGTATATAGGATGGGAAGCTCAGGAGGAAGCATCTATGGTGAATACACCTATGACAACCTTGAGAGGGAACCTTACTGGCCCTTGGCAAAGCTTCGCATATCTATCACAGGTGCTGGAGGCTTCATAGGTTCGCACATTGCAAGGCGGCTGAAGAGTGAGGGACATTACATAATTGCCTCTGACTGGAAGAAAAATGAGCACATGACTGAAGACATGTTCTGTCATGAGTTCCACCTTGTGGATCTTAGGGTGATGGATAATTGTATGAAGGTCACATCTGGGGTCGATCACATCTTCAACCTTGCTGCTGATATGGGAGGTATGGGCTTTATTCAGTCCAACCACTCAGTAATCATGTACAACAACACAATGATCAGTTTCAATATGCTTGAGGCTGCTAGGATTAATGGAGTCAAGAGGTTAGTTAATTGCAGCCTCTTAGGGGATTTCGTTTCACTCACTTGTTTTTGAGTTGTAATTACATGCCATGAAAGTACTTTTACTTAACTGCTATATGGTTGTGAGTTGATGACTGTCTTGAAGGACTTCCGTACTGTTTGAAAACTTGAAGTTGTAACTTCTTAAAATGATAACTCTTGATTCTTCTTCACAGGTTCTTCTATGCCTCTAGTGCTTGCATATACCCAGAATTCAAGCAGTTGGATACCAACGTGAGCTTAAAAGAGTCTGACGCATGGCCTGCTGAGGTATTCACTTAGTAATGGACAATTCGCTCTGCATCATCAGCATAGTCCTATTGGCTTTCTTCCTTTTTCTTTGTTATGATTGAACTTTTTGCTTGTTTTACAGCCTCAAGATGCTTATGGTTTGGAAAAGCTCGCAACTGAGGAACTATGCAAGCATTACACCAAGGACTTTGAAATTGAATGTCGAATTGGCCGTTTCCATAATATCTATGGACCCTTTGGTACATGGAAAGGTAGGATTTTGGAGGAATCTCACATATAAGTTGGTATCTTGTACACTTTTTTCAATCACCAAAAAGATTGCTCTTAATGCAGGTGGTAGGGAAAAGGCTCCAGCTGCATTCTGCCGAAAAGCTATTACTTCAACTGATAAGTTTGAAATGTGGGGAGATGGCCTGCAAACTCGATCTTTCACTTTCATTGATGAATGTGTGGAAGGTGTCTTGAGGTAACAAATTTCGTTATATGTGAAGATATCCTGCATCTTCTTATAAAACTTGCCAATTGATCTCTTTAAACATATGCAATAACTTGGAGGCAATAGCTATAATATTCTGCCTCGAGCCTCTGACATCCATGGCTGTCTCCATCTTTACTTAAAAGAGATTGAGAGTTGAGACTGTATGCTGATGTACACTATGCATGTAGATTGACAAAATCTGATTTCCGGGAGCCTGTTAACATTGGAAGCGATGAGATGGTTAGTATGAACGAGATGGCAGAGATTGTCTTAAGTTTTGAAGATAAAAAGCTTCCTATCCATCACATTCCTGGACCAGAGGGTGTCCGTGGTAGAAACTCAGACAACACACTAATCAAGGAGAAGCTTGGCTGGGCACCTTCGATGAAACTCAAGGTTTGTGAAGCCAAATCAAACGATACAATTTCAATCACTTAAGAAAATTGCTGTCTTGATAACATCTCATGCCGGCCTTTAATTTACAGGATGGTTTGCGGATTACGTATTTTTGGATCAAGAGCCAGATTGAGAAGGAGAAGTCTCAAGGCATTGACTTGTCAATATATGGATCATCAAAGGTGGTGGGCACTCAAGCACCCGTTCAGCTAGGTTCCCTCCGTGCTGCAGATGGCAGAGAGTAAAGTGGTGCTGATTGTGCAACATCCTAAATTCTCAGCCAACATGGTGGTGTGGCACTGTCATGGAAGCTTCAGATTAAAGTCCAGGGAATATATGCCCTGGCAGCGTGTTGAAGGGGAATCTAGTTAGTGTGTCTTTCTTATTCAGGTTGTTTAGGAGCATGCTTTGCTGCGAGTACAAATTATTAGAGTTACTGGCTTTGCCCTTCCGTTGTTATTGCTGTGGTGGCCCCTTGTTTGTCCCTCTCTCTTCATGTGTTGGCCCTTCTCTTTTTCCTGGGTGTAGCTTTCATAAGAAATGTAACTATTCTAGTATCAATCATAAATAAAGAGTCGTAGTTGTCAATTCCACATGGCGACTTTGGGACCAAAATAAGACTACATTTTCAACATGGGGCCTAGTTATTACCTTGTGGTGTAAGGGCATTTTGATTGGATAAGTCTGGTGACTGGTGAGCCAGTCGCTTTCTTAAAGAGCATGACATGTTTAGTGCTTTTTCGACTTATATTCTCACTAAAAACAATGATTAGGAAATCAAATTCCATAAAATTCTTTTTCATAAAATAAATTGAAATAGACCTAATTGATCTAAAAATCGAGATTTTTG
The DNA here is from genome assembly GCA_037954665.1 of Laguncularia racemosa. NCBI lineage: Eukaryota > Viridiplantae > Streptophyta > Magnoliopsida > Myrtales > Combretaceae > Laguncularia > Laguncularia racemosa. The sequence goes on along the minus strand of JBBMOL010000095.1, from coordinate 489,213 downwards.
GCTTAGAAGTAAAAAATTGAAATAAAGCTATTTTTAGTTTTATTCAGTTTTGAAATTTCAAATTCATAGAATTAATCAATAATATTACATTAAAGGAATTAGATAATATGAGCAATACCAGAATCTAACTCTGATTGCTACTAAGTTGCTTATCAATGGAGGGAAAAAGTATTTATGTAAAGAGAAAATGTATTAGAGTGAGTAACAATGAGTCTTATTAATTGAACAAAACTATTTTAATTCCTATTTATATCTAATACTTAATAGACTTGAATACTAGATGAATAAGTAAATTCCATTTGGCAAGCTATACAAATGACACCCGTGTTCTCACACCACCACCACCTCCCCCCCCTCTCAAGGTTCCTCAAGGTGGAGACTCTCAAAGGCCTAGCTTGCCACGGGAAAATTGTAAATGACTCAATAGTTGGTTTGGTGAGTAAATCAACAAATTGTAATCTAGAAGGAACATGCTGTGTAAGAAGAAATCCTTTAGAAATCTGATCTTGTGTGAAATGAGTATTAATATCAAGATATTTGGTTCTAGCATGGAGAATAGGTTTGGCAACAAGCATTTGAGCAAATTTATTATCACAACCAAATGAAACATGAATGCCCAAACCATGAAGAATATACGAAACCCACATCAATTCTTTAGTAGCCAAACCATAGCTTGATATTCGACTTTAGTGGTAGATGTACTCATTATCAGTTTTTTCTTAGTCTTCTAAGAAATCAAGGATGCTCCAAGTAAAATGCAATAGTCACTAAGTGATTTGCGATCCACAAGACATGATCCGCAATCAAAGTCACTATATCCAACAATATTAAGAGGACTACTTGAAGAATAAAACAACCCAAGAGAATGTGTGCCTTGTAAGTAGCATAACATATGATAAGTAGCTTGTAAATGAGATGTTCTAGGTTGAGACATAAATTGATTGAGCTGTTGAACAACATAGGAAATACTAAGCCTAGTCAAAGTAAGATAAAGAAAACAACCCACAATATGTCTATACATCATAGGCTAATCAAGAAGATCACCATGAGTTGTCAAGCATAACACTAGAAGGAAAAGGAGTACGAGTAGGCTTAGCAACTATCAATCCAACATCTGCTAAGATGTCAAGAATGAATTTCTGCCTATTCAACAAAATTCCAACCTTTGTTTTGCAAAATTCAATACCCATGAAGAACCATGCCATCCCAAGATCTTTAATTGTAAATTTATCATGTAAATTGCTCTTCAAATCAACAATGGCAACATCATTAGTTCTAGTAATTAACATGTCATCTATGTACAGAAGTACTACTACAAAACAATTTTCTATGCGACAAGTGAAGAGTGAAAAATCACTCTTAGATTGAGAATATCCTAACTAAGGTAGAAACTAACTAGTTTCAACATTCCACTGCCTAGATGCTTACTTCAACCTATAAAGTGAACGAAGAAGCTTGCAAACAATATCGATCTATCCTACTATCCTAGATTTGTAAGCAAATGCACCTATCAATTCTCAAGTCCTTGAGAAGAATTCTTAGGTGCTACCCTAGATATTTAAGGAGAATTCCTAAATAATACTTATTTATAAATTTTAAAATAATAATAAATTTATCTTGCTTTTTAGGATCTTTCATGAATAACCAAAAAAATATAAGGATCTCTTTCTATTCCCTAAAAATCTCAAATAATATGTCCTTGATCTTGAATTTAATGTCAAAAACTAGGGATGAAGATGCCTTAATAGTTGGGAAAAAAAAAATTCTTCTGCTTAGCATCTAACTTTATAGGAACAAGTTTTAAAATTTAACGGTTTTTGGTGCATGCTTGGAGAAAAAATAGATTATAAATTAGACCAATTTGATTGGATTTATATTATATTTATTGAATATTTTCCAAATCGCATACATATTATGAAAAGAACATGGAAGATGAATAGGAACAAGGGAATCATGAAAACCATGATCATTTCTAGGCAAGGATGTTTGGAAAGGAAAAACATTTTTATAGAATACAACATCTCTGCTCATGTATACCTTATGAGTTGCAAGATCAAACACTTTTAGCCTTTTTGCCCAAACACATATCCTAGAAAGACTCATTTACTACCTTTTGCTTCAAACTTATCTTTATGTAGTTGGGTATGAGAAATATAACATAAGCAACCCAAAACCTTCAAATGATCAAAATTTAGTGGATGGCCAAACAGTAATTCATAAGGTGTTTTCCAATTCAACTTTGAACTTGGAATTCTATTCACCAAGTACACAACTATAAGCAAACAATCTCCCCAAAATTATTTAAGTAGATTAGCATGTAAACGTAATGCTCTAGTTGTATTTAATAAATGTCTATGTTTGTGCTTTACCCACTCATTTTGTTGTGGTGTGTAAACCATAGCTCACTAATGAACTATGCAAAGGTTAGCAAACAAAGACTAACATGCTTGGGACAAAAATTCAGCACCATTATCTAATCTCACAACTTTAGGTGTTATATCAAGTTGATTAATCACATAATGAACAAACCTTTCAAGCAAAGAAAGAACCTATGACTTATTGTTCATCAAATTGGTTTAAGTACACCAAGTATAATCATCTAATATTGTGAGAAAATAATTGGCTCTAGACAAAAAAGAAACATGATATGGTCCCCATATGTCTACATGGATCAATTGGAAAGGAAATGTAGCATGAGTAGTGCTTTGAATGAATGGAAGCCCATGTGATTTTTCTTTATAACAAATGTACAAAATCTGATTTATTACAAGACAAACAAGAATTCAACAAAATATTCCGTGATGCACTATCTAAATGAGCAAAAAATCTCCTCATGGAAGTAGATTGCAACAAATACAATCCCTTATGTCCCACTACTGATGCTATTGTAAAATCAGTTTTCAAGTCTTAAAATTGAAAAAATAATGAATCAATATGAGCAATTGAATCATTATCTTTCAAGGCTCCATTTACAAATAGCAAACTATGCTTAAAATTAGGAACATAAAGCACATCATAAAGTATCAAGGATGTGTTAATATGAACCATTCCTTTGGTATAGATTATTTTGAATTGTCCATCAAGTTGTTTAATTAAAACAGGACAAGAAAGAAAGTGTTTGTAGGTTAACAAGTAAGTGTTTATATGGAGTCATGTGATCAGTGGTACCTATATCCACTATCCAACAATCAAAACAATTATTAACAAAACCAAAACTACAAGAACAAGTGCATGCCATACCAATAAATTCAACTATATTGGCTACTCCTACAAATCCTTGTGACAGTTGCTTATCTTTCATTGTCTTCATAATCTCTTAGCATAATGATTGAACTATTCATTGATCAAACTAATATGGTCCACCTATACTACAAGAGCCACTATCAATATCAAAAGGCAGGTCAATAGGAGTATGTAAATTTTGATTCACATTATCAATGTTGTAATAGGCTACCATTGTTAGATTCTTTTGGTTTTTCTTCCCTTTATACTAATTGGGATATTTGATTAATTGAAAATAATTTTCCACGTGATGACCTTTCGCTTTACAATATTTGCAAAAGATTTTAGTAGGCCCTTTTCCTTTCCTCTTGTCTATCATTCCTTTAAGAAATTCTTTCTTGTTTGAAAAATAAGCAACCAATTTATAATTAGTGACTACAACAGACGTAACCTCCTTCTACTTTTCAACTTGCTAAACAAGATAAAAAGTATGATTTACAATAGGTAATGGCTCCATACTCAATATCTAATTTCAGACTGATTCATACAAATCTAATAATCCCATTAGAAATTGCATTAACTTAGACTATGATTTAAACTCTACCAACTTATCTTTCAAGCCACACGTACATCGATTCATCATTCCATAATTACAAATTGGATAGCTTTTAAGCATCTATAATTCATCCCAAAACTTTTTCAGTTTGTTGAAATAAACTCTTATTGCCAAATTGCCTTAAACTAGGTTACAAATCTCTTGTTGAATCTAGAATACTAAAGGACCATTCAAATGACCATATTGTTCTTTAATTTTGATCCACAATTCTCTAGCCAATTAAGTATAACAAAAGTTTTGTGAAAATTCCACAAGCATAGAATTCAAAATCTAACTTCTAACCATATAATCACAACAAGTCAATCAAATCATATCATGTGAAGTTTCATCAAGTTTCGCACCTAGCCTTATCTTAATCAATCTACTCCAAGACAAGTAATTATTGCCATTAAAAATAATATTTCCTATCACCATACTAGGATTATCAGATTGAGAAATGAAATAAGGATCAAAATGTAATTGATCATCATTCAAACTACCAGTACTATTTGAAATTGTATTCATATTCAATTTTGTTTTCAAAGAAGACATAAAGAACAATTACAACTAACCTTACTCCGATACCATAAGAGAAATAACAAATTCTAACTCTACTTGCAACTAAGTTGCTTATCAATGCAAGGAAAAAGTACTTGTGCAAAAAGAAAATGTATTAAGGTAACAACGGATTTTTTTAACTAAACAAAAAACTATTTTGATTCCTATTTATAACTAATACTTAATAGATTTGACTACTAAATGAATAGATAAATGCTATTTGGCAAGCTATACAAATGACACTTGTATAAAACTTGGTCTGGAGCATTGTAATCTCGTTCAAAGAGATTAAGCTAAAACTCATTCAACAAAGCCTATTGCGGAGATAACCAAATGACTCTTTAAGCATTGAGCCATAAGATTCCATAGGTTGGGACAATGAGTCTATTCATGAATTTCAAGTGGATTAAGGGCCAAGCCAAAATAATAGGAGAATGAGATAGATAAATACAACATGTGTAACAACATAAAATAAGAAACAAACACAAAAGAGGAAATTGCAAAAATCTTTAGGAGGCAAGTACCATCGATAAAACTACTAAATTAATCAAGGGAGTAAGCTATAATAGCTATGAGAATTTTGAAGAAATTGGAAGCAATGAGAGCATTATTTCGATTAGGTTTTTAAGAAATTGGAGATATGGAGTCACATTAGAGGTGGACACTTAAAACCAAAAATTGAAAAACAAAACCAAACCAGACTTTTGGTTTTTCCTTTTTTGGTTGAGTTTAGATTTGAAAGTGGAGTCACATTAGAGGTGGACACTTAAAACCAAAAATTGAAAAACAAAACCAAACCAGACTTTTGGTTTTTCCTTTTTTGGTTGAGTTTAGATTTGAAAGTTTTGAAATCAATATATTTGGTTTAAGATGTCTCTGAATGCAAAAAACTAAATCGAACCAAATAATTATGAGTTAAAGGAGATATTTTATATGCATAAAATATACTTTATAAACATGCAATTAAACTTATAGTAGGAATAGTTTTATAAACATGTCATGTATCATTTTCATAACATGCAAAATGTCCCATGAAGCTAATATGCTTCAATGTATATATTAAATTGAAAAATACGTGGTGTATGATAACACATGTAGCAGATCATAATACATTAAACTTCTATAAATTCACTTGCTATCCGGTTCAAATGGAAATCAAATTGGCGTGGTTTTGCATAAAAAGATCATCATAATACATCTGACATTTATGAATTTACTTACCATTCGGTTCAAATCAAATCAAATTGATGCAGTTTCAACTTGAAATTTTTCAAACCAAAAATTTGAAATGCCATCCAAACCTGTATCTAATCCTGACTCATGTTTTCTAGTTTCACCTCTTTATTTTCACTAAAAGTAATAATAAATCAGATTCCATGAAGTTCTATTTCATACAATAAACCGATTGAGACCTGATTGAAATAAAAATAAAAGTAAAGTTATTTTAGTATTCTATTTATCTATCTATTTGTTCTAGCATTTCAAACAGGCAGAGTTAATCTATACAACTGTAGCTTTCACGTTTAAGATATTAATCAATCATTTTTAATAAAGTATCTCAAAAATTAGAAATACGTAAGAAGTTCCAACTTTTTCAATAGCTGGCAAAATCTTGCTCCGATGGAGATGGGTAACATTAATAAACAAATACCTGCTGGTGAGACTGGATGGCGATGGCTTCTAGAAGATTATGTTTAGTAGCAAAACATTGACATATGCATTAAGGATACTTATTAATGGTAAAAATAAAATAAAATAAAGGAAAAAACTAAATTTTTTATTTATGCATTAAGAATATTTATTTTTATAGTTTTTATAAACTATAAAAACCTATAATTTAGAAGTATGAATATTATTCTTAGGAGTTATGATAGGATGGACAAGATTCAATCCCCACATTCTCCTAGCAATTGCCATATATAAAGGAATCTTCAACCCTAAGTATTTCATGTAAGATTTTAAAATATCACATCAATATTTAAGAATATTTTCTCTTAAAAAACCTTCTTACTTTATCCTCAAGTCCTTGAGAAGAATTCTTAGGTGCCACCCTAGATATTTAAGGAGAATTCCTAAATAATACTTATTTACAAAATTTAAAATAATAATAAATTTATCTTGCTTTTTGGGATCTTTCATGAATGACCAAAAAAAATATAAGGATCTCTTTCTATTCCCTAAAAATCTCAAATAATATGTCCTTGATCTTGAATTTAATGTCAAAAACTAGGGATGAAGATGCCCTAATAGTTGGAAAAAAAAAAATCTTTTGCTTAGCATCTAACTTTATAGGAACAAGTTTTAAAATTTAATGGTTTTTGGTGCGTGCTTGGAGAAAAAATAGATTATAAATTAGACCAATTTGATTGGATTTATATTATATTTATTGAATATTTTACAAATTGCATACATATATATGGTGAGATAATGACCATTATGGGTATCTTTTTATATGCTTTTCCCAATAAATGAAAGAAAACTGATTATTTTTTGCGAAGGAAAAAAAAAAGGGAAAAAACAAAGCCTACTCATTACTGAATTTCATTTCGAAATTTGGTTCTTTGCTTGAAAGCAGCTTCATGAAATAATAATAATTATTATTATTATTACTTTCCATTTTTTCCCATTTTGGCACAAGGATATTTTGCCCTACTCTTAGCCATTTTGATCCAATTATCGTAAAATTATGAATATGAAAATGAAAAATCATTTTTGGGCCAATAGAGATTCGATGATAGTTTCCTGTAGTATATTCTTCTGACTCCACAAATGATTCTTGGGGGACCATGGTCGACCAACCATCATATTTTTAGGAAATCCATTTCACCTAATCCTTGCATGTGACATTGCACTTCACTTCATAATAGAATAAAATATTAAATATATCTATCTTTATATGGCCTGTCCATTGGTTTTATTTTTTCAAAAATAAAAAATAAAAACTTTGTGCGTACTTATTAACTTCTGAAAATTTAGAATAATCGTAGAATGTTATTGACGTTTCGCTAATTACCACAAATCACAAATTAAACTTTGAAAAAACGTCAACACCGGCCTTTCATATAAATATATACTTATAATTATTTTTAGATTAATCTGACTTGAAGGTTTTATTTAACTTATTATATATTTTATCAGTCATACAGATCAAAGTGAAAAATAAATTGATTTTTAAAAAATGATTAGAGCACTATATTAATATAAAAGATTAACTTTACACTATATTGCATTATTATCATAATTAAATCTAACACACCTAAAGGTGCTGATATTCGTCCCATAATCTATCATGATAACTGCATTAAGTTGTACTATCATACAAGTGTAATGCCAATAAAATATTCATCGACATAGAATATGCCGATGATTACGCTATATTCTCTGTTGTTCATATTTGATTGGGTGATTATTAGCATTATGCGACATAAAAGGAAGCTTTGCTTTTCAGCCATTGGATTTATTTAAAGAAAAGAAACTGACCATTAGATCAAGAAGAGAAAAATAAAAGGTACAACTATTTTATCCTTTTCCACTGAAAATTTATTTTATAATTCTAATAAACGTGTTGAATTTATAATAACCCTTCTAAAAATACAGTGGCTTATCAAGTTTTTTGTATTTTTAATATTTATTACATGAAAATGGTAAGAGACAAGCTTTTTTGTGATTCTGGTAATAAGGTTGAATTTATGATAATCCTTACAAGAATATAGTACAAACCGGCGATATACTTGCTCACTTTTTTGCTTTTTTGATATCCCTTGCATTAAAGTAGTAAAGGTGCTTTGAGACATATCTACAAATTTTTTTGCAATTTTAGTAATAGTATTGAATTTATGGTAATCCTTGTAGAACTGTAGTAACAGTACATATTGACCACATATCTACTGACTTTTCTTGCATTTCCAATATCCTTTGCATAGAAGTGGTATGAGATTTTTAAGTCATACCTATCAACTTTTTTGCCATTCTGATAATAGCATTAAATTTGTGGTAATCCTATATATATATTAACTTTTTGGCATTTTCAATATCCCTTACATAGAAGTGGTATAGGATTTTTAAGTTATACCCATTAACTTTTTTACCTTTTTGATAATCTTGTTGAATTTGTGGTAACCCTTCTACAATAATAGAAAATACATATCGACCATACCTATTCACTTTTTTTGTGTTCTTGATAATGTTGTTGAATATGCGATAATCCTTATAGGAATGTGGCAATAAAACTTATTTACATTTTCCGTATCCCTTGCATAAAAGTAGTAGGGGATTTTTAAGGCATACATACAAACTTTTTTATGTTTCTAATATCTCTTGCATAGAATTGGTAGAGGAATTTTAAGGCATATCTACTAATCTTTTTATGTTTTTAGTAATATTGTTGAATTTTTAGTAGCCCTTGTACTGTAATTAACAATTCATATCAACCACACTTGTCAACCTTTTTGCATTTCTTATATCCCTTGTATAGAATTGGTGAAGGGTTTTTTAGGGGCACTAACTAACTTTTTGTGTTTATGATAATATTGTCAAATTTGTGTTAACCATTGTAGAAATGTGGCAATAGTACTTATTAACAAACATCTATCAATTTTTTTGCGTTTCTAGTATCTCTTGCATAAAAGTGATAGAGATTTTTTAAATATACCTACTAAATTTTTTTTTTTTTTTTTTTTTTGTATCCCTTACATAGAAATGGTGGAGGATTTTTTAAATATACCTACTAATCTTTTTTGTGTTTCTAATAATGTTGTTGAATTTGTGGTAGCTCTTGTATAGTAATGAATAGTACATATTGACTATAGCTACGACTTTTTTATCCTTTGCATAGAAGTAGTAAAGGATTTTTTGAACATACTTACCAACTTTTTTGTATTTCTAATAATATTGTTGAATTTGTAATAACTCTTTGAAGAAATGTGGCAATAGTACTTACTAACAAAAACATACCAACTGTTTTGCATTTCTAATATTCCTTATATAAAAATGGTAGAGGACTTTTAAAGCATATTTATCAACTTTGTTGTATTTTTTATATTCCTTATATAAAAATGATATTATTGATACCTACTAAATAGATAAAACTTAAAAATAAGTTGTATATAGACAACTTAACCCAATACCATCCCCAAATTCTCTATATCTCATATATTACATCACCCAATCAAATCAAACAAATCCCAAATCAATGAAAAAGTTGTTTTCGGATCTCCTTGATGATTTGTCTAGGGTTTTTCAATGACATTATGATACCATGTACTCGCAATTTATGTCACGGGCTATACTTATGCAGCTGTGCTTTCTTAATTGAAAAAAAAAAAAAAAAAGTTTCGTAAGTTTAAGATTATGGTTTCTTGGGCAAAAAAAAAAAAACAGACGGCTCGATTGGTGAACTCTGAGGATTTGTATCTAGGAATAATGGCATTACGAGATCGACACTATAAGCACATGATACCTTACAAACGTTGTATAAAGATACTACTATAAATCCATGATGTATTACTATTGCTCTATACTCTATACATGCACAATATGTTCATGCACTTCGAAAATACTTCTATCAAACCATACGGTATGTGAATGCCTGTACGAATTTTCTGATACGTATATCTTGTTTCGATACTTGGTTTGTGTGTTAAAATCCATTTTAAGTGATATTTGATTATTTAATCACCAAGATAGTACCAGCATGAGTGTACGACTTTACACTTACTATACCATCTGCATCTGCAAAATAATTGTTAACATCATTTCACACGACAGCTTGGCCTAGAATCAGGCTACATTGCATGACATATTTCAATTATTTTATTTCAAAATAAAATATATCATCAGTAAGATCGGCTTTGTTAACATGATTGAGCCTCCAATAATTGATGATTATCAAGTTTAGTTCCTGTTCAACTTAGTCGATCCGTACATGATTTATATTGTAGTTCTTTACGACTCCTTAGAGTTTCAACTTTTGGATAAAGTTTTCTTGAAGATTTGATTCTTTAATAACTAAGAGAGAAATATTCCTTCAACTTACCTGTCATTTCTTGAATTTGTTTAAACGAGATAACACCCTATAAAGATTATCTAAACCGATTATTAATGGTTTATATAAATATATATATTGTTTAGAAGAGTTACAATCGCTTAATAATACATAAAATTATATCAATTTATATCAAGCATCTATTGGTTGCAACTCTTATCATACAAAACATATCTTTTAAATGCATACATGAACAAATGGAATCGCTCAATAACTAAAGGCATCAGTAATGAAAAAAAAAATGTGTGAAAATTAAAAATTATATTAAAAAATATTAAAAATGAAAATGTCCAAATCACAAAGGCTTTCAAAAATATATATTATAATGGATATATGTCACCAGAATCCCTTTCAAAATTATGTATTATAATAAATACATGTAAATAAATTTTTTTAAGAGTTACGAAGTAATATCAATATGGCATGATTTCTATTTTATTAAGGAATTCCCAAAAATGCGGTATTCTTTTACATTGAGTTATACTAGTTATATGCAGATTAATATAAAAAATAAATACATAAATGAAATTATATATAAAAATGGATATGAACTTTTGCATGTGGGTGTAATAGAACAGGACTCCAGAGGGTGCATGTAAGAACCACCATGCATTGTCTTAACTATTTTCCATAGGCTTATGCTTGGTGTTTCTTTCCTTCCATCAATCATTATATCAACAGATTATGGTTTGGCTTCCCGGGTCAAATAGAGTTCACATAACACAGAAAATACAGATGGTAGATACGGAGGGAACATTGATCACAAGAAGTAATTCCTTCAATGATCAACATAAACCCACATTCATAGTCGCTGTTCTCGGTTATAAGGCCTATTGGTATGGGTATGTACGTACGTATGTCTTACTGAAAAACTTCGCTACTCTAATGTTGATTCTGAACTTGGAATACTATCATATATTAATGCCTTTTTCTTTTCTCTTAATTTTATTTTATTTTCCAAAGGTAGACTCAGACTTGAACATCCCCTAATCTCATGTACTTACAATTTCTTGCCATACTGATCTTTGCTAGATTGAATCCTCTCCAATTGCTCTCAACTTCAGATGGCCAAACGAGGAGAAAAACCCCCCTGTGGAATCTCAAAAACCGTCACATTTACAATGTTTTATGAAGTCAATTGAAGAAGCATTCTAAGTATAAAATCGATCTAAACTTCCTGCTGTAACCAAGAAAGAAATGCACATCCAACCTTCCGCTGCGACTATCCACAGCAGCTGCCCATTGCATCACAAAATTAACAATCTAGCAATATCCTTTAATGTAACTTTTAAAATCAACAACGGGCTAGTCTACATAGTTCGATCCAGTAAAAAAGCAAAATTACAGGGAGATAAATAGGATATAAAGTCTATCTTTTAGGCCTTTGCTTCACATCAACTGACCACCATAGTGCAAACTAGAACCAGAATGTAACCAACTCTTGCTTTGCCGAGAGAGAGAGAGAGAGCACATTAACTCAAGTGGTAGAGGGCTTTTGGATCTTACCATGATATCCTGGAGTGGAAGATATCTTGACATAAATTTCATAATAGCAACCCTCATCGATGGAAACACCACCACAATCAACCAGTGTACAGCAATATCTGGTTGATGCAAGGCAATGTGTCATCATGGCACATTCATAACTTGAATGGATTGCAACATGTCTGACACAGCAATAACAAGGTCACCAGATTTGACCATTCCTCTGGCCTTAAGCAGAGAGAAAGTTCTGTTGAGGTTGCTTTCCATGTCATCAGAGAAGCTCAAACGGAAGGGTATCAGACCCCATTGAAGGTTCAGACGCCTACGCAGAGATGTAGTGGTTGTGAAAGCAAAGATCGGGCAGTCAGGCCGGCAGCGGGATAAGAGTGATGCCATATGACCAGAATTTGTGTAGACAAAAAGTGCATCAACCCCCAAATTATTAGCTGCAAAGTGAAATGACACATAAGCCAGTGGTAATGCAGTCTCCATTATTAAGTAAAATAGAAGAAAATATGCAGTCATAGGCAGCTACTGACTAATATAATTATATAGCCCGTGGTTTTATAGGATCAGGGAATGTTAGCATTCACAGGCAGCTATGCTCTAATATAATTATAACCATATTATATAGGATGTTGAATCTATGCAGTCACAGGAAGCTATAGTCTAATGTAATTGCAAACGTGGTATACAAAGGACAAACAGCATGCACGAAAAATTCTTATAGCCAACAAATGCCACCTTTTTACCTCATTCTATGCCCTTGTCAAATTCCACAGGCCAAGTGTGTGTTTGTTTTAAGAAAAATATTTTCCTCTTTAAAATAGAAAAACATAACTAGTTAACAAAGAACAATTTTCATTCCAATGAAATTTTTCAATCAGTCAATTTTCTTCAGAAATGAGGAAAATAATGTCTTGTTTTGAAAAGTGAAGATCGTTTTCCTTAATTCTTGGTCATTTCCAATATAGACAATAATAACCGCCAAAGATTGCCAACTGCTATTGAGAAGCATTCCAAGGTCACATGATTACTTTTTGTCTTCAAACCTTTTTGTTTTTAAAGAAAATTATTTCCAATTAGCACTGCAATATGTATTGCAATACTGCCTCGTAAAAGGAAATCTACTGCACCAAGACTTGCATTGAAAGAATTTCACCAATGCTCGTAAAAATAAAAAATAAAAATAAAAGAGGATATGAAGTTTAATCCATACAGAAATAACGTGCTCACCCATCTTGGCAGCAGAACTGCATATTTCTTCTGAAATGTTGTCCGAAAAAGACAATCCTACAGGGGTGAGTTGCAGAGATTCATGGCGTTTTTCTTCTCTCCACCACTTCTCAATTCTGAGACTCACACTCCTCAAGACTGCTAATGCCTTCTCTGGATATTGTCCCATAGCTGACTCACCAGAGAGCATTAACGCATCTGCTCTCTGCCTAATTGCTTCTGAAACATCCGCAACTTCTGCTCTTGTTGGTGTGGGATACTCAATCATGGAATCAAGTAATTGAGAGGCAACTATTACCGGCTTATTTAACTGCCTGCACACCTGAACAATCTTTTGCTGAGCTGACGGGACCTGTTCTAATGGTATCTGAGCACCAAGATCACCTCTTGCAACCATAGCTCCATCAGATGCCTGAATAATTTCTTCCAAGTTTTTCAATGAGTCAATACTCTCTATTTTTGCTATTACAGCAATATCCCTGCATCAAAATGTATCACAGTAATTATTTGGGGCATGATGACAGAGTGCCTGTCGCCATAAACAACAAAATGTGATCTTACGAGTCACGAGAGCGAGCAGCAATGTAACTTTTTAGATGCTTAATAACTTCAGCAGACTTCACAAATGAGATTGCAATAAAATCAACACCCTCAGCTATTCCAAAATCAATGTCCAGCCAATCCTGGAAAAAAATAATGATGCAAAGCGTAAGAGAGTTTAAGGTAACACAAAGCAATAAAGAAATTCCAACAAAACACAATTCTTTAAGTTCATTCATTTGGCAACACATCATAAACATTCTTCAGCACATGCCATGTAATTTCCTAGTCAGAAGAGTCCACTAATAATTTTGGGTAAATTTTTTTTTTTTGGGGTAAATAGAGTCCACTGATAATTATGACCTTTTTTACCCTTGATAAAAATAACAAAAGAATTTACTAAAACTATATATATATTAAAGAGAATTTAACTCCAAGTTCTGTTTTTATTTTTTAAATATTTTGTTATACTTAATATTATTTTATTTAATCTTCTTTTTTGTTATTTTTATCAAAGGCAAAATGTTCACGAGAGGTTTGAAAGCACTAATTTAAATTTGTGGGTTTAATATTCAATTTCAAAGATAAGAGGCTAAGTGCACATAACACGAATATAACAGGTGCATTTACAATTACCCAATTAAACAACTAAAAACCATGGAGTCCAAAATACTGTGATTGTTCAAATAGTTAACTTTTATTGGTGGATATGCATGAGATTTGCAGGCTGACAATCAAAAGAATGCTAGATTGCGTCCTATAAATAATGGGCAAAGCTGGGATATTCCTAGAAGAGGTACATGGGGTAGATCGTTCCCTAAATTCTAGTACTAGAATGCTACACTTCTAAATCAAATGAACTTGTTCAGAGACACAACCCCTTGGGGGTGCATTCACACAAAATCATCCTGGGACATCCTTAGCGAGCACCTATGCAACAGTTCCAAGGGCAAAAGTTGAGTTGTTTCTTAAGGCTATCCGTGGGATTGCCCTTGTCTTAAGGATGGCCATTCATCATGGCTCATAAACTTGGATTATCTTGTTCAATGTGGAGATAGCATATCACTTGCTGCTAATTGTGTCATTCGTGAACAGAAAGATTTCAACCATTTGTTCTTCCAATATGCAGTCATGACACAAACTTAGAAAGGACGTAAAATAACAGTGTGCTGACCAGGCAGTTCCAGTAGCCTGGCCATAGTTTCAATCGGCTGGTTCTGCAAATTTTGATCAAGCAGGCTATGTTTCTTTTTTTATGCATAAATAAGCAATTTCATTAAAATGGAAAAATATACTCAAGCAGGCTATGTTATTAATGGAAATTTATATTTTGGGAGCTATGTACTTAATGTGAAAGAAATGTAACAGAAGAAAAGTAGGGCAGCAACCATCTAGTGTAGGAAGTATTAACACTTTAAATGCTTATACTTGTAGTAGGTTTATGTTGGAACATACTTCCAAGCTGAAAATAAAATAAGATTTTGGATACGAAAATGTTTCAGGAGAAATGAAAATTAATCCAGTAAGAATAAATATTGAGAGCTTTGAAGTAGGAAAATAAAGTCGAGCGATGGACAGAAAAATCAGATGAAGCTAGTTGACACAACTACCTCAATCGAGAAATGTTTATAGAAGTCTCTTATGGAGATAGAGACCCCTTCAAATCACTCTTTGATTGCCAATGGCAATGACTGAGGCACTGTCTATAGCTCTTATGGGTATAGGCCAGTAACTACTAACTACCAATTTGTGCCTAAATCAAGACGGTACTGTTGACACGATTACATTGCATAAGGGCTCAGGTAAACCGATAAGGATGTTTTGAAGTTGCTGTAGAAATTAATCTGGTAAATCTCATTGTAATTCCTTCAACCTTTATTATTCTTTTGGGCTTTTTTTGGGGGGGGGTGGTGGGCGCCGGGGGGTTGGGCTCGGTTGAGGAGGGTGGGGTGGTTGTCTTGGTGCTAACTTACCATTTGGCTTCTGCAGAGTCAAGATTGCCAATAATAGTTTGAAGTAAGAATGAAGAAACCATGATGGACACCCTTGGATAATTAGCTAGCCTCATAAAATGCCCTTTAAAAAATTGTACATAAATGAACAAACCTTGGAAGAAATTGTAGGAAGCATTGCATTGCGTTCTCGAACAAGACTGCCATTTCTCCAAAAAGTTAAATTAGCTCGTGGAAGCAACAGTCCTGGGTCAGTACACCTGCACTTGACATCTGGACCAATCTTCTCAATCACTTCAAAGCGCACCATTCCACCATCCACAAGGAGCTCATCTCCCTCTTTGATATCTGTCACATGCATAGTTTTCAGTAAACACAGATATCTGTTCAAACTTGTCACAAAAATTAAATGTTATAAATGAATCCTTCTTAGACCAGTTACCTTCAGCAAAACCATCATAGTTCACATTTATGGTATGTTCTGGGAGACCAGAATCAAAAGCTCTGACACTGAAAGTCCATATCTCACCATCCTGCAGGAAAAGCTCAACTTGTTTACAAACAACTTCCCTTAGTACAAGAAGTGGCACCCTATTGAACGCCCACTAGCATGCTTATACAACATGCTCACACAATTCATTTAATGATTGAATTTTGCAATGAGCTAAAAAAAAAGCACTAAAGATCAGATCTATTAGGAAAAAGTAAGACCCCAGTAGGTAAAATAACTTTTCTGGTACGGAGATGGACACTACATTCAGTTGGAAATGGAAGTACCACAATCGAGAGAAAATTAGAGAAGATGGGACAAGCAGATTTATGCATCAAGAAGTTTTCTCATTAGACTCAAGAAGTCAAGCATTTAACTGTCGACTGGCAAAGCCAACCTAGTCTTATGAAGACAAAAATATCTTACAGTTTTAGCACATCATATACATGGTCATGTGTAACTTTGAAGTAGCATTTGTTGAAACACAAAAATGTGAGATGCCATGCTTAATTACAAGCTCGAGTTTGTAGATCAATTGGTTATCCAATCTAAATTTTTTACAATATTTGAGCAGGGATCTTGCATTTGAATCCTATCAGTTCCGTGTGACATTGCCTTAACAAATTTCCTGACCCTCATGTGAGGGGAAATGTTATATGAAATCTAAAAACCAATGCATATCTACAAACTTAAACCTCTACAACTTTGGATATCTATCCTGAACTTGATAATTACAACTGATGTGTAAATATATAGTTAATTTATTCTTTTCTGCAAGTATCAGATGCATGATTAGTACAAAGGATAATTGTACAGGCTTCAGCACTGGATTTTTTTTTTTTCTCAATCCCTGTAAACACCCATCCTTGAGCTTGTCCTTAAAAGGCTCAACCAGGCAATGACACAGACCAGAAATCTCCAAATTTTTGCAGCCTAGGACCATAGGTTATTCACCCAAGCCCATTTAGTCAAGTTATGCTGGACCTGTTACCTGGTTTCAAGAATGAGTTTGCAAGATTGTATAGAATAATCCACACATTATTTTCCTCTTTAAGATGTAATTGTTGGGTGTTCTTCACAAGCAGATATTCTCGGCCTGTTTATGAATCCACACGAAAGCCTTTTTCTTTCTTGGTAATTAGGATTGACATAGAAGTTTATGACTTCACACTGAAATCTTTTGTTTCCAATAACACCTTTCCCACCTTTGAATTCGTGGGATGAATCATTTAATTTCTTTTGATATATATCAATTAATTTCTAAATCAACAACTTCAATTCCACTGAACTACAAAAGATGCACACTAAATGCAGCAATTTCAATCTTTCTGTTATTGAATAAAAGAAATTGCATTTCATCATAAAAAAGAATAAAAGAAACTTCTTTGTTACTAATATTGATGAACCTGAACCTTGCATTAGTAAATGATAGGCAATAGCATGAAAAAGTACCACAACTCTGCTCCAACAGAAGGAACAACCTTATGATTAGTTCCAAGGTCATTGGATGTACTAGAGAATCCGGACTTGCCGGTTTTGACCTACTTCACACTGAAATCTTTTGGTTCCAATAGCACCTTTCCCCACTTTCAACTCGTGGTATGAATCATTTAATTTCTTTTGATATATATCAATTAATTTCTAAATCAATATCTTCAATTCCACTGAACTACAATAGATGCACACTAAATGCAGCAATTTCAATCTTTCTGCTATTGAATAAAAGAAATTGCATTTCATCATAAAAAAAGAATAAAAGAAACTTCTTTGTTACTAATATTGACGAACCTGAAACTCACATTAGTAAATGATAGTCAATAGCATGAAAAAGTACCACAACTCTGCTCCAACAGAAGGAACAACCTTATGATTAGTTCCAAGGTCATTGGATTTATTAGAGAATCCAGGCTTGCCGGTTTAGACCCACTTCTAACAATCAGTCTGACACAGCTGCACTCTGTATCTATAGCTACCACGGTTTACAGATGAAGATAGACGTAATTATGCCTACATATTATCCACCAGTAAATTGAAGGGGGAATTTGTCTAGATGACTACACAAAGTCGATCAGAGGGATTGAGCAAATAGTATATGAAAACTGCACAATAGGTGAGCTACTTCTAGCCAATTCAATCATATAATTCATAGTTATATAGCATGACTCCTGGAATATTCCTACAAACAGCATGGAATTGTCATCATTTAATTTCTAGTCAGAAGTACACAGAACAGAAAAAAGCACAAGAGCCTCTAATGCGTAAACATACACTAACACAAAAAATCTCTTATGCCACGACGCATCTTCCCATGTATCAATCTAAGATACATATGGCACAAATTTTTCTCTTTCCAATAATAAAATGCATTTGAGTCAAAATTGAAGCCAACACAACTCTTAGCAACACATCATTGCATGACTTCTCAAAAGTTCAAGGCTTTTCATCAGAATATATGACTTTTTCTAGCCAGCCACAGATTTCATAAGCAAAGGAGGTCTAAAATCAAACTCCATAGTTTTGACAACTCAGGACTTAACTTTATTTTTGGTTTGAAATTCACTGTAATCCACATGAATTAAGCATATGAGACAAAAAGAACAAAACTTCATTGCTGGAAAAACCGTAATAAACTCATAAATCTACAGATAAAAATATCATGACACTATGATTCCAAATGTTGATAGGGATGACACGTATGGATCTACATAACATTCAGATAACAAATTTATGGATTTGATTATCATGATCAAGATATTCATAACTTGAAGCGCCACCAACCAATTTAACTCAATCATGGACAATTCACAAAACACCGAATTGCTACAAAATCTCCAGACTCAGATTCAACTAAAAAAAACAATTTAAAAGAAATCCATCTACAAATAAAACCGAAACCGATGTCAAAAAATCGAAAAAGATTGAAACTTTTACCTCAGCTTTAGCAGAAGAAGCACCACCAAGATCCCCCATATGAATCTCACTCCCTTCAGTATCCATCATAATAGCCACAGCATAACCTTTCTCCTCATTAAGCCTCCGAACGCGTTCGATAACATGGCGATGCCATTCCCTCGTCCCATGGCACATGTTAATCCTCGCCACATTCATTCCTCCAACCGCAAGCGCCTCAAGCTGCTTCGAACCGCATGTAGCAGGTCCAATAGTGCATACTAGCTTCGTCCTCCGGGTGCTACGGAACCCATTCTCCTTCAATTCGGCTTCAGTGACAGCATCTACCTCGATGGCGGAACCGGTCTCAGAGGGGGAGGAGGGGATGATTACGGGGGCCGGGGTGGGGCCATTCTCGGAGACGACGGAATGGGTGGTGTTGGTTTCGGAAGAGGAGAGAGATGATTTGATGGAGAGACGGGGAAAGCGGAGAGAGGTGGAGGAGAGTGAGTGGAATTTCGGGTTGGGATTGGGGTTGGGGATGGAGAGGGTTGGGGAGTGGGTTGTGAAGCGGTGGAGGGATTGAGACATGGTGGCTGCTGCTGGTGGTTGCTATGGCGGTGGTGGAGGTGGTTATGGGTTCTCTCTCTCTCTGTTTTCTCTCCTCTGTATATGATGAAACAGAAGGGGAGGAAGGGAGAGAGAGAGAGAGAGAGAAGAGGGAGGTTTAAGGATGGTTGGAGAGTTGGAAAGTGGCGGATATAACGAAGAAGTGAAAATTGTAGACTTTGGGAGTGTCGTCTCTAAACTCCCACGCTGTCTCGGAACTCAAAAGTGGACAACTAAGTTTGTGGTTTTTTTTTTTTGGCCGAAATTCTTTTTATTTTTCTAATTGGTGTAAAACTCGGTTTTTTCCTCTCTTTTTTTTATTTTTACCGTTTCTGTAATAATTAGTTTTGAAGTTTTTCTTTTTTTAATAATTCTAGCCAACTACTTTACGGTTTGAAAAAAAAATGAAAATCAAACTTAATCTATCCTAAGAATGGGATAAAAATAAAAATTTAATAAAAATATTAAAGCTTTGATTAGTAAGTATTCCAAAATATTTATTAAATGTACCAAATTTAGTAGTTCCATTTTAAGATGTTCCTGCCGAATTACTTTGTAAGTAGAAAACAATTTTGACCAACAAAGGCTTAGTCATACCAACTAGATCTATCTCCTTCATTCCTAAAATTAAGCTAGTTGCCATACCTCAGTTCGGATAAAAACTATTATCTTGGATAAATTTTAATTGCCCAAAATATATATAATAAACTTTACATTTTTTTTAGGTATTGCTTTTCTTATATGAAATGTATGATCAACTTTAAATAATATGTGGTAATTTCGTATTTTTTTTATAAGTGTCTAAATACTAATATATTTATTTTTTCTCTCTTTTATAAACTACTAGGACTTTCTTGTAAACTATTAGCACATACACCTAGTCATCAAGCCGGTTCAAAATCGACTTAGGTCACAGGTTGGTGTTTGGTGGAACCAAAACTAGCCCATGAGGAAAGGATGAGGCCAGTTCCCATGACCTGCACGATTTGATGCGTGAACCAATCCTAAATAACCTTTTTAAGATTATTTTTAATTTTTTATCACTTTTATTTGTTATTTTTCGGATTATTTCTGATTATTGGTTATTTATCCGTCTGTATTTTTTTAATAAGTTTTTTTTTATTAAATTTATTCACATAAAAAATTAATCTACCATTTTTGCAACAATATATAATGTTTGTTTCATTAATTAGTGGCAATACCCTATACACAAAGAATGCTAGCTTCAAATTTTATTGATTGATTAAATATATTATAGAAAAAGAAGTGAACATTTGACCTTACCTCTTATACATGATAATAATACTTTATAAGTAAATAACAAAAAATAAATAAGGAAGTACTACTCCTCTTACAAAGTATCTCTAATCTAATATAAAAAATAAATAAGGTGATACTACTATCCTTACAAATTAAATTAGCTTACTTGACGTCAAGATCCGAACTAATGGAGCTTCCATCTGACAAGACGAAGTTGCCGAAGCATTCATCTTCTTCACTAAACGTCTTGTACAACTTTTGTATTTGACTCCTTACCTTCGACCAATCCTCCATGATAGCTAATGCCTCAAAGTTAACAGTGACAGTCTTGATTGCCACTAGGATAAGATAAGACCTGTCGTACTAAAAGCTTATTCAATAGCTACCGTTGATGCATGTGCAACAAGAACTCGGTGAGCCATTTAAGAGAAGATCGAATACTTCTTCCTAAGCCTCCTCCACCAATCCAAAATGTTGAAGTTTATAATATTACTGTCACAAAATTCAAAGTTTATATTAAATTAATAGTCAAGTTTCATGTACTTACTCGATTTAGTACAGTGTCGTTTCAACATTTGCATCATGATTTGTTACGCAAGGAGGATATAACCATGGGTGGTACCATGTGAGCGAGGGGTTGGTGAGGGAATTGTGGGAACTTAACGACCAAATGCAGTAAAAAAGTTAGAATATAAGTCTTTTGTTACCTAGATTACTCATCGTAGATCTCGTGAGGCCGTAACAGCATAGGTGTCTTTAGTTTTGGAAAAGGTGTTAATAATTTGATAATACAAATTAAGATATTCCAATAGCACGTTTTTCTTACAACGTAAATATAAAATAGAAGCAATAAGATAAATTGTAAAACTTTGTTTATAATACTGCAATCACTTTTTAGTCATGTCATTAATAGTCACCTAAAAAAATAAGTTACTTCGACTTTAAGCAGTACTGACAGTATGTTCACGGCTTTCATAAAGAAAAAGTGAACAATCGCTTGATACGCTTGAGAAAATTTTAGAGTACATTCATGAAAAAACTCTTAAAACATTTAGCATTCTTCTGCATATATCACAATCGCTGGAATGTTTAGGACATTCATAATAGCAAAAGTATGTAATACATCTTTATAAGGAATTATATTTTCTAAAAGTCAATATGTGCAATTCTACCAATACTTAACATCTTTTTTTTTAATTTTTTAAGTCACATTATGTTTTCAATATGAAATTTCCGACATGCCTTATTTATAAAAGGATGACTAATTAAGAAGTTAACTAGTTATCTTATTGAAAATATTTTAAAATCTAAACAGTTCATACCATCTTTAACGCAAACATTTAAAATATAGTAGGTACATCATATGTGGAAAAAAAGTCTCACTTAGCGTGAGTTGACATAACACTTGAAGTTCATCAATGAATGTCGTGTTAGCAGATGTATTCTCAAAATCGATTGAGAAATTTTTTTTTTCAAGTTGTATTCACATAAAATAATATTTATTATATGAAAAATATTTTGCATTGTATGGCGTTTGTTCAAAATCCCAAGCGCTATTAGTCTCTTTTATACTTGTCATACATTATCTATCAAGTGACATGTAATTCTCATGTATAAATTTTCCTACCATAAATCGATCTATATATCGATGCAAATAGAAAGATGCATCCCAAGAGAATTAAAAAGAACAATTAATTCAAGCTTACCATTGTAATACAACTTTACAGTAGTTCGTTGTATCATTTTCAGGTTGTAACTACGTGAAGTTAGATTTAAAGCTTCCCACTTATACTCCAATCGGTGCTTGGAAGATACATGACTCTATGACAAGTTATATTTCACTAAATATTCTAGAGGGTAACTTGTTGCTTCTCAGCAAAATACCGAAATAGGTTTGTTGATTATGATCCACCTAATTGGGAAATTTGTTGTTGTGACTTATTTGTATCAAATTCCATGGGGTGCTTTGATTACATGTGCTTATTCAAAGTCCTGTAGCCCTCCTCTTTCTTCCACGCGTAACTTGATCAACAATAGTTGCAATACACACGAGTGCTCCCATCTTCCCTTACAATTTTATAAAAATGTTTGGTAAAAATATTAGACTTAAGTGATGTAGGTGGCTTACTCATGGAGCCAACTGGGCCCCATATGTAGCTTGATATTTTTTTCTTTGGCACTTCCTAGACATTATTTTCCTCTTCCTCTTCTACCTCCTCTTAGCTGCCATCTTAGGGCAGCGATTGGCTTTGTCCATTGGGAGTCATGTACTTAAAGGTTAGGGTTGCATAATTAAATCCTCCAGTCAATCGTTAGTAAAGTCGTGGATATCGTAATCTTTAATTTAAAAAAATTACTTGAGTGCAAGTTGTATAGATTTTCCCTTATCACCCTTTTAAGAACTACCATTCTTTAAAAAAGATAAACCATGGAAAAAACTTACATTTTTTTTAAATTAGTATAAAAAGAAAATACTAATATGGGTAGATGAGAGCATAGAAAATACTTAAGGGTTTGCAAACTATATAACAAAAGTTATTGAAGAGCATATAAAATATTAAAGAGTTTGCAAGCTATATAACAAAAGATATTAAAGAGCATAGAAACTATTGATGAGAGCACAGAAAGAACTGAATGCATAAGAGATCAAGTGTAATTTTTTTTTCATAGAGAGTTCTCGTTGTGATATAAGGGGATGGATTTATATAACATCGTCATATTGTTAAAATTTTTCTGCTCCCTCACAACATTCAAATTTGAAAATTTGAATGCGTGCACTTACACTTACAAGCTTACAACTCTCTTGAATTTTTTTTCAAACTACTGTTACTCCTTTACAAACATTTGTCTACATGAAGTGTCCCTTGAAAATTTTTTTCTCCATTAACAGCTCATGTTATTGGTCACCGCCTATAAACCTACAACTCTACGTGTTAATTTTTTTCAAATTGCAATTTAAATGTTGCTGACATTTGTCTACTTCCACCATTTTCATCCATCTTCTTCGTTGAATTGTTTGCTTTCATTGTTGGCCCATGTTTTATTTTTTTTTCCTAACTTTGTAGAGTTGCAACCATTGACTTTTTGGTTTTTTTTTTTTTTTTAATGATAGGCCAACTTGTCAGTTCAAGGTGCCAAACCAGTGGGTTGTGACCCAATTCACAACCCGTTGGTTCCAATCGGGTTGCATAAAGCAATTTAACCGAAAACCATCTGCCCAACAAGTTTTACTCATCCTTGAACTGACCCCACGGGCTAGTTCACGAGTCTGAACCAATCCTTTTTCTATGTCAACATACACCTATAATGCATATACAGAAAACAAAAATAAACAATTGATTGATTGATTGATTGATTCATGATTAAATTAAATATAAGAAATTTATGAAAATCTTTATAATCTAAAAGTATGAATATTAATATTTAAGATAGATGGATTTAAGTTTGAATATTCTCATCCTATTATAATCACAAATATACATATATAAAAGAAATTTTACAAAGAATATTCAAGTCTATAACAGCATTGACATTTATTTAGAATAATACAATTATTCTTTTAATGAATGGTGATAAAAGTTAGTTATTTCGTAATGTGAAAGAAATTGTCAATCCGACAAAGTTCGTTCAAGTCTATCAAAGACACAAAAGCTTATATGCTTTAATAAAAACAAGTTTTAAATGATGTTAATAGTTTTTTAATTAAAAAACACCACTTTAATTATAAAATCTAATAAAAAATATGTAAAATTATGAAACCTACTATAGGAATCGGTACAGAATGACAGTGATTCCACAACAGCAAAAATAAGTCTCAAGTTAACTAAAAATAACACAAGGTTTTCACATTACTATACGTATGTCAAAATGATATCAAAGGCACTTTTTAAATTAAGAAATTAGAATAAATATAATTAAAAAATAAATCAATAAGATATTAATATAAAATTAATATTTCCTTTTACAATAAAAAATCTATAAGTCTTTTTAGAACTTTATATTCGTAGAAGTATTAATAGAAATTAGAATTATTAGTGCCCGTATAAAAAACAAGTTTTCCGACTAAAAGGCCTTTGCAGTAAAAGAAAAGGTAGAATTTCGATCAAAACGGAGATGCTAAACATCTATATTGAAGTTGTTTTGAGAAAACATGTTTTTCTCAACTTCGATCAGTTCATCATGAAAATTTATCCCCATTTAAATAAAAAAAAATCATAAAACTTTAATGACACATTTGATTGGAAAAATTAAATAAGATAGAATTAAAATTGAAATAACAATAAGTAAACAAAGAAGTAATAGCTATTATTTTATTTTATTACACTTAAAAAATGATATTTATGATAAATTGGGAATATATACAAAAATACCAATATACTGTTAGGACTTGACTTAATTGTTGGTTAAAGTCTCGTGCATAGAATATGAAAATATGCAAAAGAAAAAAAGCTAAAAATTAACTATTTTTTAAGATCAAAAAAAGGAATGCCTTATTTGGTAGCAGTAGAAATTCCATGTAACTAAACATAATAATAACTCCATAAGGGATTAAAAGTTAATCTATTTCATCCTTATAAAATCAATCAATCAAACATGACATAATAATTTGATGATTTAAAGAATGGATGGAAAGATTATTTATAAAATCAATTAATTACAAATTGATAATTGAACTAGGTTTGCTATATACCATTGAGTGAAGGGTGAAAATGCCTCTTTTGTCAAAATTGTTTTGTAAAAAAATGGTTTAGGTAAAAGTAATTTACCAAATATTATTCTTAAAGCGTAGGTACAAATGTGATTTCCAAAACATCAAAATTTACAAAGAAATCTTAGTTCATGCAGGCGAGATTTGAAGTCACATGTAAAAAATATAATTTTAAAATCATATCTTAAAATTGCGATTTCTATATAAATTTTAAATTTTTGAAAACCAAAGCAAAATTGCATATTGAAACTGTACTTTTAAAATAGTATTTACCAAATTAATTTGGTCGATAGCATTTTTTAAAAAATAGTTTGGGAAAGGGGATACTTTTACAAGTTTCTTCATATATTGTTAACCCTAAGGTGAATAGAATGCTATTCAATTCAAATACCTTCGTAGTGGAATGCTTTGAAAATATTTAACCCGGTTTCAAATGTATTTGTGTTTTATTTCATTTTATCATCTTTTTAGGGTTATATTTTGATGTATCTACACTTTATTTGTGTTTACATTGACATTTTAATTTTCATTCATTATTTATTATAAAGAATACTTTTCACTCATTCAGTAAATAACCATATATCAAAAGATGTAAATATTAAAGTTTTAAAGATTAAAATAATATAAAACCAATTGCAATAAAGTACAATAAATTAAGAAAAATAATATCGCTGATCTAGAAGATGGAATAATACTCCCATTGGAGGGAGAGTGGCTTTAGGGTAAGGAGATGGAAACTCTATCTTGTAAGTTCAGGCTTAAAAAAATTAAAATGGCAGCCTACTCTATGACTCCTTAATACCAAAACCTCTCCTATGAGTAGAATGTTTCCTTTTGCTTCTTTCATTTAGAATATTACAACTATTCATACATAAATATGTTTTCAAATTTAAACTCAATGTCACTCTTAAATGTAAATTATAAATAATATGTAATAAATTTCAATAGAAGAAAAAACAAAATAATAATAAAATAAATATATATAAACCACGTACTACCTTTAATTAGGGATGTGATATAGGTGTAGTTATTTGACTAAGTATTGGTAAAAAATAGTAAGTTATAATTAAGGTCGAATCAATTGGATTTTTTATATTCATGAAATTCAATTGTACTTATTAGCGATATTTTAAGATAAGTTACATGATAACTTACACAACATTGAAAAATCACATGTATCCTATGGCATAAAATGCTTACTATACATAATTAAGTTACAAGCATATTATAAGATAGATATGAGTTCACAACATATACTCTATCATGTGAATGTAGATTTGAAAGTTTTTAAATTAAAACCTACCTTATGACATATAATAGCTACTTGGAACCTATTCAAATTCAATTATATAGGATTCAATAGATTTCATGGTTCAATAGGTTCTAATGTTTAGCTCCTCACCTCATGCAAGTTAAGAACTTTTTTTTTTTTTCAAACTATCTAATTTGGCTCATAATAAATATCGAACAAAACCTCTTAATAAGATTTTGACCATATTTTACAATTCAAGGTTGGATGCATACCCCAATTTATCCATCCAAATTGTCACATAGCTGATAAATATATAACAACTTAATGAACAATACCTTTTACATTACATATCGTGAGTATTCTATATAAGTTATGTATATATAACTTGTAAACATGAAAAATGTAACCGATATTACTTGATCCTATGATAAGAGTGCATGAATTGTACAAGACAAGAAATTTGAGCTAAGGGAGTAGCAAAGCTTGTTTTGGTGCGATCACTTCAATGCTCAAGTCAGTATGAGAGAGAGAAGGATCAGAGTAACATGGTAGCAATGTAGTGTTTAGAGTATCAAGGTGTTCATCCCATATTTGGAGCCTTTATTCGATATTTATAGAAAGGATAGATAAGGAATACTCATACTGAGATTTATGTATAAGAATTAGAGGAATTATGAAGTTGTTGACTTGTCATATCCATTTGAACACTTCTCACTTGTTTGAATTGTGGACTGGTTCCACGACCTAAACTTAACTAATAGACCGTGTTCAAAATGACTTATCAATAATAACTATAAAATGAGTGATTTTTCAATATGCATAATCAAAATGAATGGAGTCAAATTCAAACTTTATTCTCCAGCTAGATTGTGTGATGCTGTGTGATGTTGACATTATTTTAACAAATTTATCAAATTTGAATAACAAGTTCTTAATCTTCAGGCTATTTCTATCTCAGGAATCAAAATAATATTTATGTAACCCTCATCAAAATATTAAGTATTCCATATGCTTAAAACTCCATAGCAGAACCTGTATAGTTCAATTTCCTCCCCCTGCTAAAAGTAATTGTAGTGATTCTAAACAAGCTATGAATCTTTTGATGCAGAAAAAAAAGGGGGTAGGGCATAATACCACGGAGATATTTACGAGGTTTTGTTTAAGCCATTTTTGCACTTTGATTTTCCTCGTTGAGTGCATATGTGAAATTGACGTTGGTATCTTAAAGATATTTGGCTGTCGATTTTCTCTTTATGTTTGTCGACTGGTCCCATTGGGTCGTGTATGGTGATAGATGAGTATACATGCCTCTAGGAACCGGCAGGCTATCCTTTGGTTGAAGTGGACCCCGGACAAGAACGACGACGGGTTCAACTCTTCCATTACTTAAAGGTGCGGGCATAATTGATTTCGCTTCAGTTCACTTAAGAATCAAGCCATGGTATTAACATTCGTTTTTTTTTTTATCCCTTTGTTCGATTCGATTTAAATACCCATTGCAATGACATTCTTTTTCCCAATACCATAAGATAACTGAGAAAAGAAAAAAAAATGTCCCACCACAAGCCCTATGCAGCCTTTTATGAGACACATATTTAAACTGAGGTGGCTGACGATAATCATGATCACTTAGGATAAACAAATACTCAATTCTTATAAATTCTTTTTTAATAAATTAATCTAAACGGTATTTTGTGGCAACTCTCAATTTTGTTCACCCTAACATGGCAAAGTATTGAGTTAGTCTTCTCTTTGGAGTACATTTATTTTAAAAATATTACATAGGCAAAAGTAATTTGAGAAATGCTATTGTAAAATTGTTGATTGAAATTGTGATTTCAATTTCCATTGTACCAAGCAAAATATCTCAAGTTTGACAAACTTCACAAATGGCCACAATTATAACATATCATGATAGATTGATATAAAAATAAGTTATCTAACTCCGAAAATATTGCAATCCCATGACAACATGTAGCTATCAAAAAGCCCACAACAATTCTCAACTTCATAACAAATATCAAACTCTATAACTTCATCAACCTGGCAAGAGGATAAACCTATAGTAATTCTCAAGTTGATAATGTAGATGAATTAGAGAAATGAAATGATTTCATGGATTTGTTTAAATTGAAGAAGTATATTTAAAACCATAAAGTAAACAAAGTTAGAAACATGCATACATCCAAGGGAAAGAGGAAAAAGGAAAAAAAAAATGTTTATAATTATAGATAAGCCAACTACAAAAATGTATGTCTAATTCCTCATTTGACGTTGTCTCTCTTAGTGCCCTCATCTATATTATACTAAATTCTCTCCAATTTGGAAAGAGTTGTTAGGCCTTCCTATGTCAGAATGGATGTAGGCATGAAACGGTAGCTCATTCCATGAAATGTACTAAGGATCTATCTGTATGAGTGCCTCTCCCATATCTGGTAGACCTAAATGTCTTTCCATTTGAGGAGTGGGTGAAGTAACCATAGAAGTGTAGGGTAAATCGACATTAGGTATATAAAACTCCATTGAATTGATAATGGATGCTAATGCACCATATGATTGGGAGACATGAGAACCTTAGGAGAATTGAGCATGTAAGAAAGGGAAGAATGAGTCACTTGTAAGTAACGAGAGGCTAAGAAATTTACATGAGGATTAGGAGATCAATCTAGCATTACTTGCTAATGACGACCCTTGCCATGAGCTTGTCTTCTCCCTTAGGTGGCACAAGGTAGAGGCATCTCTTGATATCGGTCTTAATAATTCAAAGGAAATAATATAACACCCCCATAGCCTTGGAGAAGGTGCCTTTCAGCAACTTTTATGACTCATGTCTGATCTAAAGAGTTTGCCACCTCAATATGAGCAAAGGCATTCAACTACATAAAAAGTTAGGCAAATTATGTTAACAATATAATGTACAAAATATAGAGGTACAATAATATAATTAAAGAGAATTACCAAGGCACTGAGCATTGCTTTGGTGCGGCTAATATACCATTGTGTGATGCTTTGGTACTGGGGGTAATACTCGAGATCTACCCTATCTAGCAATGCATCATCTAACTTAAGTTGAATGATACACAATCATCACTCCTCCCACTACTAAATGTACACCGCATGTCTCCTTCTCCAATCCTTATCAGTTTTCCCTCTAAGATCAATTTTGTAGAGGGAAGGAGAAATGTCACACTATTATAGTATCATTTGAACCCCACTAAAGAATATTGCAGTTAGACAAAACCTAAGTTAAAAACTATGGGTTGCCTATAAAATAACTTTACTTGATGGAAATTTAGATCAATTTTAATGGCTACAAATAGATTTGTGCAAGTGGGTTAGGGCTCGTGGCCAACCTGATTAACCCATTTTAAAAACAATTTAGGATAAAAAAATTTAACCCATTTAAAAAGCAGGCTAAATTAGCCTAACCCGTTTAACCCATGAGTTAAAACGGGTTAGCCCGTGTACCTTTAAAAAAAAAAAAGCTTTAACTTTCACTACAAAATAGAGGAAAAAATGGGTTAAACAACTAAGTTGGTAGGTTGGCTCATTTAACCCATCAAATGGGTAGGAAAAGTGGGTTAAATGGGCTGAAAAAGTAGGTTAAATGGGTTAGAAAAGTGGATTGGCCCGTTTAACCCATAGGTTAAAGTGGGTTAGCTCACTTACCCTTAAAAAAAAAAAGAAAAAGAAAAAAAGTAGGTTAAACGGGCTAAAAAAGTGGGTTTAAAGGGTTAGAAAAAGTAAGTTGGCTTGTTTAACCCATCAAATAGTAAAAGCAGGTTAAACAAGTTGCGTTAGTAGATTGGTTGTTTAACCCATTAACCCGCATGGGCAGGTTTGGGCTAATAATTTTGGCTTATTTAATAAATAGGAAAAAATAATTTGGCCCATTTAACCCGCGGGCTAAAGTGGGGTTGCTTGGGTTAGCCTGTTTAACCCACTTGCACACCTCTAGCTGCAAATATCCTGTTTAACAATTCTATATACCCTATATTGGCCTTCACTTTAATTTTCTTAAGAAGCCTTCTGTCATAATATACTTCGTCTTCATCATGTATGATATTCTCATGAGTGAATATCGCAAATCTCATAAAATCCCCAATTTCTACCATTAGTCGATAGCAACACCAATCAACATATAAGTGAAAACTAACTTCATATGATTTAGACCTACTTTACCTCATTTTTACATGACATATCACATAAATTTCTGAGTCCTTAATCTAAACTTAATAACACCTTAATATCACTAACATGTACTTTATAAAGTTGCTATCGCACAACCTAATTACGCATACATAACCACATCACTTACCTAAGGTCTAACTACAACATAATACACAATATATAACCACAACATTATATGTTTTTGTTTTTTCGATGTGTAAGGTACCAATCAACTCAAGAATCATTTATAACAAGAAACTCTTTAAATGCAAAATAAAAAGATCCTATAAAACAAAACCATGTCTTCTCATATTTGAAGTGTTCTAACTTTAAAAGGTATAAAAAGGCACAAGAAAGCTTAACAATTCTAATTCAAGCACTCCAAATCATCTCTCTAAAACCTAATCACATACATTTACACATATATCACATAAAACAATTATTTGGGAAAATTGTAAAAATTGGGACAAAATAATAGACTGACATGAGCCAAATAATTATTCCATTAAATGATATGCAACCAAATCTAGACTTTCAAATTTAAACTACCACGAAATCAATAATAACACATTTTTTATAAGAAAATATTCATTAATAGGGAGAATATATAACTATCAATGGACGACAAGGTTTACTCAGCTACTTTTCTCTAAAATAAAGAGTATACAAAAACACTGTAAGAAACAAAAGTAAAATCTTGTTCAAAAGTAAATTAAATAAGCTTGGAAAAGATAAGAATTTGGTTGGTTAAGGACCCAGGGTAAGGAATATGCTTTCCAAGCTGAACTTGGTTTTGAGCTCTCTACGGGTAGTAGACTAAGGCTACGAGGGATCCTATTTAGAGCTTGTAGTGGCAACAAGTGCATTAATTACCCCTTGCCATGAAAGGAAAGATGATAGATAGTCGAAGGCTTAGCATACTTGTGACAAAACCTAGGAAGAGAATGAACATCGGAAAAATAGGTGTACATGATCTTTAACCCCATTCCCACAAAGATAGGAGGTTGTTAATGTAACAATGCCCTAAGTAGCCATTCTATCAAGGGTTTGTAGCTTGTTAAGCAATGTTAGCCACAGGAAAAAGGCATGCCTCAAGGATAGAAGTGGGATTCGATAGTATTTTGTACTAAGCTACTCGTCTTATACATGGGGCAAGGAACTCATAGGCACTTTTAATAGAGAAAACCCTAGATTATGATGGCATCCATTTCATAATATTTGCTTGAGATGAGTTAGGTGCAATGGTGTTAAAAATGTGGATATTATTATAAAAATTATCCTTTGGTAGGCTCCACTAGTTATTAGAGATGATTGAACAAAGTCTAACATCAAGGGAGAGGCCCGAATTTGCTATATCCCAAGGCTTATAGTGGGAGTCAAGTGAGCCATTTTGTAACCAAAAGTCTAAGCATAAGGAAATGGATAAACCATCTTAACTTGCCATCTAAATTGATCTCTTACCAAATGTCTTAGCTTTAAAAAGTTTCCTCCAAATCCAGGAACACATTAAGGGAGCCTTAGTAATCTAAAAGCTACGCCTTTTCAAAAATGTAGAGTGCATCCGACCTACCCACATATCTCTCTCTTCATTTTTACACAAGTGCCAAATATGCTTGATTTGGGCTATTTTGCTCCATATTGCAATTTTGGGTATAACAAGGCCACCATTCTTCTTTAGGTTACAAACCACATGCTAAGGTAACAATGATAAATATAGTGCTTTTTTTTTAAATATTCCGCCAATATTGTATCTAAAAAAGTTATTCCAAAAATAGGTTGTGAATGCGCATATGGTATCTACTCCTTTAGTTCAAAAAAAAAAAAAAAATTTACACTAAAGCTACAGGCGCTATCCATGCCTTCAGTGTAATTTTTTTTAAGACATGGATGGCGTTCGCACCTTCATCCTATTTTTTTTAACACTAAAGTCATATACAGGATCCGCGACTTCGTAACATATTTTAGTAATATGTTTTACGAATATAATATTTACGTATTTTTTTTAAAAAAAAAACAATACTTTAGTATGTATCCCCCACATGCCAACTAACCTTAGCCATTGTAGAGATATTTGCATTACCACTCCAAAGAAAGTTTCTCAATTTCTATTCAAAGCTCACCGCAACAGATTTAGGGAGTAAGAAAATGAAACTTTAATAAACCTGTATTGAGAAAAGAATTGATGTTATTAGTTGCAACTGACCAGCAAAGGATAGAGATTTAGCAATCCAAGAGAAAATTCTTACTAAGATCTTAGCTTAGAGTGCTTTACAATCATGTTTCTTCAATTCGATTGATATTAGAGGGCAACCTAGATATCTAGCCGAAAGTTTCCTCTCTTGAAATTGTGTTAGAGCCAACAACTCACTCTTGGTTCTATGGTCAACATTATAGAAGAAAAGACAACTTTTGCCCTATTTGCTACAAGTCCCAACAAGCTTTGGAAGAGTAGCAGACCTTGATGTACCTGCTAAATTGATGCTAATTCCCCTCTGCAAAAGACTAATAAGTCATCGGCAAAGTTGAGATATGTGATTCTTTCTACTTTACATCTCTAATGGTATGAGAAATTCTCTTGATATGATAACTTGCGATGAATCCCTAATAGAACCTCCATCCCAAAGACAAATAAATAGGGGGATAGTGGGTCTCCTTGTCTCAATCCCCTTTTGCTTGGAAAGAGGCCTATTAGCTCACCATTTAAGTCAATAGAGAAGGTGGCAATAGTAATACATTGTTGGATGAGACGACATAAATGTGGAGGAAACATCATGCATTTAAGGATTTTAAGCAAGAAGTTCCAATTATAGTGTCATAGGCCTTGTAGATATCTACTTTCAAAGCACATCTCAGTGGTTCTTTATTTATATAGTAGTTCGCCATTAGTTCTTGGGCCAAAAAAATGTTATCTGTGATATGTTGCCTAGGCAGAAAGGCCATGCTCCTTACCTATTAGATCAACCATTAAAGGCTTTATGCGAGCTACAAGCACTTTAGTGATTACCTTATAAAGGACATTACTGCATGAAATAGGCCGGAAGTCACTAACCTTTGCTAGATTTAGAGTTTTAGGTACTAAGGAGATGATTGTAGCATTCAATTCCTTCAACAAAAACCTAGAGGAGAAAAACTCTTATACAACTCCCATAAGATCTCCACTAATTAAATCCTAAGCGGCTTTGAAGAACCTAGTTGTATATCCATCAGGCTTTGGGGCCTTCTCATTTGCAATTAAGAAGAAAGCAACCTTCACTTCATCATTGGAGAAGGGCTTGTCTAGTTCTTTAATGTGAAAATCATTAAGGTGCCATGTGACAAAATTACACACTTCATAAAAGGTTTACTTGTCTTTCTTGATCATGATAAAGATCTTGGAAAAAGCGAAGTATCTCACTATGAACTTGTTCTTCCCCCTTGGCTTCACTGCCATCATCTTTAACAAGACTGTGAATGGCACTTTTATTGTGAAGGTTGATCATGCTCTTATGAAAATAGGAAGTATTATTTATTATCCCCCAACTTCAACCATTTGATGTACGATTTTTGCTTATAAAAGAATTCCTCTGCAACTCGCAAGAGGTAGTAATCCTTGAAAGCCCATCATTCCTCTTCTAGTTTTAAGGTGTCACCATTACCAGGTATGGTTGATGGAATGGCTTGAAGATTTGCCTTAGCTAATTTCACCCGCGAAGGTAAACTAGAGTAAACAGATTGATCGAGTTTCCTAAACTCAAATTTCAAAGGCTTCAACTCAGCTATCACCTGATAGCTTTTTGATCCATCAATATTTGAGCTCTAAACCCTTTGCACTATTTGCTTAAAATATGCATGGTTAGCCTAGAAGTTAAAAATCTTAAAAGGAATTCACTTTTTC
The DNA here is from genome assembly GCA_037954665.1 of Laguncularia racemosa. Taxonomy (NCBI): domain Eukaryota; kingdom Viridiplantae; phylum Streptophyta; class Magnoliopsida; order Myrtales; family Combretaceae; genus Laguncularia; species Laguncularia racemosa. The sequence continues at coordinate 454,330 of JBBMOL010000095.1, read as the reverse complement.
TTCAAACCAAAATCCATGTGTGTTAAGGCCATGGAATGGTCTGATAACTAGGGAGGTAAGAAGGAAGCATAAGTTCTTAGGAATCTTATCAACCATAGATGGTTAACAATGGCACTATCCAATTTGCTTAAGATCAGGTTGTCAACTTGTTTATTTGACCAAGAGAAAAAATTACCCTCATATATGAGATCCACCAGTTCAGCCTCATCCATGAAGTTTTGAAACTCTACCATTGTTATTTTCATCCTTAACCAACCTCCCCTCCTCTTTAACAAGCTCCTAGTAATGTTGAAATCTCCAAGCAACATCTAAGGACTATTAATTAGAGAAGGGGCTACCCTGAGTAATTATTGCCATAAGATCTTCCTAGCACTATCATTGTTTACTCCATACAAAAAAGTAACATGAAAGGAACAATTTACCCTGATGTTTGTAACAAGACAATGCATGAATTGCTCATGCATGTGCAAAACCTACACATTCCATACCTTTGGTTCCCAATAGATCCATATTCTTTTCTTAGCCAGTTCATTAATTGCAAAAGATTAATGAGGCTCTACTTTATGCATGATTAAAGTTTCATTAGATGAGTTTACTCTTGTTTCCAATAAACCTACAAAAGAGAAATCATGCTCTATACAAGTCTTCCTAACTTCTTCAACTTTAATAGGGTCACTAATCTCCCTTATATTCCAAGAAGCTATAGTCATCTACTAAATCAACAAAACAATATCATGTAAAAGTGTGTTTCCTTTTGAAATGCTTCTTCTTTCTCTTTTCATGTCAGCTATAACTTTTGCTACTCCTAGAGGAGCTACCAAATTGCCCAGGACAAGTTTTAGGCACCAACATAGCATTCAATGAAGTATTTTCCATAGGATCCAACTTCCCCTCTTCCAAGATACCCCCCACCTTCTCAAAAACCTCTTGGTTATGTCCACTTGCCACCCAAAAGCCAGAGTTTCTAACACATGGGTATGAGGATTGTTAGAAGAATCCATAAAAACAACATCTATGTTAGCTCTCCCAAGAGTTTGGCCTGGGGTAAGATGGACATCTCTAGTAGTATCTTTCCGTACCCCTTTCAGTAAATAGACGACTTCTTCAATCACACCAACTTGTTGCTGGGCTTTTGGAGATAGAGGTAGGGTGGAACCATTTGGATTCAATACATCCCTTAACTATTTGCCCTTCCCCTTCCTATTCACTTGAACCTATTTGCCTTTTGGGACTCCAAGTCTATTGGAGGAGGCCCTTGCACCAAAATGGGTTTGTTAAGAACATGTGTGGCCAAATACTTTACAAGAAGCACATATACTAGGAAGCCACTAGTACTCCATAGAAACTTTAACTAAGGAACCATCAACTCTTTCAACCATGACTTGGTTCATAAGCTCATCTTTGCCATCAAGTTCAACAAGCAACCGAGCCTAGTTAGCCCATTGCCAAAGAGAAGTTAAAGTGTTAACTCTAAGCAGAGTACCTAACCCACTTGTAATGTGACTAAGACCTTCTTCATTTAAAAACTCACATGGAATGCTAAAGAATACCATCCAAACTGGAACATTGGTAGGCTACAGTTTTTCAAGCAACATCCCTTTCCTCCATTTCTATAGGATCAACAAGCTTTGTGTGAAAAAACCAATTTTTTTCAAGAACGAAGATAAGGTCCTTGTCTCTTACAAACCTAAAATAATAGAATCCAACACTATTAGTTAGGACTCCAAGGATACCATTGTCTTTCTATACCCTTAAAGCAATGGACTGAATAAGAGAAAAAGGTAGTAAGAGTGGACTACCAAAATTTTGCACCATCATTCTCAACTTCAATTGGTATTTGACCTTTAAAACTATGCCCTTGGCTATTGGTGGGATGCATCTCAATTTAAAACCTTTGGTGGAAGAAGAGGAAGGGGTGCATGTTTTAGTGTAGAACTTGGTACTAAACTGATGTCTAGGTTGCTTGCCCAAAGGTGTAAAGTCTAGTAGTGGAGATTCCATGTTCTAGGTTGTAGCCTAGTTTCTCACCTCACCTTTTTCCAACACCTCATTTAGCTGCTCGAGAGTGGTGTTTCCACGTGCGGAAGTATTCCCTAAAGATCTTTTAGGCTCTTCAGTCAAGGTTGGCTTAGAATGGGGAGGATCTAACCTCTGGAGCATCGATTTCCTAGAATTCTTGTTGAAAGACTTAAGGCTCCTAGTAGGAAAAGGAGTTTCAACCTTTTACAAATTGGTATCAAAGGGAAAAACCACATTAGGAGTAGTGCCATCTTGAACATAAGCCTACTCTGTAAAGAACTCCGAGGGAAAGTGGCTCCCTAAGGTATGGTGGCCACCTTTAGAGGGCCCCTTAGTTGAGTCGCCTCTCATGGAGACCAAAGAGGCTAAGAAGATAGAGAAAGAGAAATAGGGGAGACAGGGAAGAAATAGGAAACGAGATGAAAGACAAAACCCTAAGAGTAGAAGACCTTTAAGGAAACTGATAATGTTTTCTAAAGAGGGGAGATAGAATAAGAGGGTAGGTTTGAAGGAGGAAAAGGAGGTTGACGAACAAATGGTTGCTTGTGGACAAAATAGAATGATGATGAAGATGAGATGGATGTGAGAATGATAATGAAAGGGACATAAAGAGGATGATAGAGACGATGGGAACAATTATTGGAGATATAGTGGATAGTACGTTTGGACAATGAGAGAGATGGTGGGAATTGAGGGCCTAAGGGTTTTTTCTTAGAGAGAAGAGAGGGCATTTTCTCTCTCTAAGAAGGACTTGTTGTTTTTATTAATAACAATAACACATTTTATATTTAAGATAGAAATAACAATGGAATGAAAAAGGAATACAAGAAAGCAAATATAGAAATATAACAAAATAGCAAATAATCAATTAATACCTATCTAACATATACCAAATCGTAAGTTGGAACTAAGATTTGAAAGAGAAAACGCATTTGATGGTGCGATTTTTAGAGAGAGTGAAGCTTGCGATCATTTTAGGAGAGAGAAACTACAATATTACATATAAAGAAGAAGGATTGTGGTGTAGATATAGGGGATGTTAAAATCGCAATTTGAGCATGCGATTTCAGTCCCCAAAATGCATCATTTACAAAAGTATTAAGATAATTTAAACATTTTGAAACTATAAGGAATCACATATCCAAGTTACAATTTCAATAGCCAAATAACATAAAGCAAATTGCATTTTGACATTATAATTTCTTTGCAATATTAAATCACATGTCATACAATTCTATAATCGTATTCTATAAATTATTTTGTGTTCCGCTCTTAAATGTAGTAATTTAAAAAAATTACGTAAATATTGTACCCAAAATAATTATTTCTAAAATGAATTTTGAAGTCATGGACGTGGTTTATGACTTTGGGGGGAGGGGAGGGAATTTTAAACTAAAGACGCAAATCGGGTCCACGCTTTCAGTTCTACCACACTGTGTAATCCCATCGTCCTTTTTTTTTTGAACTTTAACATCCATTGTCAATGTAAAAAAAAAAAAAACTCATGGGACAACAATATAAGAAAAAAAATATATAAATAAACAAAAGACATTTATAGTAATTTTCCATATCTTCAAATTAGATCTTTTTTTTTTCTCTTGTTCACAAGAAGAAGAAGAAAAAAGTGTTTTGGCAAAGCAAAGGAGAGATTTGAACTAATACAATAAGATCTAAGCATTTCATCAACATTTAATCGATTTATAGTATGCTTTTTTACAAAAAAAATGAAGTTTTTTTTTTAACTATGTTTTATGTTATTATTTGAGAAAAATGTTGCTACAATGTTATATTCTATGGAAAATGTTATTGCTTATTGTTAGTTTGTAATGCGTTAGATATGATTTATGTAGATCCTATAATACGTAATATGTAATAGCTTTAGTATGTGTTAGATATTATTTATAAATATTAAATTGAAAGTATTATCTATATTGTTATAAAAATATTGTGATGGAAATTTGTAATATGTGGTATGCGAAATAAATTTTACAGTGTTGTTATTTAAATTTTCAAATTTTTGTTTCAAAATAATGGGAAAAATAAAAATGAAAAATGATATGGAATTTTTTTTTTAACTTTTTTGTGCAATTTTTTAGAATATTGTTATTGAAAAATTTCATATATTTTTTAAAAACTCATAATTTATATATGTTATGGATAGGGAAACAATGATTGACTACGTGAAATTAGTGATCCATGCTTTGGGAAATATTATGGCTAGTAATTGGGGGGGTAAAATATGATAGGGATTCGATGAAGAAATTGAAAATGAAGAAAAATGTTAACTATAATGAATTCTTATACATAATATGCCACAACATTAAAATCGATCCAACCGAAGTGGGGGTTGAGATAATTCACAAACATCTTATGTTCTATGGGGACGATACATGTTATGCGTTAAAAGTAATTAGAAATGATAAAGACATTGAAAATTTCATTAAAACGATTAAATCATATAAAGATCATGGCATTCAACAATTGTACATCAGAATTTTCTGACAATTTAGAAGGGCCCTTCATAAGCAAACATTCAATACAAGCAATTAGCCACATTCGTCATATAACATTATAGAAATGCAACTCGAACCGCCGACATTTTAAACCTCAATTCTAATCCTAATGAAAGTGAATGATGATGATGATGAAATAAATAGAGCAGTTACTCTAGTATTACAATGACTAGAGACATGGGATCCATACATGGTTCATTTGGAAGTGAAGATTGCAACTGACACCGATGTAAGAATGGGTGTTGACGAGGAGAGCATTGATAACGGGGAGAGTTTCGATATGAATAATGGGAAAAGTGAAAATGATAAAGATGAAGTACCTAAAGAAGACTCCATCCATATATACGTACTCCAAATAGGCAATATATTAATAAGAGCAAGTTGAACCACCAAGTATGGTAGTTAGATATCCTATTTCGTACTACAATTTTAGTAATGATGATGGTTACATTCATTTCGAGTAGGAGCAAACTAATATTTACAGTGGTTCAAGCAACAATAACAATTTCTACAGGGCCATGAGATTTAGAACGAAAGCAGATGTGATTTAAGTAATGAAGGCTTATCATGTGAAGAACTATTGTAACTTCACTATTATAGAGTTTAGTCCATTGCAATGGTCTGTTTATTGTTTGAGAAGAGACAACGGTTGTAAATGGAGGCTTTGGGCCCAAAAGAAGAAGTTGGAGGGCATGTTTGTAGTAGCGAGATTAAGGGTCCACACATATGCAATAACCCGCTAATTAGTCAGGATCACCCACAATTGGATTGCAATTTCCTTTCTAGTCGATTTGTAAATCTTGTTAGGGACAATCCTAATATCTGAATTGACTTTTGTTGTCAAGTAGGAATTTGGCTATAGGATCAGTAGGAAATGGGTTTGGGAAGGGGAAAAATGGGCTTTCGAGCATGTTTATGGGAATTAGGAGAAGTCTTATAATGAATTGCCTAAACTTCTTCATGTAATAGAAAATACAAATCCCGGAACACGAATTGATTAGGGGTGGAGCAGATCAACTACCTTCGATGTATTTACTTTAAAGTAGGTATTCTAGGCATTTGGGTCATGCATTGCAGCATAAAGATTCCTCATACTAGTTATTACTATTGATGCCACTTTTCTGTATCAAGTACACTCACAAGTTGTTAATTACTTGTGGCATTGATAGCAACAACCATATACTTTCATTAGCATTCACTCTAGTTGATCAGGAAACAGTTGGGACATGGGGTTGGTTTTTGAGGAAATTAAAGGAATATGTTATTGGCGACCGTACAGGTCGTGAAACCATTTACCTCATATTGAATAAACACACGGGCATCGGGTCAGTTGATGAAGAAGAAGCGAATGCATGGCACCTTCCGTTTGCGATGTGGCGGTTTTGTCTATGACACCTTACAAGTAACTTTAACTTGGCACATAAAAACATGCAATACAAGAGGTTAGTCACATATGTCGGGTTGCAAGCATAATCACGCAAGTTAAACTATGTGATGGAGTAGGTGGGGATTATTAAGTCAGATGCATTAGATTGGTTTAACGATGTGCCATTAGATATATGGTTGCTAGCTCATAATGGTTGTTGAAAGTTACAATTCCATGTTTAAGGGGGCTCAGGGGTTACCTGTGACTACTTTGATAAATAAGACATTTTACAACAGCATGGGGTACTTTATCCAGAAGCATACGAAGGCATTGAAGAATATGGCAAAGGGTAGAATTTTCACCAAATATGCAACCTAAAAAATCGATAGATGAAGTTTACAAGCTAGAAACCATAGGGTCACCGACTATAGCAGGCAGGACAGACTTTTCGAAGTCTTCATTGATAGTCATCATGTCGCGAGTTGGTTAAGGGGATGAGGCCAAACGCACATTGTTGACTTTGCTTGCAACACATGTAGTTGCCAAAAGTGGCAAATATACAAAATTTCATGCTCTTACGCTGATGTAGTAGCTGCCTCACTTAGGCTCGATATGACGCACTATATACCTAATTGGTACAAATGAATGCATCAAAAGCACACATATAAGGCACACCTCATGCTTATAAGCAATGAGTTGGATTGGGAGCCAATACGCTTCCCGTCACTCTACTTAAGGGAAGACCTCGCACGGAAGAAGGGAAAACCGAGGCAAACAAGATACCACATGGAGATGGACATTAGGGAGCGTCTAGATCAAATCACATGTAGACTTTGTCAAGCATATGGCCATAATAGAAGAACGTGCCCACGTCGACGCGATAATGGTAAATGATTGATACCAATACACATTTCATCACATTTGACATTGTATTTGTGATGCTAACATTACCTTTTTCCCTTTTGTAGCTTAAGTGAATCATCAACCACTTCATCGACTTTGTTTTAACATACTAGAAGGGGGATGCTTGATCTTTTGGATATATATTTACAATTTTGAAATTTATTGAGAAGTTATATTAAATGTTAATTTATGTAGATATTTGTTAATTTGTTTTCATATATTTGAAGTTGTAAAATTGTATATGTATACATTGCACGTGTAACGGGCAAATGCTAACATTATCATTTCAATGGAACATATACATATGAAATGAATAACAAATTATCGGTTCCTATCCCATCCTATCTCCTTCCCTTAGTAAACTATCTAGCTAGTCGAGCAAATGCATTGGTTAGCCTTAGACATGGAGTTGAAGGAGCTTCAAATTGCTGTGTTAGATGTTATTGAGGAGTATCATTAAATGCTCGCCGAGGCATGGGACTCCACTCTATAAGTTGAGTTGATGATTTACCCCGGTACATAGGTTGTTTTCTAAAGCATTTCTTTTGTGGAGCTAGTGGTTTTGGGATATGACCAGTTATATAATGTCAATGTGGTATCTCATATTGGTTGAAAATCGACCCCAAGCTAGCATACATTGCATCAAAATCAATAGGCATCTATTGATCTTGTATTGGATTTTGCTATGCCTCACTTTAGTTTTGGGGTAGTCATCATCGTCGAGTAGGAATCGGTTGTGGCTCTACCTCTACCTCTTGGGTATTTTACTGTTGCAGCTATAGGTACAATGTCACCACCTCCCCCGCCCCCAACCACCCCCCCACCTAGTGGCGATGTATGAAATGAAGACCTTGAGTAACTATTCTCATGGCCATCTCCAGATTCAATGATAAGCAGATTTATCGTAACATGTCACCTTGCAAGTACGAACAAAACTTAAATTAAATAAGAAACGGTCATGCAATTATCCATTTATGGAGTGTTAATGTAAATTGTACTTACCACAAATCTAAGAACAACTCCCGTAGGGCCTATATATCATTGATTCATCAAACCATATCACTACATGTAATTATCATGCATACCACTAAGGCCCTCTATGTAAACCACTCGATTGACTCGCTCTTTCCACATGTGTATATACACTATATGTTGAACTGACCAATCAACACCAATCTTCCCCCTGTAGGTTGATTTGATGGAGCTCTGGTTGCATGTTAATTGGTTGTGGGATATATTAGAACCCACAAAACTGCCTGGTCACTCGGTCTAGGAAATGTTACTCAATAATGTGAAAACATATTAGTGGCACCTAAGCCATCCAAATATGCATGCCACCTTTGCAGAAATTAGGTAGGAGATTAATTACATTCCCATTATATGACTCCCATTCTACCTGAAGGATATGAAATTATATTCATTGTAAATAATGAATATGATGAATTGGAAGAAAAATAAAAAATAGGTTGCTAAAATACCTATGACATGCTTTACCTATCCAATGCATCCCAATATGCATTGATAACGTGGGTTAGGTGATACTAAGTGTCCCTCCTTGTATTCTAATGTGCCTCCACTGGATAGCTAGCATTAGATTTATCGACAAATATAAATCCACCAAGCAATTGCATTATATATGCATGCATACATCGATGGATTTGCTCAGCATTGGTGTCAGGTGGGAGCATTCATAACATATCATAGAGCCATGTCATACTAAGGCAACCCCCCTTATTACTAGGCCCCAGTTTTACCCCCAACAATTCTTTACATATTGCACCCAATTTAGGTAACTATTCCCTGCATCTGCCTGACCATCAATAGGGAGCCCTAATTGGATCTCCACATCCTGTAGGGTGATAATAAACTCTCTTATTAGCATGTGAAATATATGTGTCCCTAGCTGCTATCGCTCCACCAATGCTATAATCATATGCCAATCCAATGGTATGTGTGACAGGTGGCTCGCACTTTCGAATCTCACCAAATGCAAGTATAGCTCCATTTAAGGATCGAAGGGAATGGTGTGCTTGTTACGCTAGAGTGACAACTCACCCCATCGAATAACAAGAGTTGCTTGATCCTATAATGATAACAAGTGAAATGTTTTACTATAAGTAATGCAACATAAACTAATTAACAAGTAAAAGGTCATTTACCTTTCTATCCCAAATGGTTTGTAATTGATGTCCCTCCTATTGCATCAAGACTAAAGGATCGAAGGGTCCAGGCTCCATCTATTATGTAAAGATATTACAATGCAATTAATACAAATTTTTTTAGTAATTATGATGATTAATTAATGATATATCAACGACTAATTACTGTTAAGTAACGACTAATTAATAATAACTTAATTTTACAACTACTTGTACAAAACATACAAAAATATTATATTTCCAATCAATTTCATTAATTAATTTTATAACAATTAATTAATGACATATTCGACTAATCATCTTTCATTAATGGATCATTAATAATTACTTAATTTTATAACTAATTGTACAAAAACATATAAATATTTTACATTTACATCCAATACAAAATTTTTCACTAATTATTTTTATAACAACTAATTAATGACATATTAATGACTAATCACCTTTCATTAGTGAATCATTAATAACTACTTAATTTTATAACTAATTGTACAAAAACATACAAATATTTTACATTTGCAATCAACACAAAACTTTTCACTGATTATTTTTCTAACAATTAATTACTTATGTATAAACGAGTAATTACTATTAATTAATAATCAATTAACAACAACTTAATTTAACAACTACTTTTATAAAAATACATTATAATAACACATAAAGATAATTCATTATAATCAACACAAAGGTTTTTCCTAATTATTTTTCTAATAATTAAATAATGACTAATTATTTCATCATTAAGGATTGCTTTTACAATAATTTTCACAACAAAAAATTCAAACATTTCATATAAAAAATACTAAATTTTTTTACTAATTCATTTTCTAATGTTAATTAATGATATATTACTAGCTAATTAATTATTAATTAACAATTAATTAACAACTACTACTACTTCAATAAAATAGTGGAGTATACATAATTACACTTATTTTTTTTATACATTCATACAATTAGTATAATAGCAAAAAAAAAATTAAAATTTTCTCAAAAAAATATTGATATCTTGCTTTGATGAAGATATTTTATATACGTACTTCAATAAGCTAAAACCCGTGTGAAACAAAAATTAAGAAAACAAAAATTTTCAAACAATGAGATATAGTGAAATTTGCAGGGAAAATTAAAAGATGTAAAAATGAACAAATTAACTGATGATTTATATTTATATTACAAATTTTCGTTGCAATTTTTTTTTATACTTTAAAAATCACATACTATGATACTATGTGAATTTACTGTATCTCTTTTATACGTTTACAATATTACTTTATAATAATTTTATAGATTTATAGAATTCCATCATGGTAAAAAAAAAAAATTCCTTAGTATAATTATATTGAAGGTGCATATCCGATTTATACCTTAGTATTAAATTATTATTTTTTTTACTAAAGTTGTAAACTACATCCTCACTTTCAAAACTTATTTTAAAAATAATTATTTTGGATACAATATTTGTGTAATTTTTTTTTAAACTATGATTTTTAAAGGTGTTACCTAAATTATTTTTGCTTTACCATATTTTAAAAACGAAGCGCAAACTTAGTGTTACGTACTTAAATATAGTAATTTTTTAAAAAAATTTCGTAAACATTGTGTTTGTAATAATTATTCCTAAAATAGGTTTCGAAGACGCAGACTGCATATGCAACTTTAGGCTAACGAAAAAAATTTTAACTGAAAGTATAGACTCAATTCACGCCTTCTGTACAATTTGCATTGAAAGTACAGACCTTGTCTGCACATTCAATACATGTAATTTTTTTTTTCATTGAAGGCGCAAACAGGTCCGTGCCTTTAGTACAATCTTTTTTTTTTCTTCATACAAGCACATGTTATACTATTTAACTTAGTCGGAACTAAAAAATAAAAAATAAAATAATAATAATAATAAATTAAGGTATATGAATAAATAAATAAATTGCACCAATCAAAAGAAAATTTAAAATTGTTTCATCTTCATAAGAGTCATCAATATATAAGTGCCTATAAACCTTCCTTTTAAACTAAATTATAACTAACATCTATCCTGTTAAATTAATTTATTGCTCACATGCTTATATTTTAATATTTATATATCTAAATATAATAAATAGAATATATCCAAGTTTTATACTTTCCAATAGGAGTATAATGCATAGGAAAGAAAACTTTGCACATTACAAGATGTAATTTGCATATAGGACTACTATATTTTATGTCACAATGTTAATAAAAGTTGTCACTAAAAATAAATATTTACTTATTCATTTTTTCAAGTATAGAATACTTTTAACCTATACTGAAAGTGCATACTAAAAGTATGGACCTCATCTGCGTTTTCAATAAAAAGAAAAAATTACATATACTCATGGCGCGAATGAGGTCTATGACTTTAAGGAAAAAAAAATGTCTACACCTTTAATGAAAACAAAAGATTACATGTATTGAAGATGCGGATGGAGTCCGTGCCTTCAATAAAAAAAAATACATGTATTGAAAATGCAAACAAGGTTCGCGCTTTCAGTGCAAATTATACTAAAGGAGCGAAACGGGTTTATGCCTTCAATTAAATTTTTTTTTGTTAGTCTAAAATTACATATGTTATTTGCGTCATCGAAATCTATTTTAGGAATATTATTACGAGTATAATATTTATTTATTTTTTTCAAAAAATTTTATATTACTACAACATGGCATGCCAATTGCCAACGCTCTACATCATCCACTGCCTCATTCCTCAAAACAAAAAGGCACATTAAAACCCCCAAGCAATTCGTCTTTCTCACACGAGTAAACTACCGATTGCGATCGAGTCAATCTATACCCATACCAAATTCTAATACCACCTGTAAGCAAACAACCTTCTTTCTCATCCAATTCCTTTCTCTCTACCAAACTAAACGCGCCCATCGCGTCATCTCAGGTTTCGTTTTTCACCTTCAAGTTCTGATTTTTATTCTTTATCTTCTTTTATTGCTAAAGTTACAATCTTTTCATGTTTATGCAAAAGATCTGTGCGATTTACCTGAAATGCAAATTTCAATTGGTTTCTATCTTAAAGTTTTAGTTTATGGGTCGTGCTATTTCTGATTTGTTATCCAAATTCATTAAATTGTGTACTTTCACCTGGTTTGTATGTTCAGAGATCAAAGTTCTAGCTTTCTTGTTTGATTTTCAGTTAACTAAGTTATATACGTTGAGTTGCTGATTGATTTTTTTTTATGTTACTTTAGGAGTTAAATTTGAAAGATGGGTGCATTCATATCGAAGTTTTGGTTCATGATGTTTCCTGCAAAAGAGTATAAGATTGTTGTTGTTGGATTGGATAATGCCGGAAAGACTACTACTCTTTATAAGTTACATTTGGGAGAGGTTGTTACCACACACGCAACGGTTGGAAGCAATGTAGAAGAGGTTGTATATAAGAATATAAGATTCGAGGTACGAGAACGATTTCCTTAACAACCCCCCCACCTTTATGGTTTATTATTATTCATTTATGTTTTTCTTCACCCCATTTCTAGTGCTGATATTGGTGTACTTTTCAGTTACTATAAATGATGGCATGGCATAGTTAGAGGATTATGTTAGTGATTGGCTTGGTTAAGTTTTGGAAGCTGACTTATTTTGGATATATGACCAATCACTGATGGGTCTCGTAGTTCCAGAACTGGGACACACAAAGAGAATGAGATCTTGATTTTGTGACAATAGTTGCTTGCATAGAGATGAGATTGAGTCACTAATATGCAGTTCTTTCTTACATATGCGAGGGAATGTGTTATTGGTCTTAGCACCTAGACAAGAAACTACCATGATGAGGTGGAGGTTGTCCATGTGTATTCTGATTTTTGGAGGAATATTGGTAGTTAATCTTACCATACTGATACGTTGATATTACTTTAAAAATCCCACTGTCAGTTGTTATGGATCTCATCATTTCCATTTCATAGATTTGAAAGAATTTTTCAGCTAAAACCCTTGGAAAGGCATGTGCCATTTGGACCTCATAAGAAGCTCTCTCTAGATAAATCAATACGGCATTGAAGGCTTTTTAGTGGTTGATACTTCATGGAAGAGTATAAGGGATACTAATTTTTTATTTTATTGGCTTCCATCTACTCTGTTTCCTTGTCTTTACTTTGAATGTGGTGAAGACTACTGCATATTTGTCAGTGGAAGCAAACATAAATGGAGTTTCCTTTGTGTTAAACAAAATCATTTTGGTAGAATAATTTTAGTCTATAAGTCAGCAAGTAGGCTCAACATTTTTAGGTAATAGTTCCAATTTGCACTTTTTTCTTTCTAATTGAAGACAGAATTTCTATATATTCGTCTTATCTGTACTAAGAAAGATGGTATTTAGGAAGTAAAGTTAAGGATCCAAATTCTCAGCAAGGGGTAAAGAGAAACCCTATTTTCCTATGGTTATTTGAAGAAAGAACAATCTGTAAACAGGGGATTAGATGGAATTTTAGAACCCATTATGATTTAAGGTGGAAATTAAAGTGTCATTTTCACAATACATGTGATACTGACATCACCTTTGCAAAGAAAGGATAAATGTAAATTTTTTTGGATAAATAATAATAAATGCAAATTATCACAAAATCTATATTTCTTATCATAGGGGCAACAAGTATTTGATTTGGCCTGGCTTTGAGTCATAACAGAGGTTGATAACAATATCACATATAAGATGTGTTAATTCTCCATATGACCTATCTGGCTCTACTTACGGAGCTGCCTTCAAAATCAGGCCATAGAAATTCATTATAAATGATGATGAGAAAAAGCTTCCGCAACTAGAAGAAAGGGGTGAATTTCTCCAGACGTGTGATGACTTTGTGTTCGTCTTAAGTAACCTACTTCCTGTCTCTGTTTCCTATTATTGTCTCCAAGCAGTTAATGAGAACCAATTTTTCACTTAAGGTATTGTTGAATGGTTTATATTGAAATGGCAATGATGAATCTTCCAGTTGACAAAGAAGTTAGCAGAATTGAAGTGGAGGTTTCTTTTGAACAATGACATCTTTAATTGGCTTTCTGCAATAATAAGTTTGATTTGATACCAAATGTGGGCTTTTTTGGAAACTTTAGGCATTATAATTTAAATGATTATCTGGGAAAGATAATGAAATTTGTGACTTTTTAGCATTAATTATTAAAAAAAGCAAGCATTTCTTATTGGAAATAAAGGGAGTCATTCATCATTATTCCTGTATATTCTTTTGTGGAAGCCCTTCCAACTCATTAATTTTGTCAGAAAATGAGATTTTAGCTGCTAACCTGTGAAATGCTATGATGGAAAGTTGGTTAGACTCTTACTTTCTTAAGGATATCAACTGGAGGGAGTTGCAGATGTATCCTATTTCTATCCATAACAAGGGATTTGTGCTCATAGATTTAGATGGACTTTATACTTGTATGACCTGATTACTGTTGGGCCCATCAAGGGTTTGTACCTTTAGCTTGTTTTTTATAGTAAAGAGGTCCTCTAGGACAATCTCTCTTTTTCAATGGTGGATGCACTGAACTGCTTGTCATGATTGATATCAGGATCAAAATACATGGTCTCATATGAAGGCGAGACAGATAGGAGACATTGTGTATGCTTATTTCATTGAAGGAAATTGAGAAAGATGATATGAATTGAATATTATAAGACTGGAGTAATTTATTTAGTTGACTTCTGAGTGAGGCTACATATCTGAAAACTGCCAATTCCCTTTAAGAACTGTTCGCCACAAAAATCTGGAAAAGGCATTTGTAGATGAGAAAAAATTGCATTTTGATGTTTTCTTCTGGAGAATCACACTAGTGTCATTACAGTTTTTCAGCCTTTGAGGTGCTGCAATGCCACTCAAACAGTTCCACGTATGAACCTCTTGTTGTTAGATGTTGGTGATTGTCTTAGAAAGAGATTTCGAATCAGAGTGCTTCCAAGTACAGAACTATCTGGTTGTTACTGGGAACAAGATTCTGATTTTAGAAGAATTTAGAAGAGTTCTTGTTCAAAAATGTCATTGGTAATTGCTAAGTCAATCACGTGTCGTCTTTAAGTGCACTCAATCTTGAGGGAGGGCAGAATTTGGTTTTCCTTCTAAATCAAACCAAACCAAGCCATAAAATGTGATTTGTGTTTTTTTAATTACTTTGAACCAAACCACATTATTCGGTTTGGGAATTTTCCATAACTATAAGGTTTCAATTCAGTTCAATTTGGTTCACAGATTGAATCATAATATTGTCTAAGAAAAAGTTACATTCATGACATGTGATATCATATCAAATACTAAATTCATTGAAGATATTGTATAGACACCATATAAAAGATTAATGAAACCAATATTTATCCAATTAATGATTTCAAAATTTTTTTTGACAACTAATTTTATTCATAAAGCTAATATATGAGCAAAACTTCGACTCCACCTATGTACATTATCTAATAATCTATTGTTATGAAAGTTAAAATATATATTTTTAACAGAAACTAAAATTTTGTTTAAATGTCATGCTACAATAAATGAGTTTTATATGACAAGTAAACTATTACTCTGTTTTCTAAAACAGTTCAGTTTGGTTTTTTCGATTCTTTTTGGTTTGCTCCCTCAAATCAACTATAAAGTTTTTCTTTGGCTTGGTTCGGCTCAATTTAGTTGGTCTTTTTGCCCACTCCTAAGCCTAACTTTAATGTTGTAGCTGCTGAAGTCAGTGGTCTGGTTTAGCTAGACCACACATAGAAAAGGAAGCAGCTTTTGTAATATTGGAGCTAGTGGCTTTTTGTGAAGTCCAGCTGACCGTGTACCTATTTTTATTTGACTTCCTCAATATCTGTTTGGAAAGAAGAAATTCTGGGTAACTTATATGGTCAAACTGTCCTCCTCACATATCTTGTTTCCTGCTTATCATGACATTGGATTTTCCTTGCTTGATGATTTTTTTTGGCATTTATTTTTTGTATATGCAGGAAGGAAAAGTTATTGCTGTGTTGAAAACTTGTAGCTATACTTGTTTAGACCTAAGTTGCTGTACTTATCTAGAAGGGCAACTGGCTAAGTTTTTATATTTGCATCAATTTTGGTTTTAGCCTATTGGGCCCTTACAAAGCTATTGAGGACCTGCTTGGTTCATCTTTTCTGTCCTTTTGGTGTCATTTTAGCATCATTTTCAATTTTCCAAAATAAGTTATCGAAAAGATGAAAGTATTAAGTACATATATACCCTTTTACAAAATTAAATAGCTTACAAATCCTATAATATTAGATTTATTTACCCTTTATTTTATTTAGTTTTAGAAAAAAAAACCAAATAATGTCTTAATTTCCAATGAATAAATTATATTTTTCAAAACCTTTTCCCTTAAAATACATTAACTTTCTTTTTTCAACTCTCATATTCCAGTCACCATAAAAAAAGACAGTTGGAATCTGAAACCAAAATGTTTCAAATGCTGATTAGATAATTTTCTAAACATCATATTTCAAACAGATAGGGATAGATATAAAATAGATATAGATAAGATATATAGGGAAAAAATAGAAGAAGAAGATAATTTGAAAAGAGCCTAAATGATAGTTCTAAAAGCACACCAAATATATAATATATCAACTTAAACTTCATATCAATTGGCCTTGCATCTAAATTTAGCAAAAGCAATTGTTGTCAGTCTCGTATGCTTAATCTGTTTGTTATTTGTAACATTACCTTTGTTCTCAATACATTTTACTGGTTTCATTTGCTACAGTATTCTATGAGTAACTTGTATGAATTTTATAACTGCTTTAGGTGTGGATCATTGTGACTAGAAGTAATTGCATTTTCTCCACTTGATTTTTATCTTCATGCCTGGAATAAAAACCTGTTTTATGCAAGACTCGTATTTCTTGCTCTTTGATCACCTGTTTTGTTGTTTTTTTCCACTCTCAAAGGATCAACTGTGTGATCGTGAATTTGTGGTCTCAATTTACCAAAATGCTAAATCATAAAGAGTTGAGAGTTGATTTTGGGATATTTTGAGCCCATTTAAAATCATTTAGGACTAAAATGGAAATTCAGTATATTGTATGAGTGGTAAAACCAAAAAAAGAAGTTGGACTGACTGAAAAAATTAATGTACTTATTTGGGACGTAATTGTATATCTTTTACGATTGCTTCTGCAACATGTGCTTGAGGGAAAAAAAAAGTTGCGTGGTAGTCAATAGTCCAGAAAGATCAGCGGTTACCAATTTATAGCCAATCTAAGACTTTGTCCCATTTATTGTTGGTGGTAGTGGTAGCTTCTATATAATTCTTTTTTGGAAAACATATTTTTTTTCTTTGTCTTTTTATTGACATGATGATTGGCAATCGTTTGGTATATGGCAATGATTTCCAGCAAGTCGAGTAATCTTGTTTTGATGCCATGTTAAGGTTAGTTGAGCCATTTAGTTTGTTAGGTCTCTAGTGGGAAAGTAGGAATAGGAATATTATGACCTTTATATTTTTTGGCAAAATTATTTTTAGTATGATGAGTGATTATGCTAGCCAAATGGACTGGCAAAATTTTTGCGGATATGTGTTTTTTTTTTTTGGTTAATTTGCTGGAATGCAAGGGGTCATTTCCAATAAAAGAATGTGCATCAATTGGTGAAGGAACCAATCACAGAAAAAGTTAATGGAAGAATCTCTTAACCGAATTGAAAGATGGCACTTGAAGTCTATCTAAACAAAATGGCTGTTGGTATTCATGCTTGCAAAAGGATGCTTCAGCTTTTTTGATGAACTGAAAGCTGGATTGTGCCATTTGCCAGAACCACAAAATGCCATAAGTTTCATCTCTTTAACATGGTGTCTACTTCTCTAAATGTGGCTTGGGATTGCAAAAATAATGATCATTTATTATACAAATGATTTTGGTATGATGGTATCTGCTTCATTTCCTTTTTGTGTTGAAGGATCAAATCTCATCTAGTCCCTATCGATGTGTGCATTTGGAAATTATCTCCTTAGTAAGTGTGCAATTGGAAGAGTACTAGAGGTTGGGATTATTTCTCTTGAACAATTGGGTTCAATATTGTCAAATCATACCTGGATTTGCTTAAGATAAGATGCTGCAACACTTGATTATTCATGGAAAAATTTCCTACTCATTTCTTTTCTATCTTTGATAATGAATTGGGCATATATGGATGTCTATAGAAGTACACTAAGTAGTCAATAGAAACTTGAAATTTTGGATACTTGGAGTTTTATTCCTTCATCAACCTCCAATAGTTGATATAAGATGGGGTTACCTTTCCAGCTCTCTTTCTTCTATACCTTCATTTTGCTCTCTTTCCTGTGAGTTTGTTACAATCTGAATCTGCTAGAAGTAGTTCATCATTAAAGTGCTCTTAGTTTTTAAAAATGCTGCCTAAGCCACAAGAAAGAATCTCAAAGACATGAGGCAGCTGACTATGGACAAATACCTTCTGTAATCACTCTTAAGTCTTTCTTATGCACTTCAATATCCTCAGTTTTCCTTGATCACAATTGTGGTAATTTCCTGTAAATATGATATGGACAGCCATTTAACAATAGATATTGTGGGAAGAAATTAATTCTACTACAGCATTCTGTGATACCCTTATAAACATGAATCAATGTTCCATTTTGTAGCCACCAGTTACAGGTGGAAACATTAGTACCCTCTTATTTGAAATGTATGAAGTGCTATCATATTGTGGAAAAGTAGCCATCAAACTGAAAGTATTGAGCATTCTTTAGCACAGCCTAGTCCAATGAGCAACTTATTTCCAGAATAGATGTTACCATCTTCGATATGCCTTCTTCACAATATGCTGTTTTCTTTTTTACGTTAATTCAAATTTCCTTTAACCGAAAGGATGGATATACACCGTAAAAGTGGGATTGGAAGATAGGGCCCACTATATACAGACTTGAAACTCGGTCAGAACCACTAGTCTAATTAAAAAAAATCAACAATAAATATCAATGATAAACACAATATGATGTTTTACTATGTCTGCAGAGCAGAATCTACCTATTTAATATGATTGAGAGCTATCATTCTATCTATGGATATTATTAGATTATTATTTTGGACTTTATCCCTCGGTAACCCATGATAAGTTAAATTATATTCAGCATGATGGCTGAGATTACTATCCGTTATTTTTGGAGTGTCTAGTTTGGTGTGAGACACTTCGATCCACATGATGTTTATGTCTTCTCATGTAATTTGTGTACATCAGGTTTGGGACCTTGGCGGTCAAGAAAGGCTGAGGACATCTTGGGCAACGTACTACCGTGGAACTCACGCTGTTATTGTTGTCATAGACAGTACCGACAGAGCAAGAATTTCTATTATGAAAGATGAACTTTTCAGGTTACTTGGGCATGATGAACTCCAGCATTCCGTTGTGTTAGTCTTTGCCAATAAACAAGATCTGAAGGATGCAATGACCCCAGCAGAGATAACTGATGCCCTCTCTCTTCACAGCATTAAGAACCATGATTGGCATATTCAAGCTTGCTGTGCCCTCACAGGTGAAGGGCTTTACGATGGTCTTGGGTGGATTGCACAGCGAGTAACTGGAAAAGCACCAAGTTAAAAATACAAGAAAAGAAGAGCTGACTGATCTGTTTTGTATCGTTTGGGAGGAGGTTACAAGCTTGCCCTTTTTGTGTAGCATCTACATTTTAAAAATCTGTTTTGAGTAATACATCAGACCCAACCTGTAGATGGATAATTGAATTGATAGAAAGGATTGTACTTTCTGCACAACGAATATTTCACCAAAATATTTTGCACATGAACAATGCTCAAACATTCACAAGCACACCATTTTATGACATTCTCCAGCTTCGAACTACAATTTGCTATAAACTGGTAAGTATATAACCGGAGGTTTCCTTGAGCTCTCGTTTTCTTCACTCAATATGGTCCATCATAGAATCCAGCAACTACAAGCTTGTGATTCTTGAGGACCTTCGAACCACTGGTCCCATGATGGATTTAACGGCCCCATTGTTCTGTCACATGAGGATTACAAAATCTTTGAGATGATTGCAGAGGATTATTTACATTAAAGATAGGAAGTTGGAAAAGAGATTACACTGGCAGTAGAGGATCTGCATTAGATTCAACGATGCCAAGCAATCTGTTACACACACAAACAATAATTACTCGATCCGTAAAGGAAAAGCAATTAACTAGATGTAGAAATCACCAATAAGATGCGATTCATCCTTACTCTTTACATGCGAATGAGGCCATATCCATCTTTTCAAGCTCTTCCAACTCCTCCTGGAATATTTAAAGAAATCCATAATTTACTAGGTAAAACACTTAATGCTCATGATTCTTGCACTTATGTGTGGGGCAGTGTGCATGTGTGTACATAAAATAACAGGGCTTCTAGAACAAGATCCAGCAAGTGGAGCGAAACAATGTACCAGAGAAGAAAACCAAAAGAATTGAAGATGTAGTCATACACTAAATGTAAATACTTTGCGCTGTAAGTTAAACTACAAACTTCATAATTTGACTTGTAAAGTCTCTGTATCAAATGCGGAATGTGCAGGGACAAATAACCCACGGTTACACGAGGCCGTAAAATAGCATTAGATAAAGAGCAAATATAGAACCAAACAGTATAGCAAGAAATTTGCTTTACAAGCAGAATACAGCATAATGAAACTGCCAATTGAACAAATTAAAAGTCATCAGAACTTGCTGATTTTAAAATAGCATAGGATGTAGTATGCACTTATAACAGCACCTGTATCGGGATCCCCAACTCCTGCTATTTCTTTCCTTCAATACACAGTATACTGTATATGCTAGTGCCAATCTCTATTGGGTAATGACTATAAGCTTGGATCTAGTCAAACATAGAACCTGATAGATATTTTGCCCATGTTATTAGTATACTAAGTCAAGTAGAAGAGTTAGATATAGCTGGACCAATAGAAGTTCGCCTTTGGCAAGTCTTATAGTGGTATAGTAGCATAAATGGGAGTTGGTGCTTGTTTTAGGCATTCTTGCATTTGTTTTCTCTTTGAATAAAATCAAAAGGAGCCTTAAGATGTGGAAATTAGGAGCATCTTGCCCTGGCTTAGAGTTCTTAATATCAATTTAGGGCTTGTAATAATTTTTTTTTTCCCTAAAGCAACACAATTATACCAAGCCACCCACTCACCCACCCGATTCAAACCCCAAAATGCAGCCGGAAGTTCCCCCCCCCCCAGGAAGCTCTTCCGACCACCGGAGCTCCCAAGATGAACACCATCACTCCATATGTCCATCGGATATCCACAAAGCAGCGCCATGTCCAAGGTGCCCCATTAAGGAAAAAGAAACAACACCTTTTCAAACACATGGAAAGGTCACAGCTGGCCTTCCCAAAAGAGCAAGCTTGGAGCCTTGCACCCCTGCCACAGCCAACATCTCTGACATATTGTCTTCCCAAAAAGCCACACACAACGTCTCCTTTTCCAACTCGGACTTTATCCATTCCCAAAACCCTTCCCTTAATGGCAAAACTACATTGGACTCCGAAAACCACCAAAAACATCCTCTTTCCTGCCAACATCAACCGGAAAACCAACACCCAACCCCATCTAAACCAACAAAATCCTATGACACAACCTACCTTCAAGGAACACCCCCATCCCCTCCAGACTTCCATCTCCGTTTCATCCCACCAAAAGCCTCTTCCGACATACCTAAGGTAAGGATCCCACAATCCATCGAGGATGAGGGAGCCACCTATTGGGAGTCTACATTAGTAGGCTACTTCATTGGTTGAAAAATGCCCTACACCCTTGTTCAAGCGATAGCCACCAAGCTCTGGAAGGATTTCGGACTCCAAGGCATTCTGGCCAACCTTGAAGGTTTCTATTACTTCCAATTCGAAAAAGACAAAGACATTACACCCATCCTAGAGAAAGTGTGGTTCTTCTCCAAACGCTTTCTCATCTTTCAACATTGGAGGAAGGCAATGAGGTTAGACAAGCCTCAACCCACCCATGTTCCGGTTTGGATTACCCTCAACCACATGCCATGCAAGCTTCTCTTCGCGGAAGGTCTCAGCCACGTTGTTAGCGGGGTAAGTCTCCCCTTAAAGGCCGATACACTCACAGCCTCTTGACAACGCCCTAATCAAGCCCGCGTCCTAGTAGAGCTCGACGGAAGAAGAGACCTGGTCAAGCAGATTGAAGTTGAGAGAGCTGATGGCTAAGTGGCCTTTATCAACGTCGACTATCGATGGATCCCTCCTCATTGCAAAAAATGCCAGGTTTTTGGACACAAATGCCAAACACCCACCCAAGAGACAGACCCATCGACAGACCCTTCCAAGCCAAGCGATGAAGAACCGCAACCTCCCCACACCGATATAACCACACAAAACAGAGCAACAAACACCACTTCCCCAAAAAACACCTTTAGCGAAAACCATCCATCTTCTAGCATTAACCACTCCATACCCGCTATACCCCAGGACAGCAAGAAGGGCTACCCAGTTCAAACCACGCATACAACCATCCAAGGCCGCCACCACCAGGCTTCCAACTCCGAGGATAAAGACACGAAGATGGCAAAAGTCCACAACCATTTACCACAAACCAATCCACATAACAGCATAGAACCTTCCAAAGCAAGCCTCCTGCCATGCAACACCTCCATCCCCACCAAGACGAACACTACAGCACCACATGAGGATAGCGAGGATAGCGGTTATGAAAACACTCCACTGTCGAAACTACTTGACATAGCATCCAAGACACCTGGAAACAGCTGCAAGGGAAGCAAAGGCTCCAACTCCTCTGGTAAACGCAAAAAGAAACAGAGGAAGAGGCGTCGTTTCTTCACCTAACTCCCCAAGGAATCCACTGTCACACTCTTACTCATGAACATAGCAGTATGGAATGTAAGAGGGTTAAATGACCTTTTCAAAGCGGCAGAAATAACAAGAGTGTGGCATAAATAGAATATCCCTAATAGGGATATTGGAAACCAAGGTGAACACCATCAATGAGACATTAGTAAGGCAACGTTTGGGACCATATTGGCAAGTTGCTATCAACCAAGTAGCTCCAAAGAGAATTTGGATAGCATGGCAACCGAGAGTATGGGATATCCATATTGTTATGGAAAGAACTCAACTATCCCATTGCATTGCGACTCATCGTAGCTTCAATATTAGCCTAAATATTACCTTCATATACGAAGCTAACAACAACAACGAAAGGAAGGAATTATAGAAACATCTGGAGGAACTTTCCTTCACACACGCCACTATCCCGTGGATGGTTCTTGGAGACTTCAACATAACCAAATCCCCATCCGAGAAGCAAGGTGGTCGGGGGCGTATGACACCCGCCATGGTAGAATTCCAGGCTTGTATGGCCAAGGTCGAATTGGAGGACCTAAGATATACGGGTGATTTCTTTACATGGACTAACCGGCAACCTCACAACCCCATTTTGAGGAAACTTGATCGCGTCCTGATCAACTAAAGCTGGATACAAACTTTCCCAAGCTCCCAAGCCAAGTTCCTTTCCCCCATCTTATCGGATCATTCCCTTTCCATCACACACATTAACTTCACACAGCAGGTAAGGAAGTCACCTTTCAAATTCTTCAATTTTTGGGTACACAATGCAGGTTTTAATGACATAGTTTCCAATGTATGGAGCACCGAGATAGTTGGATCAGAAATATACCAAATAATAAGCAAGCTTAAACTAATTAAGGAGAAATTGAGACAACTCAACCATACCAATTATTCCAACTTGTCTAACCAAGTCAAAGGGGCCAAGCAAACCCTCCTTCAGCTGCAGTCTAACATCCATAGCAGTAGCAACGCATCCTAAATGGAAGTTGAAAGATCCGCTTTCAAGGAGTACTACCTACTGAGAAATGCTGAAGAAGGATTTTACAAGCAGAAATCAAGAATAAAATGGCTAAAACTTGGAGACAAGAATACCTCCTTCTTTCATAAATCCATGCGCAACCACCATAACAGGAACCACATCCTCCATATCAGCCGAGAAGATGGCAGTGAAGCAATCGGTAGCGAACCAGTCAAGAATCTAGCAGTTGCCCACTTCCAACAACTCTACAACAAGACATGCCCACCCATCAACAAAGAAGAGATATCCAACCTAGTGACATGGAAACTCAATGAACAACAACGTGAAGAGCTGCTCGCACCATACATGGATGAGGAAATCAAATGGGGCTTCTTCTCCCAAGCTAATGAGAAGGCCCCAGACCCGGATGGATATACAACTCTCTTTTTCAAGGAAACATGGGGTACTGTTAACATATATGTAATATTATTGTGCTAGCTAGGAGATTTTATTACAGAATTAAATATTAGATAGGAGATTTTATTTTCTTTCCCAATATAGCATTCTTGTAAGTGTATATATACACTATGTCTATGTAAAAAGATCAAGAAGAAGAGGAATAAAAAACTAATCTCTTTCCTCCTAAATTCTTCATGGTATCAGAGCCTAAAACCACTTTTTAGGTCAAATTTTTTTTCTTTTTTCTGGCGCGGTTTATTTTTGAAACCCTAGAATGCCGTACAAGAGGTTTTTTCTTCTAAGGTAGTCGACACCACCCATCCCAAGAGGAGCGCCACCCTTTTCCGACCGACCCTTTCTTCTCCGACCACCGGAAACCGCGCGTGTGACTCACACGCGCCACCTGAAGCTTCGCCGGCCGTCGGCGCGTGAGGCGCGTGGGAACTGTTCCGACCACCGTTTTTCGT
This sequence comes from Laguncularia racemosa, assembly GCA_037954665.1. NCBI lineage: Eukaryota > Viridiplantae > Streptophyta > Magnoliopsida > Myrtales > Combretaceae > Laguncularia > Laguncularia racemosa. The sequence goes on along the minus strand of JBBMOL010000095.1, from coordinate 429,605 downwards.
GGGCTTTTCGCTGTCTTGCTCGCCCTTCTTTTTCCGACGCCCTCCAACTGTTTTCCAGGTGATTTCGTTTCTTTTAGGTTGCGTCCAGGTGTTTTTTGCTTTAGGTTGCGCTCATTACTTCCCTGTGTGTATTCATACGGGTTTGACAGTTTGTGTATTGGTACGGGTTTGAAAGTTTATGAACTATTCTGTTTGCTCTTCCTTCAAGGCTATTTAAGTCTGTTGTCTTAATTGCTTGGGTTAACTGTTTGCATTATGGAAACTGATAAGAGAATTGCTGGAATTAGTACTGATAATCCGTCACTGCAAATCAGCCCTGTCAAGCTTGATGGGAACAATTACCTTGCTTGGTCACGGTCTTGTTTATTGTTTATCGAAGCTAGGGGAATGCAGGATTATATTACCGGTGTTAAAGTCAAACCAGTAGCAACCGATCCATTATTCCATCAATGGGATTCTGAAAATTCCTTGGTAATGACCTGGCTTATCAATTCCATGCAGCCCCATATTTCAAGAACATACTTATTGCTTGACACAGCAACAAAGATATGGAATGCCGTAACCCTCACCTATTCACGGGTGGGAAATGATGCTCAGATTTATGAGATTCGGAACAAGGTCCATGGGTTGAAGCAAGGAGAAATGACAATTTCCCATTATTTTTCTGAGTTGAATGGTTTGTAGCAAGAGCTTGACTATTATCAAGATTTTCAGGCAGATTGTACCGCAGATGCAGTAAAGTTCCAGAAATTACTTGCAAAAGAAAGGGTGTATGATTTTTTGGCTGGGTTAAACAATGAATTTGATCAGATCAGAGTTCATGTTCTCGGTAAGACACATTTTCCTTCTCTTGAGGAGGCATATTCCTATGTTCAATAGGAAGAAAGCAGGCGCAGTGCCATGCTCTATATCCCGCAGGTTGAAAAGTCTGGTTTGGTAGCTGCTAGTGATTCATCTGAGCAGCTGAAAGCACATAGTTCTCATAAAGATCATTTACGATGTGATTATTGTGGGAAACCACAACATACTAAAGAGACTTGCTGGAAGCTACATGGACGTCCAATAAGAGGTCGTGGAGGTAAACGGATTAACTCTACTCGAGCCAATTTGTCTAAAGCTATGGAGTCTACTCCTGAGATGACTCACTCTGGTTTTTTCTCTCCTGATGAGATTCAGCATCTCAAGCGTCTTTTGTCTCATCAAGAATCTTCTTCCAGTAGCAAATCCAATTTTGTGCAGTCAGGTAATGCTTTTTCTGCTACCCTTGATACTAATTGTTGGATTATTGATTCTGGTGCAAATAGACACATGACGGGCTCCTCAAAAAATCTTGTTGAATACTCACCGTGTTTAAAAAGAAATAATGTCCGAATTGCCGATGGTTCTTTCACCCCAGTATCTGGAACAGGTTCTATTTTTTGTACTCCTCATATCGAACTATCCTCTGTGCTTCATGTCCCTCAATTTCCTATCAATCTCTTATCTGTCAGTGCACTTATAAAAAATCTCAACTGTAAAATTGAGTTTTTCCCTGATCATTGTGTCTTTCAGGATCTTCAAACAGGGAAGAGGATTGGCAGTGGTAGATTGCACGATGGCTTATATCTGTTGGATGGGGGTCAAGGTTCTAGTCTTCAGCAGGCCTTTTTTGGGGGGAAATAAGGATGTTAATCAGGAAATATTGTAGTGACACAGGCGTTTAGGTCATCCCTCTTTTTTAGTGTTACGCAAATTATTTCCTAGTTTGTTTTCAAAGACTCAGTCTGATTCTTTATTTTGTGATGCTTGCGAATATGCAAAACATTCTCGAAACTCTTATCCTTTGAGTAATAATAAAAGCAAGTCTCCTTTTATGACTATTCACTCTGATGTTTGGGGCCCTACTCAGACTACTTCTTTGTCTGGTAGTCGATGGTTTGTCACTTTTATTGATTGCTGCACCAGGATGACTTGGGTATATTTACTTAAGGCTAAAAGTGATGTGTTTTCCAGTTTTCAGTCTTTTCATAAGATGGTTTGCACTCAATTTGATGCTAAAATAAAGATTCTTAGGACTGATAATGGCACTGAATACATCAATAGCAGATTTGGTTCTTATTTGGAGTCGCATGGGATAATTCATCAGACTAGTTGTCCATATACAAGTGCACAGAATGGGGTAGCTGAAAGGAAGAATAGGCATCTTTTGGAAGTTGCTAGGTCACTTATGTTTACCGTGAATCTTCCTAAGCCTTACTGGGGGGATGCAATTCTAATTGCTGCATATCTTATCAACCGAATGCCTCTTAGGGCTCTTGACTATCGGAGTCCTTTAGAAACCTTAAAAGGAAAAAATACTTACACTGTTCCTCCAAAGGTATTTTGGATGCGTTTGTTTTGTTCATATTAAGGATGCTGGAAAACTAGATCCACGAGCCCTTAGGTGTGTGTTTATTAGGTATTCGCCAACACAAAAAGGTTACAGATGCTATCACCCTCAATCTCGGAAGTGTTTTGTAAGCATGGATGTTACTTTCAGAGAGACTGAACCTTACTTCAGTCCAACCCAGTCATCTCTTCAGGGGGAGAATAATGCAAAGGAAGAGATGATACCTAGTTCTGTGACTCTTACTGATCTTAACCCAAGAGAAAAGGATGGTCAGAAGGAGACTATTATCCAGGGGGAGAAAATTGGGTGTTTAGACAAACCTGATTTGAAGAGGTACTCGAGGAGAGACAAAGACAAGACAGAAGAAGCCATTGTGCAACCTACTCTCTGCTGCCAAGAATCCTCCTCTTCTGGTGAGTTACCTTTTGATGATTTAGATAAACCTATTTCTCAAAGGAAAGGTGTCAGGACCTGTACTAAACATCCCATTTCTAATTTTGTTTCCTATGATTCTTTGTCTCCCTCCTATAGAGCTTTTTCCTTGTCCATTTCGTCTGTATCTATTCCACAGGATTGGAAGGAAGCACTCAACGATCCAAAATGGAAGAGAGCAATGATTGAAGAAATGAAAGCCTTGACTAAGAATGAGACTTGGGAGCTTGTCGCCTCTCCACCTGGAAAGAAACTGGTAGGCTCTAAATGGGTGTTCACCATAAAACACAGAGCTGATGGATCAGTTGACAGTTTCAAAGCAAGATTGGTAGCTAAAGGATTCACTCAAACCTATGGAGTGGACTACCAAGAGACTTTTGCTCCAGTAGCTAAAATGAACACGATCAGAATCCTGTTATCATGTGCAGCCAACCTTGACTGGGACTTACAGCAATTTGATGTTAAAAATGCCTTTCTACATGGAGATTTAGAAGAAGAAGTGTTTATGGAGATCCCTCCTAGATTTGATAATGAAACAACACATGGGAAAGTATGCAAACTAAAAAAGGCCTTGTATGGATTAAAGCAATCTCCCAGAGCATGGTTCAATAGGTTCAGCAAAGCCATGATCTCCTTTGGCTATCAACAGAGTAATGCGGATCATACACTATTTATTAAACATAATGAGGGTAAAGTTACTATTCTCATAGTTTATGTTGATGATATAGTGATGACAGGAGATGATAAAGAGGAGATGGCTCGATTGAAGAAACTTTTGGCTCAGGAATTTGAAATCAAGGATCTAGGGAAACTGCAATATTTCCTACGAATTGAAGTTGCTAGATCAAAGAAAGGTATCTTCATTTCTCAGAGAAAATGTATTCTGGATCTCTTGGAAGAAACTGGCATGATAGGGTGTAAACCAGCAGAATCTCCCATTGAAAACAACCACAAGCTGTAGGCTGGAGTTGGTGATTCAGTTGATTTAGGGAGATACCAGAGATTAGTAGGAAGACTGATATATCTCTCGCACACTAGACCAGACATTGCATATGTAGTCAATCTAGTGAGTCAGTTTATGCACGATCCACGAGAATCACACATGCAAGCAGTATATCGCATCTTGAGATATCTGAAGTCTGCTCCTGGAAAAGGACTGCTGTTCGCCAAGCATGGCCACCTTCAGATAGAATGCTTTACGGATGCAGATTGGGCTGGATCTCTAAGTGATAGAAGGTCCACCACTGGTTATTGCACACTTGTAGGAGGGAACCTTGTAACATGGAGGAGCAAGAAACAAAGTGTAGTTGCTCGATCAAGTGCTGAAGCAGAATACAGAGCTATGGCTCAAGGGGTTTGTGAGCTTCTGTGGTTACAGAAGATATTGGAAGAATTAAATCTGTCAGATAAAGAAGCACCATCCTTGTATTGTGACAATAAAGCTGCTATCAGTATAGCACAAAATCCAGTTCAACATGATCGAACCAAGCATATAGAGATTGATCGACACTTCATCAAAGAGAAATTGACTGAGGGCATCTTGAGCTTACATCATGTGACATCTGATAAGCAACTGGCTGATGTACTTACTAAAGGGTTGTGTCACAGGACCTATCATACCTTAGTTTGCAAGTTGGGCATGTGTGATATCTATGCTCCAACTTGAGGGGGAGTGTTAACATATATGTAATATTATTGTGCTAGCTAGGAGATTTTATTACAGAATTAAATATTAGATTACAGAATTAAATATTAGATAGGAGATTTTATTTTCTTTCCTAATATAGCATTCTTGTAAGTGTATATATACACTATGTCTATGTAAAAAGATCAAGAAGAAAAGGAATAAAAAACTAATCTCTTTCCTCCTAAATTCTTCAGGTACAATAGGCAAGGATATCACAATTGCAATAAGGGAATTTCTCCAGTCGGGACATCTACTCAAGGAAATAAACTTCACCATACTCACATTGGTCCCCAAAATCCCCAACCCAACCAGCATAGGAGAATTTAGACCCAAAGCATGCTATAATGTGCTCTATAAAGCAGTGTTCAAGATTCTAGCTGCCCAACTCAAGAAGGTCTTACACGTACTAATTGGTAGAGAGCAAGCTGCATTCATCCCAGGATGAAAGATCACAGATAACATCCTCATTGCCCAAGAATTGATGGCAGGATACCAGACGCAAACAGGAGTGCCCCGATGCACACTAAAAGTCGATCTTCAAAAAGCTTATGATACCATAAGATGGGACTTTCTAATCGAAGCACTGAGATCCATGCAATTCCCACCTCACTACTACAATCTCATAGAGCAGTGCATCACCACTACAAAATTCTCCATCAACATCAATGGAGAATTGGTAGGCTACTTCTCAAGCAAGCAAGGTCTAAGGCAAGGGGATCCTATTTCCTCATACTTATTTGTTATAAGCATGGAAATCCTCTCCACCTCTCTTCAAAGACTCCTTTCCAAGCCAACTTTCTCTCCTCACTGGAGATGTAAACCAGAGCGCCTTACTCACTTGTGCTTTGCAGATGATCTTCTCATATTCGCTAAAGGAAATGTGCAATCCATAACCTTGATCAGAGACACCCTCTAACAATTCCAAGCACTATCAGGTTTGGCAGCCAACAGTTCCAAAAACTTTATATTCTTCTCCAATGTTCCCTCCAGGGACAGCAATGCATCCTACAGGTCACACAGTTCCAAGAAGGCAAATGTGGTGGCCTAGGGATCCCCAACCTTCACCATTGGAACAAGGCCCTACAAATTAAGCACATTTGGCACCTATGCAGGGGTGGACAACGTAGCCTAGGGCCTAAATGGGTACACTCAACCTTGTTGAAGGGCAAAAGCTTTTGGACATCACGAGCCCCAACCACATGTTTTTGGTCTTGGTCTTGGGAGAAACTCCTAAAACTAAGACTTTTAGTGCGAGGTAGCTTTCAATGGAAAGCGGGAGACAGCCTAACCATCTCTATCTAGTCCAATTTTTGGCTACCTATGGGTCCTTTGGATAGCCTATTCTCTTCAAGACAGGTTAGGAACTCTGGGATTCCGATAACGGCTAAATTATGCTCTATAGAGGACAACAACACATGGCGGCTACCAAACTATCCACCATGGACAGACATTTGTATACCCGCGCACATTTAGCCCAATCACTCCACCTCTGACCGACTCCAATGGATTCACACGACTGCAGGGGAATACAACATCAAGAGTGGCTACTTCTTTCTTAATCCAGCTAGACCAACAGTACCGTGGTACAAAATAGTATAGAATAGAACTACCATACCAAGGCACTCCTTCATATTATGGCTTGCCTGGTTGGGAAAGCTTTCTACACTCAACAAGCTGACCACATGGGGATTAGCTACATCCTCGACATGCTACCTATGCCAACGAGAAGATAAAGACCACTCACACCTATTCTTCGGGTGTCACTACTCATCCCAAGTATGGCAGCTAGTGTGCGATATGGCTAACTATCCCCCTTCTCGTAAGGATTGCCAGGGAGCCAAACGCGTATTATTAGCAACGAATCAGTCCACCCCCAAACTCTACCAAACATGGAGAGCAAGCGTCACTGCCACTGTATACTATATTTGGAGAGTACGCAACAAAGCACGACTTGAGAACCCCACCCCTAGCATCTCCTTCTTAACCAATCAAATCAAATTTTATATTTACTACTACAAGTATGGTACTAGAATTGTAATAGAGTTGTTACTAGCATTGTAATTAGGATGTAACCGTCTCTGATGGATGTATTGTTATTTCCAATCAATAAATTATGAATTACCGAAAAAAAAAAAGCAACACAATTATTAAGAGTTCTATCAGAATCCCTCTCAGCACATCCGTTTTCAATTTATTTTTTTGGGGTAAGTTCAGGTTTTTTTTTTTTAGGGGAAGGGGGGGGGGGGGGGGGGGGGGGGGGGGGGGTGGTTTGAGTTGGAAGAGAGAGAAGGATAAAAAGTCAAAGCGAAAAGAGAAGACTCATAGGCACAGGCCATACAAACAAAAAGGGCAATCAACTAACTCACACACCAGTCCTAGACCGATGTCTACTTTTTTCTTCTTCTTGACACATGAAGTTCTAGACTTTAGCTTTTGAGAGCCATGGTTGGAGAACTTGCTACCATCAGGGAAGTCTGATGTCGTGTCAAAAGAATGATCTAGCTCTAAAGGCTCTTCGACACTAGACACCTCACTAAGCTCTGTACGTTATCAAAGGCAACCATAAAGGTAAGTGCTTTCCCTTAGTCTTTAGAAACAAGCTTGGTGCCACTCGCTTCAATTGAGACTTAAAAGAGTAGCAAAGGCAGCATTGTGAACCTAAGCTGTTGAAGCCTCTTCACCTAAAGCTTTTGTCACAATCTCAGAGAAGGGAGCTATGTGCACGTCAATGCAATCAAGTAAAGACCTATTGCCTTTGACAAACAAACAAACCTCAGTATGCCCAAGGACCCACATTCAGAAGAGCTAGGGGGCTCCCACTGATATTCAATTTCCACAAGAATCTTTTTATCTCATTATGTTTGACCTAAATCATGTTTACAAAATCATTATTAGTACTCATATCAACACAAACACGAGCAAAGTCCACTCTATCCTATTGAGCTGTAAAGGAGTTAGCCACTAAAGGTTTTCTAAGTCGACTTGCAATATAACTAATGTCTTACTTATGGAAAAATTCTATAGGCCCACTTTAAAACTTAACCAAATAGGTACAAAAGGAAACTCTTTGTTGTGGAATGACATCTCCATTTCCCATCATTGGAGAATAAAAAACAACCTGCAAAATACTAGTGAGCTTCAATTACTCTCATCACTTGATTGTCGTTTCCAAATTTAAAAAGGAACAAACCCTTTCTGTTTCTCAATGCTTTAGTCCAACCATGACAGTCCCATAATGCATGGGCAATCTTTTCAATGACAAGAAAGGAAATGCTCTAAACAAGAAAATGACCTACAAAAGTACTTTTCCATCCATCAGTTAATACCAAACTCAACCACTTCTAGTAGTGGGGCCACTGCCGAATTGTCTTGATCCACTACAAGAGGGTAAAAAGGAAGGGAGCAATCATCCTTAGGAACAAAACAAGGGTTGGAAGTGGCATCCATGGGGGGTAGCTTCTGCAAGATGGGGTTGAGAAGGGGAAGGAGAAGAGGGAGGAGTGAGAGAAACTGAAGGTTTTTTATTTTTGTTTGGAGGAAGAGGAGGGAAGAGGTGGTCAGATAGGGGAGGAGGAGGACCAAGAAGAAAGCATGAGCTAACAAGAAGGGTGGAAAGAAGAGGAGAACCTTTTGAAGTTGGAGCTCAAAGAACCGCTTTGTATGACAAGCCACCGGAGGGTGGCACATCCAACAACAAAGGAGCAACTGAAGATAAAGCCCCAAGCACCGACCAATGCTCCCCCACTTTGCTAGTGATGGAAGGATGGGTTGCTAGAGGTTCCTTTACTAGTTGTTTGGATATGATGAACTGGTTGATGGGAATTGTTGTATAGGATTAAATGTTAGATGAGTTAGATCTAGATCATCCATATATGGAGACCTCTTGTTTATAACAGGATCCTCCCCTCGTTTATAAATCATCCAATATATTCGAGTTTATTCTTACTCTTGTAGAGTCTATTTCTCTAATTTTTTTCCCTCTAGTAAGCATGTTCTTGAGTTTTCTTGGAGGAAAGACTAGAATTAGTGTCTTCTCTTACTAGCAGTCAAAAAGAGTCTAAATGCCACAAATGGTATGTTGGCAGCAAGCATGTACAATTGTGTCCTAGGCCTAGAGGATTCCGGAAGCGACTCTAGTGTTTGCTTGTGGGATTTCCTACCTAGTTTACCTATGGTTGCCGTTAGGGAAAAGGTCTTGTTAAGAGAGAACTCAAGATCTCACAAGGGAATTGTTTTTACCAAATTTTTGATATCCTTCATTCATTCCATTCATTCCTTAAATACATAGCTAGAATGTTACATGATCCTTATCCTCTAGCCACTCCCTACCCTTATCCCTATCTTCACCTTCAGTTTGCCCACATTCAGCTTCAACGATTGTTGTGCTCTCCTTGCTGCCCTAGTCCTTGTCTCCACGTTTCCTCCTTGAGTTGACTCAGTCAAATGACCTTATCCCCCTTCCTTGGCTCGTATCATCACTCCCCCCTTCAACAAGGTGCATGACCTTGTGCACAAAGGACGGGTACCTCTAGCAGATCATGGCGACATCTTCCCCAGTGGCTTTGGCTGGAGAGTAGCCCTTCCAGTTGATGAGGACTTCCGTGAGCTATTCTGTCCTTCGTACTTCTAAGGCAACTTGTAGTGTAGGTATTGGCAGGCCTTGGCTAATCAAGGGAAGCTCGAGTCGTGCTGGAAGCGTGCTATGGAAGGGTTGAGGAGGGAGATGTGGAAGACCGGGTGGATCTTCACTTCGGGTGGCAAATTCAGTCGGTAGGTAACGGATCCTATGCATTCCTTGATGAGAAAAGGATTGTAGTACTTAGTTGCCAGCTTCTGGTGGGATTTTTGACACACGGTGGCTTGCCTATATGGTTGGAGCTTGAGCCATACCAGGTCTCCTTCCTTGAAGTTGAGGTTCCGATGCTTGGCGTCGTAGTTAGTCTTCATCTTTTGTTGTGCATGTTCCAGCTGAAGTCAGAGCTTGGCCAGGACCTCATCCCAATCTTGTAATGCTCTTTCCACTGCCTCCAGCTTGGACATGCCCCCTGCATATGACAGCAATCAGGGAGGGGACCTTCCATAGACCACTTGAAAAAGGGTGGTTTTGAGGGAAGAGAGTGCTGTAATGATATTTGGCCCAAGTTACCCATTCTATCCACCTTTGGGGTTGTGTTCCCTTGAAACATCTCAAATACATCTCCAAGGTTCAGTTAACAACTTCGTTTTGACCGTCGCTTTGGGGGTGGTAAGTTGAGGAAAATGACAGCTTGGTGTTGTGCATTCAGAAGAGTTCTTTCCAAAAGTTGCTGGTGAAGGTAGGATCACAATCGCTAACTATTGATTCTGGTAATCCATGGAGGCGGACAATGGTGTCGAAGAAAGCTTAGCCACAATTAGAGCGGAGTAGGGGTGGCTTATGGCCACAAAGTGGCCATACTTGGAGAATCGGTCCACTACCACCATGAGAACGATCTTGCCATGGGATTTGGGAAGGTCGTCTATAAAGTCTATTGAGATGTCGGCCTAGACTTGACTTGGAATGGGTAGTGGCTGAAGATGTTCAGACTTGTGTCGTTGGCACTGGAGACACGACTAGACGAGCTACTTGATTTGTTGGTGCATACCTTTCCAATAGAAGTCCTTGGTGATTCAATGAAGGGTGTGCCTGTACCCTTCGTGACACTGGTCGTGGAGAGCTTGGGCGATGGTGGAGTAGAGTTCTGAGGAAGGGTCTAGAAAGATCTGGTTCTTGAAGAGGATCAGCCCCTTTTCCAACTCCCATTTCCCATGCTTGGATTCGGGAAGCCAACTTGATCATCTTGGGTGAGGTTTGCACTGCCTACTGTACCCATGAAATCAATTAGGGTTGGGGTGTGGATATGGCAAAGGCGGACGCCATCACTTCCTCCTTCCTAAAGAGAGCGTCAGCTACCTTATTCTCGTGGCCGGCCTTGTACTCCACTTCAAAGTCGAACCCCATGAGCTTGCTAAGCCAATACTGTTGAGGGGAGGTGGAAACTCATTGGTCCAACAAGAATTTGAGACTATAGTGGTTGGTGCGTACCTTAAAGCGTCTTCCACACAAATAGGACCTCCAATGTCGCACAGCCTTGGCCAAACCTATGAGTTCCTTCTCATATGCTATGAGTTGGAGGTGTCTTTTTTTTTTGGGTAATTCATAATTTATTGATTGGAAATAACGATACATCCATCAAAGACGGTTACAAATTCAATTACAACGCTAGTACCATACTTATAGTAGTTGGTACAATGAAAGCCCTATCAAATTATTCCCTATAAATATAAGATTTGATTTGATTAGCTAAGAAGGAGATGCTAGGGGTAGGGTTCCCAAGTCGTGCTTTGTTACGTACTCTCCAAATACAATATACAGTGGCAGCGAGGCTTGCTCTCCATGTTTGGTGGAGTTTGGCGGTGGACTAAGTTGTTGCTAGTAGTACACTTTTGGCGCCTTGCCAATCCTTACATGAAAGAGGATATTGAGCCAGGTCGCACACTATCTGCCATACTTGAGATGAGTAGTGACACTCAAAAAATAGGTGTGAGTGGTCTTCAGCTTCCCATTGGCATAGGTAGCATATCTAGGATGTGGCTAATCCCCATGCGGTCAGCTTGTCGAGGATAGAAAGTTTTCCCAACCAGGCTAACCATAATATAAAGGAGTGTCTTGATATGGTAGTTCTGTTCCATATAATTTTGTAACAAGGGACTGTTGGTCCAGCTGGATTAAGGAAGAAATATCCACTCTTGATGTTGTACTCCCCTGAAGTCGTGTGAATCCATTGGAGTTGGTCAGAGGTAGAGTGATTGGGCTGAATGTGCGCGGGAATGCAAATATCTGTCCATGGTGGATAGTTTGGTAGCCACCATGTGTTGTTGTCCACTATAGAGCATAGTTTGGCCGTTATTAGAATACCAGAGTTTCTGATTTGTCTTGATGAGAATAGGCTGTCGAAAAGACCCGTGGGTAGCCAAAAATCGGACCAGACAAAAATGGATAGGCCGTCTCCCAATTTCCATCGAAAGCTGCCGCACACTAGGAGTCTTAGTTTTAGGAGCTTCTTCCAAAACCAAGAGCATATGGTTGGGGCTCGTGACATCCAAAAGCTTTTTCCCTTCAACAAGGTTGATTGTACCCATTCAGGCCATAGGCTTCGTTGTCCACTCTTGCATAGGTGCCAAATATGCTTGATTTGTAGGGCCTTGTTCCAAAGGTGAAGGTTAGGGATCCCTAGGCCACCACATTTGAGGGGCTTACATACTTCTTCCCATCTGACTTTGGCTTTGGTTACTGTGTGAGGGTTTCCACTCCAAAGGAAGTTCCTAATTAGCTGCTCTACCTTAGCTGTTATCTTCTTGGGAAGAAGGAATATAGAGCTCCAGTAAACCTACATAGAGAATAAGACTAATCTGACTAGCTGAAGTCGGCCTGCGTAGGATAGAAATTTCGAAGTCCACATGGTGATGCGTGTTGTGATTCTATCCACCAAAGTGTCGCAATCCTCCATTTTGAGTTTAGTGGAGAGGAGAGGGACGCCGAGGTATCTTATTGGGAGTTTGCCTTCCTGGAACTGGGTGACCTGTAGAATGCGTTGCCTGACTCTAGAGTGAACATTGGAGAGAATATAAAGCTTTTGGAGCTATTGGCTACCAGACCTAAGAGTGCTTGGAACTATTAGAGGGCGTCTCTGATCAGGGATATAGATTGCACATTTCCTTTAGCGAATATGAGGAGATCATCTGCAAAGCACAAGTGGGTAAGGTGCTTCGGTTTACGTCTCCAGTGGGGAGAGAAAGCGGGATTGGAGAGGAGTCTTCAAAGAGTAGTGGAGAGGATTTCCATGCCTACAACAAATAAGTATGAGGAAATAGGATCCCCTTGCCTTAGACCTCGCTTGCTTGAGAAGTAGTCTGCCAATTCTTCATTGATGTTGATGGAGAATTTTGTAGTGGAGATGCACTGCTCTATAAGATTGCAGTAGTGAGGTGGGAATTGCATGGATCTCAACGCTTCAATTAAAAAGTCCCATCGTATGGTATCATAATCTTTTTGGAGATCAACCTTCAGTGTGCATTGGGGCACTCCTGTTTGCGTCTGATATCCTGCCATCAATTCTTGGGGGATGAGGATGTTGTCTGTGATCTTTCGTCTTGGGATGAATGCAGCTTGCTCTCTACCAATTAGTGCGTGTAACACCTTCTTGAGACGGGCAGCTAGAACCTTGGACACTGCTTTATAGAGCACATTACAGCATGCTATGGGTCTAAACTCTCCTATGCCGGTACAGTTAGGGAGTTTAGGGACTAATGTGAGTATGGTGAAGTTTAATTCTTTGAGTAGATGCCTCGACTGGAGGAATTCCTTGATAGCAAATGTGAGGTCCTTGCCTATTGTTGCCCATGTCTCTTTGAAAAAGAGAGTTGTGTATCCATCCGAGCCCGGGGCCTTCTCATTTGCTTGGGAGAAGAAACCCCATTTGATTTCCTCATCCATGTATGGTGCGAGCAACTCTTCTCGTTGCTGATCATTGAGTTTCCATGTCACTAGGTTAGATATCTCTTCTTTATTGATCGGTGGGTATGTCTTGTTGTACAGTTGTTGGTTGGAAGTGGGCAACTGCTAGAGTCTTCACCTGTTTGTCACCTATTGCTTCACTCCCATCCTCTTGGCTGATACGAAAGATGTGAATCCTATTGTGATGGTTTTGCATGGATTTATGAAAGAAGGAAGTATTCTTGTCTCCAAGTTTTAGCCATTTTATTCTTGATTTTTGCTTGAAGAATCCTTCTTCAGCGTTTCTTAGTAGGTAGTACTCCTTGAAAGCGGATCTTTTAGCTTCCATTCGGGATGCATTGCCGGTGCTATGGATGTTAGATTGCAGCTGAAGGAGGGTTTGCTTGGCCTCTTTGACTCGGTTAGATAAGTTGGAGTAATTGGTATGGTTGAGTTGTCTCAGTTTCTCCTTGAGTAGTTTAAGCTTGCTTACTACTTGGTACATTTTAGATCCGGCTATCTCCGTGCTCCATACATTGGATACTGTCATTGAACCCTACATTGTGTACCCAAAAATTGAAGAATTTGAAAGGTGTCTCCCTTACCCGTGGTGTGGAGTCTAAGTGGGTGATGGATAGGGCATGGTCTGATAAGATGGGGGGTAGGAACTTGGCTTGAGTGCTTGGGAAAGTTTGCATCCAGCTTTAGTTGATCATGACGCGATCGAGTTTCCTCAAAATGGGGTTGTGAGCTTGTCGGTTTGTCTATGTAAAGAAATCACCCATATATCTTAGGTCCTCTAATTCGACCTTGGCCATGCATGCTTGGAATTCCACCATCGCGGGTGTCATTCGCCCCCGACCACCTTGCTTCTCGGAGGGGGATTTGGTTATGTTGAAATCTCCAAGAACCATCCATGGGATGGTGGCGTGTGTGAGGAAAAGTTCTTCCAGATATCTCCATAATTCCCTCCTATCGTTGTCGTTGTTAGCCCATAGATGAAGGTGACACTTAGGCTAGTATTGGAGTTGCGATGAGTCGCTATGCAATGGGATATTTGAGTTATTTCCATAACAGTGCGGATATCCCACACTTTCGGTTGCCATGCTATCCAAATTCTCTTGGGCGTGACTTGGTTGATGGCTACTTGCCAATGTGGTCCCAAATGTTGCCCTACCATTACCTCATTAGTGGTATTCACTTTGGTTTCCAATATCCCTATTAGGGATATTCTATTTGTGCCACACTCTTTTATGATTTCCGCCGCTTTGAGAGGGTCATTTAACCCTCTTACTCCATGTTGCTATATTCATGGGTAAGAGTGCGACAATGGAGACCTTAAGGAGTTAGGTGAAGGTACGACGCCTCTTCCTTTGTTTCTTCTTGCGTTTACTAGAGGAGTTGGAGCCTTTGCTTCCCTTGCTGCTGCTTCCAGGTGTATTGGACGCTATGTCGATTAGTTTGGACAATGGAGTGTTTTCATAAACGCTATCCTCGCTGTCTTCGGTTGCTGCTGTTTTGTTCGTCTCGGTGGGGGTAGGTATGGGGGTAGAGGTGTTGCATGGCAGGTTGCTTGCTTTGGATGGTTCTTGGCAGTTATGTAGGTTGGTTTGTGGTAAGGGGTTGTTGGCTTCTTTCGTCTTCGTGTCTTTACCCTTGAAGTTGGAAGCCTGGTGGAGGCGGCCTTGGAGAGCTTCATGCTTGGTTTGAGCTGGGCTACCTTTCATGCTGTCCAGGAGTGTTGCGGGTGTTGGGTGGTTATGGCTAGGAGATGGATGGTTTTCGCTGGAGGTATTCTTTTGGGATGGGGTGTTTGTTGCTTTGTTTTGTTTGCTTTTATCGGTGTGGGGAGGTTGCATCCCTTCTTTATCCCTTGGCTTGGAAGGGTTTGTGGATGAGGGTGCGGTGGGTGTTTGGCATTTGTGTCCGAAAACCTGGCATTTATTGCAATGAGGAGGGATCCATTGGTCGTCAACATTGACAAAGGCCAAGGAACCATCAACTCTCTCGACCTCAATCTGCCTGACCAGCTCTCTTCTTCCATCAAGCTCCACTAGGACGCGTGCTTGGTTAGGGCTTTGCCTAGAGGCCATGAGAGTATCGACCTTTAAGGGTAGACCTACCCCGCTAGCAATGTGGCTAAGTCCTTCCGCGGAGAGAAGCTCGCATGGTATGTGGTTGAGAGTGATCCATACCGGAACATGGGTGGGTTAAGGCTTGTCTAACCTCATTCCTCTCCTCTACCGTTGAAGGATGAGGAAGCGTTTGGAGAAGAACCACACTTTCTCTGAGATGGGTGTGATGTCTTTGTCCTTGTCGAATTGAAAATAAAAGAAGCCATCAGGGTTGGCAAAGATGCCTTGGAGTCCGAAGTCCTTCCACAGCTTGGTAGCTATAGCATAAACAAGGGTGTAAGGCATTTTGTGGCCGATGAAGTACCCTACTAGTGTAGACTCCCAATAGGTGGCTCTCTCATCCTCAACGGATTGTGGGATTTTTACCTTAGGTATTTCGGAAGAGGTAGTTAGTGGAATGAATCGGAGATGGAAGTCCGGTGGGGGTGGAGGGGTTCCCTGAAGGCAAGCTATAGCATAGGATTTTGCTGGTTTAGGTGGGGATGGGGGTAGGTTTTCCAGTTGGTGTTGACTGGAAAGAGGGTATTTTTGGTTGTTTGCGGAATCCAATGTGGTTTTGCCATTAAGGGAAGGATTTTAGGAGTGGATAAAGTCAGAGATGTGAAAGGGGACGTTATGTGTGGCCTTTTGAGGAGACAATATGTCAAGTATGTTGGCAGTGACAGGGGTACAAGACTCTAAAATTGCTCTTTTGGGAAGGCCAGTTGTGACCTTTCCATGTGTTTGAAAAGGTGCTGCTTCCTTTTCCTTAATGGGACACCTTGGACTTGGCGCTTTTGTGTGGATATCCGGTGGACTTATGGAGTGATGGTGTATTGCTTGGGAGCTCCGGTGGTCGGAGGAGCTTCCTGACTGTCCATAGGGGTGGCGGGGGACTTCCGGCAGCATTTTAGGTAGTGATTCGGACGGGTGAGTGGATGGCTAGGTAGTTTTTCTAAGTCTGGTAGTGTGTATAATGTTACCTCAAGGAAGTGGTCCTCTAGGGGAGGAGTAAGGGCAGAGGGTAGAGAGAGGAGAGAACATTTTCTCATTTATTTTGTTTTAGTTGGAGGTGTCTTTGCGCAAAGGGTCGGCCGAAGAAGGTGATCGGCTTGCCATTTTGTTGGAGGACAGCTCCTAGGCCGTGATTGGATGTGTCACATTCTACCACGAAAGGCTATTCAAAATCAGGGAGTGCGAGAACAGGAGCTTGTGTCATGGCTATGCGCAACTCAAGGAACGCCTACTCAGATTCAAGGCTCCATTGGAATCCACTGCGTCTCAACATGTGGGTTAAGGGGGCTGCAATGACTCCATAGTTTTGCACGAACCTTCGATAGTAGCCCATGAGTCCTAGGAAACCTCTCAAGGCAGTGATGGTGGTAGGCTTTGGCCAGGACAACATGGCTTCCACCTTCTGAGGGTCTGCCTCCACTCCTCGGTGCGAGATGAGGTGTCCCAAGTAGGCCACCTGTTGCTGGTAGAAGTTGCATTTTGAAGGTTTCAGCCACAAGTGGTACTGGCGGAGCAAGGAGAAGGCTCGGCTGAGATGCTGAAGATGTTCCACCCATGACCGGCTGTATACAAGGATATCATCGAAGAACATGAGGATGAACTTCCTTAATTGGCTCTTGAAGACTTCGTTCATGAGAGCTTAGAAGGTGGAAGGGGTGTTGGTGAGGCCAAACAGCATGACGAGGAACTCGAAGTGCCTATGGTGGGTGCGGAAGGCGGTCTTCTCCATGTCCTTGGGTCTCATTCGCACCTAGTGATAGCCCAAGCTTAAATCCAACTTGGAGAAGTAGTAGGCTCCTCCTAGTTCTTCTAGGAGCTCTTCAATGACCGGGATTGGGAATTTGTCCTTAATGGTCTTCCCATTAAGGGTCCGGTAATCCACACAAAACCTCCAAGTGTAGTCCCCTTTCCTGACCAAGAGCATCAAGGAAGAGAAGGGAGATTGGTTGGGCCTGATCAATCCTTTCTAGAGCATTTCCTCACATTGGCGTTCGATTTCGTCCTTTTGGCCATAGGGGTATCAGTAAGGCCTCACTACCACTGGGGGCATTCCCGGGTTGAGTTTGATAGCGTGATCGCAAGGGCAAGAGGGGGGAAGCGCTTGTAAGGGTTGAAAGATGTCTCCTAAGTCCGACAGCAACTGCTGCAATTCACTATCCCCCTTCCCTTCTTGGGCAATTGCTACAGTCCGGGGTGCTTCCATTTCCCACGTTTCCCCTTGTAGTTGTATTCGCTCTCGGCCCTGAAGGAAGCTCATCTTCATAATCGCGAAGTCCCACAAGATGGGGCCTAAAGACTGAAGCTAGTTTACTCCCAGCACGACATCCACCCCGCATAAGGGTAAGGAGTATAAGTCTGTGACGAAGGTCCGGCCGCCTAGCTGCAAAGGTACCCTCTTGCATACTCCGTCACTTCCTACCTTGGCCCCATTAGCCACCACTACCTTCAGCCTTTCTCGTGACAACAGGGGTAGGCCAAGCTGGTCCACCAATTCCGCATTTACAAAGTTGTGGGTGCTGCCTGAGTCGATCAGCACAACGATTGGCCGTTGTTCGATCCTCCCTTTCACCCTCACGGTTTGTGTTTGAGACAACCCGACCATGGCGTGTAGGGAGATCTCCAGCTGTCCTTCCATGGGTGCCTCCTCCACTTCGCCTCTTGCTTGCTCCTCTTCCGTCTCCCACTCCAGCCAAAAGAGCTTCTTGCATCGATGCCCCACTGTAAAGGGCTCGTCACAATTGAAGCACAATCCCTTGCTCCTCTGGTCTTCCAGCTCAGCCCTACTCAATTTCTTAGTGTAAGAGGGCTTGCTTGGTGCGGTTAGTGATCGTCTTGTGAACTCGGGTACTTCCTTAGGGGTCACCCCCCTTTTTTCATACAACCTGGCAAGGCTCATTGCTTGCGAAAGGCTTGTGGGGTGGTATAGCTCTACCTCTACCGCAATTGCTTCCTTAAGTCCGCTGATGAAGATGGCGATCTCGTGCTTGGGAGCTAAGTCCAGCACCTGGGCGGACAACTGCTCAAACCGTCGCTGGAAGTGCTCGATCAAGCCCACCTAGCGAAGCTTGGCCAACTCACCTACTTTGTTGCTGCGGATCGGAGGGCCAAAGCGTAGGTCGCACAAACCCTTAAAGTCGGCCCAGCTCAGCTGAGGTTAGTCCCTCTTTAGCTTAAGGAACCATAGCTAGGCATCGCCTTCTAGGTGGAAGGTTGCCAGCTTCACTCTTTCCTCCTCCGCCACAGGTTGGTGCTCAAAAAATTGTTTGCACCTATTGAACCAGCTAAGGGGGTGTTCATTCTCGCTGTATCATGGGAACTCCCATTTGGCCAAACGGGCTGCTGGTTTGTTCCTCTCTCCCCTGCTGCTCTCCGCCGAGGCTTCCCCCATCTCTTCCGGCATGGGGGCTAAGGGCTTCATCGAGGTCTCTCCCTATGTCAAGCTGTCCAGCTGGGTGGCGAGGCAATCTTGTCTCGCCTCCATTTGCTCCAAGCGTTCTTGATCATCCTGGTGCATGGCGAGCAAAGCTTCAAGCTACTATTGGACCTTCTTCCAGTCGGCCATGGTGGCTGGCTCTAATACCAGATTGTTGGCAGTGAGCGTGTACAATTGTGTCCTAGGCCTAGAGGATTCCGGAAGCGACTCTAGTGTTTGCTTGTGGGATTTCCTACCTAGTTTACCTATGGTTGCTGTTGGGAGAAAGGGCTCATTAAGAGAGAACTCAAGATCTCACAAGGGAATTGTTTTTACCAAATTTTCGATATCCTTCATTCATTCCATTCATTCCTTAAATAAATAGCTAGAATGTTACATGATCTTTATCCTCTCGCCACTCCCTACTCTTATACCTATCTTCACCTTCAGTTTGCCCAGGTCTCCTGCCCACGTTCATTGCTGGTTGCCTGGTCGTCTGCCTTCTCCATCGTGGTCTCCTTGCTGCCTCGGTCCTTGTCTCCATGTTTCCTCCTTGAGTAGACTCAATCCAATGACCTTATCCCCCCTTCCTTGGCTTCATCAACATAAAGTAATCATATTTTTTCAACCTATCAATCACCACAAAATATCACCTCATAACCCTCGGAATTAGGTAACTTAGAAATCTAGGTCCATTGAGATGTCTTCCATATAACCATGGGAATAAGAAAGGGTTGAAGAAGTCCCGCTAGGCTAGTAGCCAAGCATTGGTTATGCTAACACATTCCACAACATACTCGTACACATCTAGTTGCATCCCTACCCAATTAAATGCCCCTATATGTGGAACCCATAGAGTGGAGTGGGAGATTGGACCAATATCACTAACTTGCCTAGATAGAACGGTTCACCATGTCTAACCTCAAATCTAGAAATGCTATCAGCTCATAGCCCCGATTTGCATATAATACTCTGTAATATGGGGCAAATACGCTCTTCCTCTGCTAGAGTAGAATAAACCAGCCACATAGAAGCTATTGCAGCTAGTATTTCACTCCCCTCCTCTTTATACAACAAAGCATCTATAGCTCCACTTTTGCGCCCAGGTCTATACACTGCCCTGGAGTTGCACCCAAGCAGAACCAGCCAATTTTATTGAGCAGGCATTGTTAATTGCTGTTGTTGCTGATGTTTTAGGCTCAGCTAATCCGTGAGAACCTTAAAGCATTAGCTGATAAGGCCTCCAATGTTGGGTTGCAAATATTAAAGCCATTGGCTTTGTATATTGATTTGGAGAAAATGCTTTCTAAAATCGAGCATGGCCAAAATCGAGTGGTAAGAGCACCTTGCAGGTTTGTCAAGGCTCCTTAAGCCTTAAGGCCTTTGAGAAAGCCCTTTTTTAAGCAAATCAGTGAAAGATTTGGTAATTTTGTACAAACTTATGCTAATACCCCAACAATCCTAAAAATCCACTCCTTTCATTATGCATAGGTATGACTACTCCAACACTCATGGCAACACAAAGGGCACAAATTACAGGCACCGTAGACTCCAATAAATGATGTCTAGCATGCACTTCTTTTTATTCACAATAAACTTTTGAACATGTAGTAGACCTAATATCAATCTCAAGTGATGCAAGTGCTCCTCTCAAGTCCTAATTTAAACCAAAATATTGTCAAAAATCACAGCATAAATCAACGTAGATATGGCAAAACAAATTGTTTAGTGAGTTCAAAAAGCAGTAATGCAAAGCTAGTAGTGCCCCATATGAACGTCAATCTTGGAGATACAAGTGGCGGCATTTGGTTCATCTAGTAACTCTTTAATCACTGATATGGGGTTATCTGTCAAGTAGGTGGTATGATACAATGCTAATCCGTACAAAATTGCCATAAGTCCACCTTTATTTCATCCCAAATAACTGAACCAGAGTATGTGCTAAAATTGTCCAACATCTTGGAGTTACCTTTCAATGTGGCACAATGGATGGTAGGGTTAGTCACATGGGACAAATAGACCCTTCTCTTATCTAGCCATATATTCAGCATGAGAATAATGTTTGTCATTGGTACCACGACCAAAGTCATCAGAACTATGGTTGTTATTGGAAAAACTGTGAATTATGAACACTACCACCTATCGCCCAATTCTAAACTCACAAAACCCCATGCTTGCTTACTTGAGAATCTGTAAGCAAGGATAATATGTACAACTATTGGACAAAGGACTAATAGGAAAAGATCCATTAATCCCTTTGTTTGGCACACCCCAACCAGATAGCATACTACCAATGTCTCGCACCTAAACTTTGATGCAGCAAAATTAAAAACACAACTTTCTATGAAGATACTTATCCACACCACCCAACCCCACCCCCACCCCCAACCAAAAAAAAAAAAAAAAAAATCTACGAGGATTATTCACTCACAGCCCATCAACACCTACTTCATCCTCAATTACAATAGCCAAATTGATAGCATGAACAAGCTGGAGAAGATCATGAGGTCTTACCTTCTTGCAAGTTTGTCCTATAAGCCATTAAGAAAATGCCTTAACATTGCTTCTCAAGTAATTCAAGCATTTGAGTGAGCACCATTTCCAAACCCCTCAATTATACAACTCCACACTGGTGTCTGATTTCAAAGTAGAGAATAACTCATACGCATTGACAACCTTAGGACCACCATCAAGCTTCAACAACGCCTTCAAAATTTCTTAACACATGGGGGTATTGTTTCTACAACACCAGGAACCATGGAATATTTTTACTCACAATGCTAATAAAAGGGCAAATTAGTGCGCATCTCACCAGCATGCAATGTACAGCAAAGTATTGCTCAGCCTTAACAATCCAGTCAATCGGATCTACACCATCAAATTTAGGCAACCCTACATGCTTAGCAGCCATCACCCACTCGATGAGTTGTTTCCTCCTCCCTCATCGAATTATGCTTCCTCGCTGCTACTACCATGAGTAAAAGTATGATCCAAAGATAAAGCAACACGATTGGATGGGTATTCAGAGTGATTTTCAGGAAGGGAAATGGAACCAGCAAGATCAATAGTGCTTTGCTCATTTGCCTTACAATGGATGTACTTCCCCATCAACATTTTCAAATCATCAAATGAATTCAACTTTTGCAAGATCTCTGTTAATTATGCATTGTGGCACTCACCTTCTTTATACAACGAACGTAATTCCCCCACCACTTCCGAGCATCTTTTGCCACCAGCAACCTTCAAACACCTCATTTCCTCAGCTAGAATGTCACACCACTTGTTAGATTTTAATTCGTAGTGAATCAATATTGATATGGTCATAAATAAAAGAATCTACTCCCAGTGCAAGAATTGAGTTCCCCCGAGCTGATAGCTGATAAGCAGAACACACAAGTAAAGCAAACTAACACAAAAGATGCCTTTCCTGGCTAACTAACTAGCTACTTATACCCTTTACTATCCCATGGCACATGGACCAATCACATTGCTTCCAATATAACGGAACTACAAATTATTCTGTTCCCTCAATAACCGTCCCACCTTTTCCCTTTCCCATGTATACTTTGTACACATTTTGCCCACAGGCCATAGGCCCTACTTCATCTCTACTGTTATTTGTCCCAGCAATAATTCCAGCTCTATCAGTTTGTTGCACAGTAAAGAGGTCCTCAACCTCCAAACAAGGCTACAAATATATACTTATTTACATATTTATTCCTGGAAAGATAGCTAGCATAGAATATAGGTCTCCCATGCTTTGACTCCTTAAACTGCCACTGATTTAGATATATGAATCTTGATTCTGTTCCCATTGCTCAGGGAAAATACTGTAAAGCACAGGCTTTGGTATGAGTTTGCTAAGGCAGCAACCGCTGCAGAAGACTGAGGCTAGGTAGGCTTAATTGAGTATAACCTACTTTTCTGGTGGTTCTTGGTTCTCGCTACTCAATATGGTTTGAATACCATCCATGGCCTCCAATGTAGACTAATGAAAGCAGGACATGCTACAGACTATGCCAGGAGACTGTTTGCCTCACTTTCTGTTTTTTTTACCTCCTCCTCTGTAACAGGGAGACTTCCAGAGCGGGAAAATGAGGGAAAAAAAAAAAGGTTTTTTCCCAGGTACATATGATACCTGCTATATGGCTTCTACCACAATCTCATCAAATATCACGTGTAGAAGGAGGAAGCAAAAGCATTGCCCAAACTTTTCTCAAAGGAAACATCATTTTTTAAAGCTCTTTTAAGAAACTAATAATGAAGCTACATTATTCTATACAAAATGTAATTTTCAATTGTAACCAACTCAAAAGATAGGCTTTTAAGGTGATTTTCAAAAGGTAAAAAAAAAAAAAAAAAAGAGTAAATTGCCTTGGCTCAAAGCAACTATTTTCTACAATAGCTGTTATAGCATCAGATTTTCCCATAGATAATTTTCTCTTTTATTAGAAATATTTACAATAGGCAATTTAATAAAGATAAAGAAAGAAACTGCACTGACGGCACTAAGAATTCCACTGTTGCAAAGCAAAGATGCCATTACAAAAGTAACTTTCATGGTCAAGGCAGGGGACAGACATTTTTGCTTGTGGAATCAGGAACACATAAAGCAATGAAAAGAACAAAAGTTTGGCTCTTACATGGCTTGTGATAAAATGCTTTCAACAGCTTAGCTATTTCTATGATATTTCCGTGGTTCTTATTTTCTACATAAGACAGATCAAGTTAGTCATTTGTATAACTTTTTCTCTTTGTTAATGAGAGGACAGTGTGTACTAAGATCAGCTATATCCCAACCCATGAACCATTCTACGTGAACTATTCTTTGGTTAAGTTTAGCTTATATTATACAAGTAGCCCCAGGAAGTAGTCTTACAGGGATTTAGACCCACGACCTCATGCATTCTACATCACTTAACAGATCTAATAGAAGCAAGCTTGATATGATACACATGGCATCAATACCTGATAAGATATTCCCCTATAATGATGACCACATATCTAGAACATATATTAGTGTAATCTGCAAGTTCCTTTCAAGAGCCTAATAGTTTCATCTAATTTTTTGTCCACATCTGATCTGTACTTAACCTATCTATATACAATGTGCATTTATAACTTAATTTTTTTTGTATGTTAAATGGGTGAACTTCTAGTTTCAAATTGGTGCCAAAATGACACCAAACAATGAGCCAAACAGGTCCCAAAAGATTCTCTTGATGCAAGTCACATGATTAAATGTGCATTTATGCCACATTTACCCCTGTTTGCTAAAAATTGAAAAGCTGCACCACAAGAGCCAAAAAGATATCTTTTCAAAGAGTGCAATAACTATCCTCAGAATGCCAAACTGCAAGATCAGATCCAATATCTAAAATCATATATTCATAGTTAATAATGTAGCTATCTTATGATGAGAAGCTCACTTTTAAGTTCTGCAATGCTTTAAGTGAGTGTAACTTAGTGTGTACTCCTACACATTAGCAGAAGCAACATAACCAGATCCATGTTCAAGGATTAGAAAGTAACTTATTCAGCATCAAGCATCACACCATAATGTTGGAATTATAACCATCAAATCCTCTAACATTTTTCTTCAAGAGAAACAAGTCCATGGCAAAGTATTGAACTCCTAAAATAAACATAAGGTTCTCTATCCAACTGATCTAACTCATGGATCCAAATTCAAGACTCATCAGATAATCATAAGCCAATCAGGCACTCATTAACATGTCCAGTTAGCCAGGCATTACATTCCATTTCATCTGATAACAAGGACTAATCAATAGCAACATGCCCAGTAAATTCAATCAAATAAATCATCCATGTTAGTAGCTTAGCTAATTCCCAGATCAAAAATATGGATGTATGATATATATGTTTTCGTGCATGGACGCGTAAGCAGAAGCTACTCATGGTCCTATCCTCACAATCCAACAGAAAACAATGCACTGCGATCTCAAGAACACAAATACTCGTACAATTTCAAGGACAACTTAGCACCAGAAACTAGGACAAGTAATTATGACAGACAAAACCCGACACTCGAATTACAAAACATAACCACACACTCGAAAATAAAATCAAATTACAAACTCAAGATCGTTTCTTTTTATAAAAGAACCCAAAACAAGGCGTTATCCATTGAAAGACACAACTTTCCATTAAACCCCAACTACTGTAACTACCATAAGCAACAAATAATCCCTAAATCAAAACCAATAAATACACATACCAAACCAAACCTTTCATAAGATTTTCAAACATGTAAAAGAAAATGGAATACCAACCTTCAGGAATCTAGCTTCCTGCTCAAGCCTCTTGAGTTCAGCTTGCACCCGATGCTTACTTTTAGAGTCAGGTTCTGCGGCACCCATCGACTGTATTCTTATAGGAGGAGCAGCATTAAGTTTCGCAGAACTCATTTCACCTTAACAACTCAAATCTTTCACCCCCTAAAACAAGTAAAAAAAAAAAAAACAAATAACAGAAAAAAAAAAGGCCAGAGATCAGGAGAAAGACCCCATTTTGGAATTAAGAATGTGAGTTAAACTGAAAATAAGCACAAAACCCAAAATTCTTTTAAGGAGCGTTTAACGTGAAACATGGTTTCTTATTCTTGCACTAAAGCTCTTCAAAGCAAACCCGCTTTTGAAAAGAGACAAATCTGAACAATGGAAGGTGGGAGGGGGCATTTCTTCTTTCCTTCTGGTTTTTATCCCAAAAGGTTTAACTATTGTTCCTTTTTTTCCATTTATTCTTTTGGGTACATCTTCAATGGAAAACAGAAGAAAAGGTGACTTTTGTTTACTGTTGTTTGTTGCCGGTCTTCTAAATTTCTATGTCACTGTTTCTTTTACTCTTTTTTTTTTTTTTTTGGGTTCCATATCTTGCAGGGCTGGCGGCTTTTTTTTTCCTTGTTCAGTTTTCCGTCCTTTTCACGTCCCTAGCTTTGTTGAAAATTTTGTGTGCGTTCGATTGCAAGGAAAAATACCTTTTCAGGACTCCTTTGATGCTTGCTGTAGTTCTTGGGCAGAGATCTTAAAGGGTTAGAGGGGGAAAAAAAATCTTAGAGGTAGATTTATTGATAAAATGGGAGGTAAATTCACAGTTGATGTCGGTAATGGTCATAGAAATATAAAGGAAAACAATATATATATGTGTGTGTGTGTGTTAAGTATTTTGTTGAGTTTTAACATGTTTCAGCTGATTTAATAAACTATTATCAGTTTGCTTAGTTAAGTGAAGGTAATAAATCTATAATAGAATTTATATTTATTAAGAATATAATAAAGTTATATGTAATAACCTGTTACATTATTCAATTAAAAAAAAAGCATCTAAGAAATATATCAATAATATAACATAAATGACTATTTCTCTTATTTTTTAGAATCCTAACATCTTCATCTTCATCTTCTTGAAGAGCATAAGCAAAATCAAGGGTAGTACTTGAGTTAGTAACCTAAAAGCAGATCCACTAGAACCATTATCTGCATTTCTTTGTCTTGCTTTGGTGCTAAAATTGAAAGGTTGATATCATATGGTCCCCGAATGCATCCTGTCGAATATCTCATAACTCATGATAACGCCTCTTCTTTTTCTTAATTTTCAACCCCAATAGCGCATAATAACACTGCTTCTTCTTAATTTGCTCTTGGGTACAAGTACCATTTAAAGAAGTTGGCCAAGCCATTTGCAGGACTCCGATGCTGAATCGATGGGTTTTATGAAGGCAATAATGTAGATGGATTTGGGGTTGATCCATTATTATTTGGCTCAGATTGAGCGTCAAGTTCAGACTCGATCTTTGATAAGTGATCATCAACCACCAGCAAGTCGAATCAAGACAATTTTTAGTGTTGCGTTGGCAGTATATGGTGGTGGTTCGTGGTTTGTTGTAGGTATGGTGGCTAAGTTTGATGAAGAATTAAAGGTAAAGAAAAAGATGATGGAAGAAAGGAGAAGAAGGACAATAGGAAATAAGATGAATGAATGGCTATAAGGTCTTTCCCCCCTCCTCTCCCCAAGCGTATGCCATAATGGCTATTCAATATTTGGTGAGATTTTTGCTTCACTAACTAATTATTATGGCTAAATAAGATAGTATGTCTTAGGTGGATAAAAAAAAAAATCATCTTTTTCTTTATTTCATCTGTTATCCTAAATTGAATGCATCACCCATCAGCAAAGGTGTATAACCACCAATCATGATCTTTATGATATGTTAGCCACGCTAAGATGGAGTGCAAGGGGTAGTTAGGCACCACTAAGGAAGGAGGTGTAATCACTTAGGGTTAAAAAAAGATATTTTTCTTCTCATTACGTCGTAGTAGAGTTGTATGACCCAATTGAAAAAAATACACGAAGTTTTTTTTTTTTTCCTTGTTCTAGCCCTAGGTGGACAATATTACCTACTAATGTAGTTAGATAGCCATCGATTAGGATTTTTATGACATGCCAACCATCTTAAGGTTAGGGTAGTTGGGCACCACTTAAGATGCTTGTGCAACCTTCTAAAGTGGTGGTCAACCTATGTTTTTTTTTTATTTTCATATTATTCCCTTCTTTTTTTTATGATTTTCATTATTTAGTTTGACTAAATATATTTATTAAGAATGATTTATTAAATTAACGGTAAAATGTAATTTAAATATTTGTTTTTGTACCCATTATTACTTTACATATCAATGTGTTCATATTTGACAATTTGTATTCTTTTATCGACTCCATTATGTAACAATCAGTTAACCATTAAAAAAAAAAAACTAATTTGATGAGTTCTAGCTACCACTAAAACCTCAAACTAAACATGATACCCTTCTCACTAAAGGCTAACTTTTCTCAAACCTCCCTTAACAAATCATAACTCTCAAAATCCTAAAAGAAAGTTAAAGGAACAAATTCTTGGGAAACAATAAATCTCATGCTTTATTCTCAATTAAAAGAAGGAAGTATATACACCATTGCAAAAATATACAAGGAAGCTTGATATTAATCTCAACAATAAATATTTGATAAGTTGAGGGAAAAAAGAAAACAATACACATGAAACAAAGAAACAAAATATTAAATATAAATAAATTCACACACAGAAATGACATCACTCACACATGGAAATGCAATAAGTTCATATATTTCCTACATTAACCCTCAAGGTAAGGAAGTGATATCCATCCTTCTTAGCTTGCTTGTAATTTATAGGAAGAGTTTCTTTGACAAACACTTAGAATATTTGCTACTTGATGCAAGTCGAAACATCTTGTAGTTTAATTCTAGTTCTTGCTTCTTAAACTTCTAGTTTAATGAAGTGATGATCTGTACAAACATATTTCATATATTTCTCCTTAAGAAGGAACACTCAACAAACACAAGTATGATCGTCAATGGATGTTGCAAAACTATTTTATTAAGTAAAAAGGTCTAGATGGTTTGTATAGATGATTGCATAAGAGTTTTTTTTTTTTCCCTTTACAAATTTGTCATGATACAATATTCACAATAAAAATTATCAATTCTTTAATTCCCAAATAAATTTGAATATAAATGACTCATGTAAAGAAAACTAGGATAGCCAAAGCGTTTATGCCCTAATGTAACATTAAACTTACTAAAAATAGAGACGAGAGACTTAGACTCAAGCTTAAGACTTATTTTAGAGATGTAGCAGTGATATAAATCAATTTCTTAAAGAGCCTATTACACAAGCTAGAGCTAAATAATTGTTTAGTTATGAAGATTTTGCATGAAGATCCATCTAGAGAGGAATTATCGTTAATTAATGCCTTTTAGATGCATTTTTTGAGGTATGGTGAACGAATAGCATTACTAGAAGTCAATGGAGAGGGACAAGAACAAGAGTTAGAAGCTAAGGAAGAGTCCAAAAGGTTCATAGGAGAGATGAGGAAGTACATAGGTGTGATTCATTCCATGGTCCTTCTAAAAATTTGAAGATTGGAAGTTCACAAGCTTAGTACGGGCATGAAGCTAGCCTAAATCTCTTAGCCATGAAAATACTCATTAAGTGAACATAAGTGTGAACTACCAAATTTGTAAGTGTGATTCGTTGCTGAGGAACACAATCATGACAACAACTTTAATCTTGATCATAAATTGACTTATTTCATTGTTTTATAATTTTCTCTAGTTTTCAATTATATTCTTTAGGTCACCCTAGTTATCATATAAATAGGTTTACACAACTTATGTTTGGAACTTTTTGACAATTTATGGTTATTTTCCTAAGAGTTTTCTCTCAAACTATTCTTATCAATTCAACTTCTTAAATTGTAGTGAACATCTCATTTAATCTCTTCATACGTCATATTGATTAGGTTAAACACTAGTTCAATCTTTCTTGGTGTGTAATACTCTTGAGTGATTATCCATATCCTTTTTTAATTACACCCAGAAACACTAAGATGCCAATTCTCATCAAGTAGGGACCACTGTGTACCTTAGCATTTCCAATCATCCTCCTTAACGATTGATCCTACATAACACAAGTTAAAGAAAAAATGACGTGATTGTTTAAATCCTTGGTTAGCTTGCTCGCAACTCATGGACAAAATATTATATTATAGTTCTGAAATAGGCAAAGTATCATTTATTTTCAAATTAGCCAAATATACAACTTCCTTTCTTTTAGCTATAACACTATCATCATTAGCCATTGATATTATGCAAAATTACCACAAGTTCTAAGAGAGTCAAATGTGTATTGGGAATTGCACATATGGTCAAAAGCTCCAATGTCTATTATCCACATATCGCATCAATAATCTTGTGAAATGGTAAAGAAGCTAACTTTTTGGTTAATGGCAATTGATGGTATTCTGCTAGTCTCAACCATAGCGCTCACAACCACCACACTAGGTGTCATATTGAAGGAAACACCAAGAACCACGACCTAAGTCTACTTTATTTCATTTCTTTTAAACTATAAAGAATATATATTATTTCTCTATTTTATTTTTTAGTAATTGTAACCTTATTCCCATTTTATTTTATTCCATAAACCAAACATATCGTATATCTAGAGAAGATGGGAAGATCAATGGTTAAAGGGGGGGCATAAGTCTTACATTAAAAGGCTATCGGGTGATAAGTGAAAGAAGGTGAAGATCAAAGTATCAAAGGAAATGATTTTGATGGTCATTAGAGAGAAGCCAATTTGTGAAGTGAAACAACATTATCAGTTGTTAAAGCATTAAGTATAAATTCATGCATGTAATTCTTTTGATAAGTGATAGAAATAAAGCACCTAGACCTTCTCTTTGGTGTCTTACTTTATTATATAACGATAGTTATAATTTTTATTATGCAAAATACCAATAATGTGAAAGATATTTTAAAAAAAACTTTAAAAATTTGGTACTTCTTTACCATCACTTTTCCCTCTCTCCACATTCACCTACTTTAATATTAGTTACTTAAGTACCACTAAGGCACTTTTCAACTTTGATTCAATTATCAAGTAAAATAATCAACATCCAAAAATCAATTCCAAGCATTTGAAATACAACATCTATCCATATAATTTAAAAAACAAAACAAAAAAAACACTTAATGAATTCCAATCCAATCTTACTCAAATAATCTAATCTACAACCACACAAAAGTTATCAATTAGGAAATTTGCTAAAGCAATTAGAGCTAATAACTCTAATTTATCATCAACTCTAACAACCTCCATAATATTCAACAAGAATAAGAGGACTTCTGCACTTAATATTCAACAACAAGAAGAGGACTTTCGCACTTAATATTTAACAACAAGAAGAGGATTTTCACACTGATTTATATTTAATTATTAAAAATCTTCTAAATAGAAACTATATGAGATGTTTGAATGGACACAAAATTGGCAGGAGGGTATGTATGTGTTGTTAGATTTAATATTTAAGGAAGGAGCAAAAGAAACCAAATGGGAAGTTGAAGGTTTAAGGCTTAGTAAGGTGTTAAGGGAGGATCATAGAGGAAGGAAGCTAAGGAGGAGAAAGAGAAAGAGGGATTGAGAGAGAGATAGAGATTGATTTTTGTTTTTGTTTTTCGTTGTCTAATATTGTGTTGTATACTCTTTTTTTCTTTTCTTTTCTTTTCTGTGTTTTCCAATATTTTGTTAGGTTTGAGTTTATGGTAAAAGAGAATGAGAAAATAATAGGCACCAGGTAAAAAAAAAAAAAAAAAAAAGAAGAAGAGTGAGTCTAAACAAAAAAAAATAATCGAATTCAATTCCTTTCTCTTACTTGATTGTAATTGTATTTACATTTATCTATTATTAAAATGGACAACTTTTTTTCTATTTTTTGTGTCTTTATTTTATTTTCAAACAAAAAAAAAATCTAAAATGCAATTGTATGCCAGTTTATGAGCTCAAATACAAGGAAACATTATCCTAGAGTTATGCTTTCATTAAAGTGAAAAAAAAAAAATCATTAAGCATATGAAGTGTATTGTATGTTAGTTTATAAAAGGTAATATGAGATAAGTATGCTATGTTGGTATTATTATTTGAAGATCTTTGGAACAACATATTTAACACTTATACATTTTTGTTCTTATAAATGATGTTGATTTATATTTTTTTTAGTGCATTGTTTTGCCACTAAAGTGTAGTTTGAACCATTCTAACATGTTTTTGCAAGAATAAATGATATAATTTCAAATCACAAGTTTATTGGTTTCAATATATATTTTGAGTTTAGAGAAAGTGTTTGATTGTTGGTAGATTCAAATTTATAATGTTTTACTTTGAATTTAGCCATTCAGATTTATGGGTTCTGTTTATATGAAGGAGTTTGGTATTTCCATACTCGCTTTGCAAACTCACCTTTACAAAATTCCTTAGGCACTAAGTGCAAGTTTGAAACAAATGTCAACTTCTTAGGTTCATTAATTTTCCAATGCATTTTTTTTTTCATTTCAATTATTATTTAAACTAAGTTTTCATTGTTTTTACTAACGAGGTTGTTATTGATAAAAGGCTTTTGCTCAACTTCCTCTTTTGCAAAGGTAATACTTTTGTGTAATATGTTCACTCAAAGTTCCATAGAATTAAAATTTAATTTTTACTTTTTCTTTGGATCAATTTTTCAAAAATTTACTTGGCTTGTAATTTATTTATTTGTCCCTATAATGTTTCAACCTTTTTGGTTTGTTTCCTCAACTTATCATATAGTTTGGTACTAATACATAAATGCACCTTTTAATACGATGTTTATGAAACTCCTTAATAGGTTTTTCTCCTTTCCTTAGTATGCAAGTTTGGCAATGGAGAATGTGTTGTGTTTTAATGGTTCATTCAATCTTATGTGCTTTAGTCTTAAAGCAAACATGTCCTTTTCCACTTCTCATGATAATTTGTATCAAGTACAATCATGATATCCTCGATACATTAATAAAAATTTTAAATATCACAATTTAACCTAGTTAATTTGGCATCATGAACATTTACTTTTGCATTGTTACACCATATTTTATTCCAAAATAATAAAACAAGTGCCTGCCACTTTAATATTATAAATTTTATGTGTAATTATCTTTACACCTGCAATGTGAGTACATCATTACTAGTTTTCTTTTAAATGTTTCTAACTTTTTACGTGAATTTAAAGTTGTTTATTGTTGTTTTGTTAAAGCTGATATCTAACTAATGGTGATGTTTATTAATAGGACAATTGTATCTTATTAATGATAGTGTTAAAGTATGGGATGATAAATGTGTTAGGTGATTTGATTGTACAAATAATTTAGGGATATACCAAATCGGACATTTATATTATGAAAAAAACTATTGAAAAGTTAACTACTAATCTTTTTTTTTTTTTTGGGTAAGTAAGTAATTTCACTAAAATAAACAAGGAGAATATACAACTACTAGATGTAGGAAAGTGTTACAGCAAAATTTAGTCATAGAACCAGAATTTTACAAAACCTATATGGAAACTTGTGTAAACCAAATCATGGTATAAGAAGCTTAGAGTAAGTTAAAATTTGTCTAGCTAGAGACAGCGTTGAAGGCATAGGAGATCTGAGATGGGTTAAGGTCCTTGTTCTCCAAATGCAATATACCGTAGCTGCAAAGGCAACTCTCCATGTAGGAACTATAAGATTGCTTAAAAGTGCTGGATTCATTAGAGCTAGGGATATAGTTTGCCAAGATAAGAAAGATGGCGGACATTTAAATTCCATTAAAACCTTTGCTCATACATGTGTGGAGAAAGGACAATAAAAGAATAAATGGTTGTGGTTTTCTTACCTAGTTAAACAAAGATAGCATGTCATTGAGGTGGTCACTCCTTAAGGACTAAGTTTATCTGGGGTGTGCAATTTACTTTTCTAAGCTAACCATAGGATAAATGCGTAGCATGGCATAGAATGCTTGCACCAAATTAATTTGGATTAAGGGACAAGGCCATTGTGTGGTGTCAAGGTTTTGTAAGCACTTTTGATAGAAAAGATTCTAGAAGAGTCTTTACTATAAATGAACTTATCGGCTTTATGTAGAGTAAGAATTATACCAGGGGGAATTGTAAATCCATTTTAAAAGTTGTTCCATGAAAATTTTCAACGATTGTCTTGGATAATGGAACATAGTCTGGCATTAATAGGAAAGCTTGAATTAGTAATCACTTTGGGGCTATACACCAAATTTAAAGGCCCAAATGGTAGCAAAAAATCTGACCATAATGATATGGAAAGGCCATCTCCAACTTCCCACTTAACATGTTTCTTGCTAACGAATGAAGTTTTAATAGTTTTCTCCAACTCCAAGGATGAGGAGAGGGTGCTTTGGTAGCTCAAAATGAGGGTCCCTTAGGGAAATTAGAATGGACCCACTTAACTCATACTCCCCTTACCGAATCTTCACATAGGTGTTAAATATGTTTTAGTTAGGCTGCTTTGTTCCAAAACTCAAGTTTAGGAATGCCCAAACCACCTTGATCAACTAAAAAGCACACCTCTTACCACCTTATCTTGGCTTTTGTTGAAATATTAGGCCTCCTACTCCACAAAAAATTATGCATAAGTCTTTCAATAGTAGCAATTACTTTTTTTGTTAAAATAAACATAGATACTCAGTACACTTACATTAAAAATAGAACTAATTTAATAAGTTGAAGTTATCCAGCATAGGAGAGGAACTTAGCTGTCCAAGAGTTGATTTTAGCCAAAATTCTTTAGATAAGAGCATCGCAATCAGATTTTTGAAGTTTGGAAGCAAGCAATGACACCCTAAAGTAATGGATGGGGAGAGTCCCCTCTTTGTAACCTAGTAAGTTAAGGAACTCTTCCTTTGTTGGAGATGGCTACTAGAGAGGAACACAATTTTTTACTATTATTAGCTTTAAGGCTCAATATGGTCTCAAAGATTTGCAAAGAATCCTTAATCACTCTAACCAAATCCATGTTTCCTTTGCAAAAAAATCAAGAGGTCATTCGCAAAACAAAAATGTGTTAGTTGCTTCATCTTACATCTCCAGTGATAAGTGAATTTGAGATTGCTTATGAGTTGCCTCAAAATACCTAAATATACTTTTATACCAAAGACAAAGAGGTAAGGCAATATTAGATCATCTTACCTAAGTCCTCTTAAACTAGGGATGAACCCTACTAACTCACAATCGATGTTGAAGGAGAATCTAGGAATAGAGAAACATTGCACCAATAGTTTAGTAAAGTGTGGTGGGAAGTTCATGCAAGTTAACACTACCTCCAAAAAACTCCAATCAATAGAATCATAAGCCTTGTGAATGTCCACTCTGAGCATACACCAAGGAAACCTTCTATTAGTGTGATATCCATTAACTAATTCTCGAGTAACAAAAATGTTGTCAGCAATGCAACGACCTCCATTGAATGCTGGTTGTTCTTTTCCTATCAGTAAAGGTAGAAACCTCTTAAGTCTTGAGGCAAGTAGTTTGGAGATTGCTTTATAAACGGTATTACAATAGGATATAGGCCTGAAATAAGAGAGATTCATAGGATTAGCAACCTTAGGAGCAAGAGAAACAATCATGTAGTTCAATTCCTTTAGTATTTTTCCAAACAACAGAAATTCGCTCACTCCATTAACTATATCTACACCAATAATAAGCCATGTAACTTTAAAGAACCTAGTAGAAAATCCATTCGAGCTACATGCTTAATTGTCTAATTGGCTAAAGAAAGCCAATTTTATTTCCTCATTCGAGAATGGGGCATCATTTTGTATGGTTTGTTGATCTAAGATCCTTTTAGAGACATAGTTCTGCACCTCTGAAATAAATATTAACTTTTGTTAGCCTCCTAACATTTTAGTAAAGTAAGCAATAACTTCCGCATGAACATTAGAATCACCATGGATCTTCATTCCATCCTCCTTTGTCAAATCGTTGATAGCATTCCTATTTTGCCAATGTTTAACCATTTTGTGAAAATAGGTAGTGTTCTTATCTGCCGATTTTAGCCATTTAACCCTCAACTTCTATCTAAAGAGACTCTTTTCACTCATCTCAGCAAATAATATTCTTTAAAAGCTTCTTTTTCTTGTTTGAGAAGGAAAGTATTTCCATTTGCAATCAAACTTTGAGTAGCTGTTAGGTGTTCCTTAGCTATCTTAACCCTCGATGTAAGGTGAGAGAATTTGGAGCTATTCAATTTTTTAAGCTCCTTCTTGAGTGGCTTCAACTTAGACACCACTTGGAAGAGTTTGGAACTTCTAATTTCTTGGGACTAGACCGCCTTTACCTTCGAGATGAAATCTAGAGATTCTATCTAGAACTCAAAGAACTTGAAAGGATATTTCCTCGTAGGTGTACCAAATTCCATATGTATAACTTTGGTGGAATGATCTAAAAGTATTGGAGAGATAAAATTGGCATCACAATTAAGGAATTTAATTAATCAACTTTGGTCAACTAGTATTCTATCCAATTTTTTCAAAATCGGGTTAGCCGTTTGCGTATTTGACCAAGAGAAAACCCCCCCCCCTAAACCAAAGGTCATTAAGTTCCACTTCATTTAGAAAGTTCACAAATTCCATTATGGCTAAAGCTTGTCTTGTGCTACCCCATTTCTCTCTTGGACCAATTTGATCACAATGAAATCCCCAAGAATTACCCATGGGTTATCAGTCAAAGATGGTGACAACATAGCTAAATCCTTCCATAGAAGCTTCCTCTCTTGATCTAAATTTGACGCATATATAAAAAATGGGTAGAAAGATATATTAGAGTTGAGGTATGTGCAATAGCAATGGGAAAACTACTTGTGTTCCTTCTCTAATCTAATGTTCTAAATTCTTAGATCCCACATTATCCATATCCTCTTCCTTATAGCGGAGTTAATGCTAAAATTCCAATTAACATTTAGGTTATTCTTAACTCTATCTTCGTTATTTTGGTTTACACGAGTTTCCAACAACCGCATGAATGATACTCCATTCTCTACACAAAATTTCCTAATATCTGCACACTTCAATAGGTCATGGAGATCTCTTATGTTCTACGAAGCAATATTCACTATGATTTGGAAGTGACAGATTATGTATATCGTTGTTAGCATTTGAAGAATTTCTTCTTCTTCTTTTGGTTATTTGCTGAGCTAAAGGACTACCCATTATTGGATGAGGTTGAGCTAATCATCTCTCGAATTCTTAATTAGCTAGACAATTTTAAGTTAGCTGGAGTGGCGTCTAGCTGATCTTTCTTCTATTCCTTCTGGTCTTTCGTCCAGTCCTTGGTTACATTTGCTTCCTCTATTTTCTCATTCTTGTTCACCTCTTCTTTTTTTTCCTCACTACCACTACGTTTCCTTCCATACATTAGTGTTTCTAGAATAAGAGATAGAGTGGGGTTTGATGTAATATTGCTAGGCTTGTTGTTACTTAAAGCTAAGTCCTCCGTTGGGCCGTCTAAGTCTTTTATTTGTATGGCCTTCTCCGGGTCAAATTGCTTGATGGGAGAGGAGATTTCCTCGCTTAGTGCTGAAGAGGTATATTTGGGGGACGACGATGGAGTGGTTGATACTTTGTTCTTTTTCCCTCTTTGTTAAACCTTAACCTACAATTTATTTTATGCGGTGGAAGTTTCCTTAGATAGTTGCGCTTTAGAATACGTCCGAGAACTACATGAATGTCCAAAGACTTTGCATGTGGAGCAAACTGGTGGAAGCCACTAATACTTGACCCCAATATGCATGGAAGTCCCATCTTCCCTTTCCAGTTCCACTAGAGGTATGGATTCATTAGCTGCATCTACTTCCACCAACACTTTAGCCTAGTTCGCTTTAGCTTAGCATGCCATAAGCATGTCTGCTTAGAGAGGGTTACCTACTGCTTTAGCGATGTAGCTCAAGCCCATTACATCCAGGTACTCACATGGGATCCCGGAGAAGATCACTAGGCCAAAATACATGAAGGTTGTGGCTTAATCAGTAGCATGCCTGCCTTCCATTTTTGAAAGATTAGTAGACGTTTAGAAAAAAACCAAGTTTTCTCTAGGATAATGTTAAGGAAAGTGTCGTTGGAAAATCGAAAGTAGAAGAATCCATCTCTATTCTCTATTACAAAGGACGCTCGTTATACCATAGTCTTTTTAGATCTTTAGAGCAGTGGTTTGGACTAGAGA
This sequence comes from Laguncularia racemosa, assembly GCA_037954665.1. Classification (NCBI taxonomy): domain Eukaryota; kingdom Viridiplantae; phylum Streptophyta; class Magnoliopsida; order Myrtales; family Combretaceae; genus Laguncularia; species Laguncularia racemosa. Next base: position 392,448 of record JBBMOL010000095.1, on the reverse strand, counting down.
GAAGGGGATTTTCTTGCCTAGAAAAAAGCTACTAAACGTGTGCTCCCATTTCTTTGCCCCTTGCGCAACAACCGAAGGAAGAGGGCTTACTTTAGGAATGAAGCCATGGAAAATAATAAGGTGAAGTTCAAGCTTGAATTCCGAACATTGATAAGGAACCAATGAAGATTTGCAAGCTTAAGTAAAGCTCTTAAGTGGTATTTTTGGATCCAAAGGGTGGTTCTGCTTTTCAAATTCATCCATCAGGTCATTTACTTGATCCAATGTAGTATTTCTAAATGAGGCAAAGGAGTTAACATTGCCTTTTTCCTTAGTAGAAAGTTCCTTCTCTTTTTTGCCAAAAGTACTTATGTCAAAAGTAAAAAGTCCTTCACCTTTTTGGATACTTGATGTAACAATGATTTTTTCTCTAATATTGCAGGTCTCAGGTAAAGTAGCTTGTGTAAGGTCAATGCCTAATGCGGAAACCATGTCAGGTTCATTGGGAGTGGAAACTTAGTTTTCTAGTTTTCTGGTTGCGAAAATAATTTTGAGGGAATCTAGCTCCCAAGGTGTGATGGAAACCACCAATGGGCTTTCAGTTAGATGAACCGCCAGCCATGGTTAATGGTAAATGGAAAAGAAAAGGATCAGGGAAGAAGGGCGAGAAGGAAGAGAGGGGGTTGAGAATGGATAGGGGTGTTTATGGGAGGCCTACGAAAAGTGGTTTCTTATGGTGGTTTGGGTGGTTTTCTAAAGAGAAGGGAGAGCATTTTCTCTCTCTCCACTATGTTGATACATAAGTTGACTACTTCTTCTTCTTATTATTATTAATATTATTGATTCTACAATTCAAAAATCTTTCTTTAATAAAAGATGTTCTTGTTGACTATACTTAACCTAGTTAACCTAGAAATTCCTTAACTTATAAAGAATGTATTTCCTATATAGGTACATTATAGGTGGTTTAAACAAAGATGGTCTTGATAGGTCATTTCAAAGCTAAGCCTAAGCCTAGCTCAGGGTTGAGCCCAACACAAGATCAAGCCTTGCTTGAGCCCCGACTTAATACCATCAGTGAAGTCATTAGCCCAATTGATAGCTCGACCTCTCTTTCTAACTAATCTTTTGACTTAGTCAACTTTAGATAAGGCTTTAGGTAGGCCATTAACAATTGTACCTGCTTACTCTTTCATTAGCCAAATACTTTAGACGTGCTCGAAGAGACATGCCTTGCATTCTCCACTTCCAAACTAAAGGTACCTCCTTCTATAAATACTATATATTGTATACAGGTGAAAGGATTTGAAAAAACTCAAGCTCTTTTGCTCTCTTTAAGCACCCATTTTCCTTATACTTTCAAATTCTAACTTAAGTATTGAAGTGGTTACACTGGATAGCCTTGACATCTCTCTTAGCTTATTGTTTTCTCATATATTGTAGGTTATAACACCTCTCATAAATTGACAAACAATAGAAGGTTTCTTCTAAATTCATGTGTTATTTACTTCATATAAAAGCCTAAATGATATTTGATTTTACAATATTATATGTTGCAAATTTGGTGGGCAAAAGACTTTAAGGTAAGAAGATCAAGTACATAAGAGGCTTCTTATATTTTAAATTTTTACAGCTACCAGTGATGTAGTTTTAAGTGCAAAGACTATAATAGAGAGCAATTGACTTTAAAAACTTTTTAATCTTTACTTTATTAGTAAAAATCAATTTACATCATTATTTGAAACAACATTTTTTACTTGCTAATATTGCCTATCTTATTGCATTTTATAAGAAAATTGTAAATAAAGTATAATATAAGAGATGTTTATTAGTAATAAATCTCTTTTATGAAGTAATGCATATTAGCAGATGATGAAGTAAGTTGTCGATAGGGTATTGAGTTCTTATTGGATGGATTTATTGATATAGTAAACTAAAACACATCGTGAAGAAGCATATAGCGACTTTTTAAATGAAGTAAATTAGATGTGACTAACATTTCTATTATATATATTTATAATGTATTACTATAATTATATATTTCTTCTTTATTTTGCAGATTTTTTTGGATTGTTTATGCATACCTTTTTCTTTTCTTTCTTAGATTATCAGTTGTGTCTATAATTTTATTTAATAGTTTTCTATGTTTAAATTTTATTATATTGTTGTATTTAATTATTACATATGCATTGTGAGCGCATGCTTGCCGGTAAATATAAAAATGTAGGTAAAATGTTTAAATTTTAGCAATAAAATAAAAGTAACAAGTTTTTCAAATATTTTTAATTCAAATTAGAACATTTCAAAAAGGTACCAAAATTGTGTATTTAAGAAAAAAGCAGTTGAGCCCTTTTTACCTCCATTAGACCATAGAGGATTTGGTATGGGGGATATTATTATAAATTGGAGGCTTGATTATCTTGCTTAGGCATGATGCAGATGTGAAGGTAGTAGATATGGCTGTGATTGTAGGAGAAGGCATAAAGAGATAATAATGGTACTGGTGTAGGATGGGCATGGACCTAAACTAAATGGAGCCAAAATGAAAATTTACCCCTTTAAAAAAAAATTATTCAATTCAAGGTAATGTTCATGATTTGGTTCTTTTTTTTCTCTCTCTCTCTTTAATCCAATTGGATTGGTTGGGGATAAGTCTACTTTTCATTGTTTGGATTGCAAATGGAACTTAACTCACCCTATCTTTAGTGATGATAGCGATTGTGATTGTAGTGGTGCTAATTGTGCTTGTGGTGAGTTAATGGCAGTTGTGATTATATAGTCGTGGTAATTATAGTGATGGCTATGGCGATGAAGTGGCAATAGTTAAAGTGGTTATGTTGTGGTTATTATGGCGGTAAGGTGATGACGTAGAAAAAAAATTTAAGAAAAAAATATGGGAAAAGTCTTCTTAGAAGAAGCACTATAGCTATAAAATCATGTGTGAAATGGATAAGCCCTAATAGATACTACATAATCAGAGAATAATAAGTTGTAAGAGAGGAGTAATAAGGAATGTATGGGGCAAATAGATAGTAGTTTATGGCTATTGGTAATTTTTTTCTTAGAAATGCAATCGGGATAGGTTTGAGTCGGGTTCAGTAAACCTGATACCCGACTCATTACTTTATAGGGTTACTCAAAATCTGTCCCAAACTTTATAGGGCTTTTTACCAAATAGTTGAAACCCACCCGATAAGCCCAATAAGCAACTTGATTTGTAACTCACTACTTGGTAATTTTTTTTAATAAATATTTTATTGTTAGTTTTAAGTCCCCACTTATTTATTATGATTATATTTTTGTAAAATATAGCTTATATTTTTGCAAATAAATAAAATTCACACTTTCAACATATCTAATTATATTTATTTCAATATTGTTTTAAAGTCTAGGAATTTTTTTAATTGAAAACTAATTAATAAAAAAATATAGTAATATTTATATATGATAAGTGTCGAAAGACTCTTAATTCTAGTGCTTACTAATTATAATTTTTTTATGGATTTCATGTGATTTGTGAAGAAAAGGGATACTTACATGATTAAATTTTAATTTTAGGCATCAACAGAGACAAAAGAAAGGTTTAAGGATGATATGAGTAAAGGCAAAGTAAAATTTGGTGAAAAATGAAAAAAATTGATTTTTAGTTCGGCACAATCCATGCAGACACCTGTCCTGGATGCAAAAGATGACCAGTAGTAATATCAAGGTGTGCCTCAGGTTCAATACAACCCGTATTGATGCCAATAATGAGAATATAAGTTTTTTTTTTTTTTCAGTCTTGCCCCAGGCACAACAGTGCTGAACTGGGCAGTGAAAAAGACGTGTTTTAGAGTCAACGCGACCTCAAGTATGGCCGTGTTGGCGCTCGTGTCGAACCCTGTTTTCGCGGAACTATAAATAAACGCCTTGTTTTATTTTAAAGGAGGCTTTTTCTTCTGGATTCGTTCTAAAAACTCTAGGGGAGCATTATTACCAACTTCAAGAGGAGAATTGTCCGAACATCATTGGAGTTCACAAAACAACACAAGGGATTACTCTTTCTATCATGAATCAATTTTACTTCTCTAGATTCTCTATTTTTATTGAAAACTTCGTGGAGGAGTAATTTTTTATGTCTTTCATCTTGTGAAACCCTAACTCATGTGCTGAAACATTGATTAATTAATGAATTGTTTATATCTTTGCATTTATTCATGTGTTTCCATTGTTCTTGTGATTAATGTATGTGTGCAAATTGATTGCATGTCTGATTTTTATTAGATTAAATGAGGTTTCGTCTAGTAAATTAGATTTTTATGAATAGAGATATTACATGTTTTGCCTAAAGGTAGGAAAACATTGATTTTCTGCAATTAATAAGAATTTGTGAACTTAATGAGATCTTGCATGACAGTAGTGAGGGAGAGGTCTCAATTATCTTGTGCATGATTAAGAATTGATTAACTTGAGGGAGGAATTGATTTTACGTCAAAATTCTTGCGGTGTAAAGTGTAAATTGATTCGTTAATCGATATCTTATTTTGAGAATTTAAGGGTTAGGGTGAAATAAGATGAGGGGTATATTTTGTGATTGAATAGATTTTTAAGACAATATCATTTAATTCTAGGATTATTAGGATTTTTTAAGTGTTAATTTAATTCATAAGTTCCACATCATAAATTAGACTAGATAATAGAGAAAGATAATACTAGTACTTGTTTTCTAGATCCTATCAAGTTTAATTTTTTATTTTTCCATTCCTAATCCGATCTATACTAAACCCTATGCTCATCTAATGTAGATCCTCCACTTGAGTTAGGAATTTCGATTTATTTTGGAGTCGCCACCCAACTGTAGTTGGGAAAGATTGAATTAGGACTAATTGAGCAGATCGATCTTAATTTGGACCACTGGTCAGCGTAATTTCCTCTTCTCGTTTTTTGTGAAAAGAGGAAAGGGAAAACCAAAGTTTCTGAATTCGGAGGCTAACCTATTAAAACCATAAGGTTACCTCCATAATCTGCTAAAATCTAAACCTTATTCAAAATGTCTTTTATTTATTTTTTTATTGTCTTTTTATTTTGTTTTTTAATAACATATTCTGAGAAAATGATTTTTGTTCCTTTTTAGGGTTGCCCCAAATGGGTGCTTACGTACTTGCTATTTAGGATCAAACGTGCCGTAGTTAGCTTTTCCTAAAAAACTTTAATGTGTTGGTAATTTTTAATTGTGAAATTTCTTTTGATTTATGTTTTTACCATTTTAGTATTTTTCTAAAAAAAATCTAAGCCTAAGCTTGATAATTTGATTTTTTTGAAAATAATAATTATTTTAAGGAAAAACCAATTTTGGATTTATTTAAGAAAATAATTTTTCTAAGTGACAAATTTTCATTTTTTTCTATTTTTCAACCCATTTCTAATATTATAAATTTTTATTGACTTTCATTAATTTTTTATAATTTTTATTTTTTTATAATTTTTATTAATTTCTTATAATTTTTATTAATTTTTATTGAAAACATTTTCTCCTATATTATTTATCTATCCTAAACTAAAATCTAAATTTTTACTATTTTTTCTAATATATATTTTTTTATCATTTTCTTTATACATTTTCATATTTTTATTATTTATTATTATAATTATTTACTCTTATTATTATTCATCCTAAATTAATTCAAAAAAAAAAACTAATCTAAATTCCAATATTTTTATATTTTTAAATTATACATAACAAATAAATAATTAAAGAAATTAGAAAAAATAAATAAAATAACTAAATAAATAAATAAGAAATAAATAAAAAATAGGAAAATCCGATTTACCTGGATTCGGGTCAGTGCGCGGGTCGAGTCAATCGGGCACGGTGGTTGGGAGTGCTCGTTGACCGCGTTCTGGCGGCCTTTCGAAGCAACTGAGGTGTCGTTTCCTAGGTTTTCGGGGTGGGGAACTCAACCGTGGCGACTGATTTCTCTAAAAATGCCTCCTGGTGGCAGCTCGATGCTTGATCGGTGGTCGCAGCTTGGCAACTCCAGCGAGGCTTCGATTCTCTCTCTTTTCTCTCTTTTTTCTCACTTTTGATCCATGATTCTGCTTCCTCACTTCATCCTTTATTTATAGGCATAAGAAATCGAGCTGGATAAGCTCGGATTTCCACCGATTGAAGCAAATCGGATTTGCGGTTAAAACCCATCTCCGATTTGTGCAAATCCATCAATTTGTTGCGATTTGATTCTAATTGGATGATGCTTATCTTATTTCTGTTAAAGATTTGTTGGATTGGTGCAAAAAAATTGAATCAAAACGGTCGAAATTCAATTTTTTCTCCTCGCTGGCGATCTCGAACGAAGGTTGAAAATGATCACGCACTCGGCACGTGCGTCTGCTCCAGCCAATCAACCGCTGCCACGTGTCCCAAGCTATGAAGAAAAATTGCAAAACGCAGATTCTGCCTCCCCCGCATTTCGAACCTGCGACCTGACCCTATCCCGCGCGCACCAGATCGTGGTTCGGACCAACTAGGCTAGCCCACTTAGTCAATTTTTTTATTTTTGCAATTTGCATATATGCAATGCGATTTTTTTATTTTTTGTATTTTTTGAAATTTCAAAAATTTGTAAAAGTTATTTAATCCTTTTTATTGCCATTTCTGCAATTATTTTCCAAAATTGATGTATTTTTCCTATTTATTTTATTTTTTGAATATTTTTCCTATTTTTGCCAAATTAGAAAAAATTAGAAAAAAATAGTAATTATTTATTGTTGATTATTATTGATCATTAAGGGCAAAAATGAGGTGTTTACAGATCCCAAAGGGCGACACATGTTAAATCTATACTATAATCGATAGTAGATTTTATTGGTTATAAATTTAAAACTTAAAACGATCGGATAGATTCGAGCGCACTAAGTTTTTAGCGCCGTTGCCGAGAATTTGGTAAGGCAATATTAGGAAAAACCGTAGTATCTATTACTTTAGTCATTCTTCTTATTTGTTTTATTTATTTCTTTTCTCTCCATCTTTTGAAAAGTTTTAATTCACACTTGGTTGCCTTTTGCAGTGTATGACAAGGAATCTTCCCTCTGACATTCTTGATTTAGATCCTGAGATTGAGAGAACACTTCGCCGACTTCGAAAGAACACAACTGCCGAATCTTCTGGGCAATCAATCAGTGAGGAAGGAGAACATGATATAACTGTGGTGATGGAGGTTAAAGAAGAAGAGAAACTTTCTGATAGTTTCGAATCAAATTCATCTACAAAGAGTGAGGCAAAGGTATAAGAAGTAATGGCTGAGGATCCACCAAAGACAAATATTGAGTATGCAAGGCCCATACTGGACGGCATAGGTCTAGCCATTGTTAAGCCTCCCGTTGGGGCTAATAATTTCGAGATGAAAGGTGTGGTGATTCAACTTCTACAGCAATACTATGAATTTGATGGATTACCTGATGAAGACCCCTATGCTCACATTTAGACATTCATGGGGATTTGTGAAACTTTCAAGAACAATGGGGTGACGGATGAAGCAGTGCGTATAAGATTGTTCCCTTTTTCTTTAAAAGGGAAGGCTAAGACATGGCTTTAGTCATTGGGTCCTGAGGCTTTGACTATATGGGAAGACTAAGACTTGGTTTGGCTAGTTATCTGGAATTGGATCTCTAGTAGGAAAATGCTCCACGAGCTAATAACCCCATGAGTATTTTGTGACGAATGGTACTGTTTGGGAAATGGTCTTAAACAACCTAGCAATCTGAGTAATGTATCATCCCAAAAAGTGCTCTATGGGCTGACTAATTGGCGATAGGAAACCTCTTGAGGATTTTTTGGGAGTATGTAATTGTAAGTGGAGTAGCTGATGATAGGAAGCGTCTTATCGGACTAGCAACCTTGAAGAGAAGATTGTCTTAGGAAACGCTCTTATGAGCTGGTGACTTGTTAATAGAAGTGTCTGACTAGACTAGCGACTGTTTGAAGAAAAATACCGCCGAAGAGTGCTCTTATGAGCTGACTAATCGGTTATCGACACATTTGGAAAAGTGCTCCTATGAGCTGACTAATTGATAGATTCGAAGAGTGCTCTTCTGAGCTAACTAATCGATGGATTTGAAAGTGCTACTATAAGCTAACTAATCAATAGACTCGAAAAGTGCTCTTATGAGCTAACTTCAAGAAAATGTGTCTAGGAAAGTGCCCCTTCACTGGCAAACTAACCTATAGCGAGAGGACATGCCTCAGAAGGTGCCCCTATGGGCTGACATTTTTGAATGGATGTTTAGGAAAGTGCCCCATTGTGGGCTAACTAAACCATGGTGGGAAGCGTCTTCCTAGACTCGCGACCTTGGGGAAGAAATGTTTCGAAAGGTACCCCTTACAGGCTGACCTTGAGAAGAGTTATTTAGGGAAGTGCCCCATTGTGGGCTGACTAGCCTATGGTGGGAAGCGTCTTCTTAGACTCGCGACCCTAGGGAAGAAATGTTTTGAAAGGTACCCCTACAGGCTGACCTTAGGAAGAGATATTTAGGGAAGTGCCTCATTGTGGGCTGACTAATCTATAGTAGGAAGACATGTCTCGAAAGGTGCCTCAATGTGCTGACCCTAAGAAGAGATATTTAGGGAAGTGCCCTATTGTGGGCTGACCCTACGAGAGGATGTTTAGGGAAGTGCCCCAATGTGGGCTAACTAACCTATGCTTTTGAAAATGCTTCTACTGAATGGGTTAAGTGATTTGATGTTTTCATGATATGTGGATGATAGTTATTTATTTTAAGATGCTTACCAATTTTATCGCGGATAGCAACCGAACAACCGAACCTTCGTGCTGGTTTGCTCCTCCTTCACTTACTCTTTCTTTAAAACAGGGCTGAAGATCTTGATGTGCTTCCTTTCTTGTGCGCATGGCTCTTTTGACAGTAGTGTTATCCTACTAATGCACCAAGTTTTAATGCTCAAAAGTAGGTAGAATTATATCACAAAATTTATTGAGATTCATTATCATTTCAATGTTTATCATTCATTGGTGAAGTGATGGGTAATGTGTTTAGGAATGTTTGTTTTTAACGAGAATTTGTTGGAATTATCGACCATTCAGAGACATTAACTTTACTTGTAAAAAATGAAAACTAGACTCAACAAAATTTGTATTGAATATTGGCTTTCATAAACATTGGCAAGATTTCAATTCCCTTGCCTAAGGATAGTACATCTTAACAGCATCTGCATTAATGGGGTCTCTCAATTTTGGACCATCCATTTGGGTTAATATCAGAGCACCTCCTGACAATACCTTCTTCACCACATAGGGACCCTCATAGTTTGGGGTAAATTTCCCTTTGGAATCTTGGGCATTTGGGAGAACTTTCTTTAGCACCAGATCCCCTTCTTTGAAGCATCAAGGCCTCATTTTCTTGTTAGATGCTCGGGCCATCCTTTGTTGGTAACACTGGCCGTGACATAATACAGTGAGTCTTTTTTCATCAATCAGATTTAACTGATCAAGCCTCTTCTTTACCCAATCTGATTCAGTTAACTGCGTTTCTAACAGAACTCTGAATGATGATATTTTGACCTCTACTGGTAGCACTGCCTCAATACCATATACCAAAGAATATGGGGTAGCTCCAGTAGATGTTCTAATTGAGGTCCTATAAGCCATGAGAGCAAACGACAACATCTCATGCCAATCTTTGTAAGTGATTGTCATTTTTTTTATGATCTTTTTGATATTCTTATTGGCTGCTTCTACTGCCCCGTTCATCTGAGGTCGGTAGGGAGTTGAATTTCTATGGTTTATGTGGAATTGTTGACATAAACCTGTCATCGATTTATTATTAAGATCGGTACCGTTGTCGGTGATGATTGACTCAGGAACTTTGTATCGAGCTATTATGTCCCTCTTCAAGAATCGGACTATTACCCCTTTGGTGACATTGGTATATGATGAAGCTTCTACCCACTTGGTGAAGTAATCAATGGCTACCAATATGAACCTGTGGCCATTGGATGCTGTCGGAGTGATTGGGCCGATTATGTCAATCCCCTACATGGAGAAAAGGCCATGGTGCTGACAGCGAGTGCAGCTTGTTGGGCAAAGCATTTATCCGGTTTGCGTACACCTAACACAAATGACAGTGCTTGACATATTTTATGCAATCTGATTCCATAGTTAACCAATAGTATCCCAACCTCATGATTTTTGGGGCCAACATGTAGCCGTTCATATGGGGTCCACATACCCCTTCATGTACTTCTTTCATCAGTTCATATGCTTCATTTCTATCCACACATCTTAGCAAGGTGGTATCAGACGATCTTTTGTAAAGCACAGACCCACTTAATAAGAAATGACTTGCTAACTTTCTGAGTGTCCTTTGGTCATTCTTGCTAGCCATTTCAGGGTATTTGCTTTCTTGGAGAAAAGTTTTGATGTCGTGATACCAGAGCTTGTCATCTTGTGCTTTTTCAATTGCTAAACAGTAGACAGGCCGATTTTCGATGTCTATTTTCAACGGTTGGACTTCGGCTCTCCCTGTTATCTGAATCATAGATGCTAGTGTGGCGAGTGCATTTGCAAACTGATTCTGAGTTCTCAGGACGTATGTGAAAGTGATTGCCTCGAATTCTTCGATTAGCTCTGTCAAATGCTGATGGTATGGTACCAGTTTGGGGTCTTTAGTCTTATATTCCCCTCTTGTCTGTAATATGATAAGTGATGAATCTCCGTATACTTCTAATTCACTGATTTCCATTTGACAAGCCATTTTGAGGCCGAGGATGCATGCCTTATATTCCGCGATGTTATTAATATATGGAAATGTGAGCCTTGTAGCTGAAGGGAATTGTGTTCCGTCTGGGGATATCAACACTACCCCGATCCCACAACCAAATACATTGGCAGCTCCATCAAAGAACATCTTCCACTTGGGGTTCCGGTCTATTTCACAGTTTTCTACTGGTGCACCTTCCACTGTTAATATATTTTCGTCAGGGAATTGGGCTTGTAGTTCTTGGGAATTTCCCTCAACTGGGTGTTCTGCCAATTGGTCGGCTAAAGATTGCCCTTTCATCGAGTTCTGATTTATGTATGTGATATCAAACTCTGATAAGAGCATTTGCTGTTGGAGATTCTCCCTAACAAAACGGGTTTCTCTGCCAAGTACTTCAAGAGATCATGTCTTGTCAGCAGCTCAATATGATAGTAAAGGGTGTATTACCTCAATCGATGCATGACCCAAATCAGAGCACAACAAGTCCTCTCTACTTCTGAATACCTCTGTTCCCCGTCTATGAATTTCTTGCTTAGATAATATATGGAATGCTCTCTTCCCTCTTCATCTTTTTACCCCAACACGCATCCCATGGATTCAGAGAGTATCGTGAGGTATAAGAATAAGGGTTTCCCTTGCTTTTGGACTATCAAGACTGGAGGCTTTATGAGATATTCTTTGATCGTCTTGAATGCTTCTTCACATTCATCGTCCCATTCTACTGCAGCATTCTTTTTTAACAGACGGAACAATGGGCGGCATTTATCTGTGAGCTGTGAGATGAAACGAGCTATGTAATTCAACCTTCCCAGCAAACCTCTTACCTCTTTGACAGTACGTGGAGAAGGTAGCTTTAGTATAGACTTTACTTTGTCAGGGTCGATTTTAATGCCTTCCCGGCTTATGGCAAACCTTAACAACTTGCCCGTTGTGACCCTGAAAGTACACTTCTCCGGATTCAACTTGAGCTGGAATTTTCTCAATCACTTAAACAACTTTCTCAGGATATCTGTATGGCTTTCTTCCTCTTTAGACTTAGCTATCATGTCGTCGACGTATACTTCGACTTCTCAATGCATCATGTCATGAAGTATCGCGACCATGGTTCTCTGATACGTTGCCCCAGCATTTTTCAAGCCGAAGGGCATGACTTTGTAATAGAAAGTCCCCCATGTTGTGATAAAAGTCGTCTTAGTTTTATCCTCTTCAGCCATTTTTATCTGGTTATATCCTGAGAAACCGTCCATAAATGAGAAAAGATAGTTTCCTGCAGTGTTGTCCATTAGAACATCAATGTGAGGTAGGGGGAAGTTATCTTTTGGTGTTGCTTGGTTTAAGTCCCGGAAGTCTACGTATACGCATACTTTTCCATTTTTTTTTTCAGAACGGGGACTACATTAGCTACCCATTCTAGGTAGTCAGATACTTCAATGAACCCTACTTCTAGCAGTTTCTTGACTTCCTCTTTAATCTTTAGTAAGATGTCAGGCCTAAATCTTCTCAATTTCTATTTTTTAGGTTTGACATCTTCCTTTGTGGGAAGCCTGTGAACTACTATTGATTGGTCTAATCCTGGCATGTTGCCATATGACCAGGCGAACACATCTGCATACTCAATTAACAGCTCGGTCATCTCACGTTTTTGCTCGGCACTTAAACTGGTCCCGATCTTGAGGTTTTTAGGTTTCTCAACACTTCCTAGATTTACTATCTCCACTGGCTCGTCAATTGAAATTTTGCTTTGTTCATGTTTTTGCCAATTTTCTTGTATCATTTCGTGGTCAAGGATTTCGCCTCCAACAACTAACCAAGCAGCGTTGGAAACGATATCAGCGTTTTTATTTTCTACCTGTGCGAAATGTCCCTGATGTTCAATGGTAGGAGATCTGGGCGAAGTAAAATGAAAGCAAATATATATAAGTAAGAAAAATTGTAATTTATTGAATTATGTAAAGAAGCCTCAATAAAAACTGTTTAACAATTGTTCCCTATCATTGAGCTGACCTAGAGCTATCAATAGGATAACATAACCAATTATTGAGAGCTGGATGCTGTTTGGACGTGCGAGGGGTTGGGCTCCCATTGCTGACGTCATATTCGCTTATCCTTGGCTCTTGAATGGTAGTTGCTTGTCTGAATGATTGTTGGAGGGGTGGAATGCGTATCTGAGTGTGGCTTGGCTTCTCTTTCTTCTTGCCTCTAACACCTCTGGCTCGTGCTTCTTCTTGGGCTGTAGGAACATACCCTAATCCAAACGTCCCTTGCTGCCCCTCCTTAAACTGATGCCCTTCCTTGCTGGTCACCATATTCACCTCGTTGAATATCTGGAGACCAAAGTCTTCGGAACCATCATCCCCAATGTACGGTATGGCGATTTCTTTATAGATGGCATAATCTTGCTCTCCCAGTACTGTGACAATCTGCCCATTTGCGATGAATTTGACCTTTTGATGGAGACTTGAGGTAATTGCTCTGGCGGTATGTATCCATGGCCTTCCCAAAAGTAAGTTGAAAGATCTTGGGATGTCAAGGACTTTGAAGGAGATGTAGAACACTTGCGGACCAATCTCTACCGGCAAGCTTATTTCCCCTACTATGTCTCTTTTTGACCCGTCGAAAGCCTTGACCACCATCGAGCTAGGTTTAATATTGCTTGGATCGACCCCCAATAGGTCGAGGGTAGGCAATGGGCAAACATTGAGGGACGACCTGTTGTCGATGAGTACTTGGGAGACAATCGTGTCGTTGCATTTCACCACTCTGAATAGTGGCTTTGTATGTTTGTCTCCATCTTCTCCTGACTCTTCGAGGGAGAAAGATATCTGGTCCATGGTGAAGATAGAATCTGCCACATGACTTAATTTGTCTGTAGCGATGCCTTCTGGTACCCGGATCTGTTTGAGCACTTTGAAGAGTGCTTCCCTGTGGGGCTCGGAGGTTGTAAGGAGGCCCATGAGTGATATTTGGGCTGGAACCTTGTTTAGTTGTTCCATGATCTTATATTCGCTCGCCTTGACCATTTTTGTAAATGCAGCGAACCCCTCTTCCTCTTCCCTTCCTATCTCCGTGTTGGGCTCCTCAGTTGAGATTTTATATTTCGGGTCATAAACTCTCCCATAGCGGGTGATTCCTCCTACCATAGGGGGTCGCTCTTGCTCGAGGGTCTTGATAGCCAAATGGTACGGCCTTATACCTCTCTGCAGGTATTGGGACATTGAACACATATCTCTTCTTTGGGATTTGTATCTCGGTTGACTGTCCTTCATAGCATTTTATGACCTTTGGCTTTTGATTTGAATTGATCATGTTCACAGACTTCTCCCCTTCTTTTGGTAGGTTGTCCTCTTTCTCAAACTCAGGCCTCCATCCGCTAGGCGGCCCATACACAGTTGGGGTGTAAGAATAGTTCACCAGGTGCTCAAATCTCCAATGTGATTCTCCCAAGGTGTCGACTGTTGGGTCTCTGGCTAACCATCTCTTTTTTATATGTGATTTGGGGGTTTTCTCTGGAGTTTGACCGGAATGCCTTTTCTGCTGGTCCGTCGCCTTTTGCTTGGAGGATTCTTTGGGAGCCGACTCTTCGGATGTGATCATATTGACGGTGGGCTTATGATTGGGCAGCGGATTGGTGTTGACATTGGGCGTTGGGGTGTTAACAAAGTCCAGCTGCACAATCCCTGCGTCAATTAGATCCTAGATTTTGTTTCGGAGCCTCCAGCATTTGTCTGTGGAATGCCCCTCTTGGCCCATATGATAGTCACATTTGAGGCTTGAGTCGAAGTTTCTGGGCTTATACCGGTCGTTTGGGATTTCGAAGCTGATCAAATTATCCGCCCGCAGCCGAGTAAAGACCTAGCTGAGCGGGATCGGAATTGGATTGAACTGTCTCGGGACTCTGGCAGCCTGGTCGTGATTTGCCGAGGAGTGCTGGCCTGGGGCACTTGTAGTCTGGAATGTTACGCGAGTCCTAACCTTGTCCGCTTTACTAGAGTTGACTGTGCTTACGGTAGACTCCTTGGCTTTGTTACCTCCTAAGGGCCTTTGTGATGATGTGACCCTAGGAGGATCCACTGTTTGGAGTCTGCCTATTGTGATGGCATTCTCACTCCGGCACCCTGCTGCCACTACTTCTGCAAAACTAGATGATGTCTGGCCCACTAGATGTGAGAAGTAGGTCTTGTCCAGAGTGTTGACAAATATGAATGTCAACTCTTTTTCAGAAATGGGGGTTTCTACCCTGGCAGCTTAAGCTCTCCATCGCTGAGCATACTCTTTGAAAGACTCAGCGTGTCTCTTTCGAAGACTTCCTAGATCAATCACTGAGGGAGCGACTTCGATGTTGAACTTATATTGGTCATAGAATGCCCGGGCAAGACTTTCCTAGGTATTAACCTGATTGAAATCCAGGTGGGCATACTAGACTAAAGCAGGACCTGTAAAGCTATCCTGGAACGTCTGGATCATCAATTGGTCATACTGAACATATTTGCTCATCTTCCGGGCGTATAGCCTTGTGTGCATCTTGGGGCATCCAGTGTCGTCATACTTTTCAAATTCTGGAGTCTTGAATTTATCAGGGTATACTTCCTCCCCATATGTTGGCAAGCTGGTGATCCTAGCCTGTTCGAAACCATCAGACCCCTCTATTGTTTTCATTTTGTTAACCAGCTGTTGAAAGAGTCTCTTTTCCATCTCTTTTTGTCTCTCCTCCATCTCCTTCTTTAAGTCATCAGAGGTCGGACCCTGGTTGACTTTCGGCTCATATTCAAAGGTCGGGTTGAGGTGGGAATTGATTTCTTCATATTCTGGAGGTTGACCCCACTGCTTTCCCTTTTCTAGCCCCTGAATGTTCTTCCTAAGTCGGCTGGGTGGTGTGAAGGAGGCCAATGCTTTCAATCAGGAGGTGGACTTGTGCAGCTAGCTGCTGGACCGTTTGTTTCAAGGATACGATCCTAGAGTCTGAAGCAACGTCAGCACTTGTGTTGTTGCGGTTGTCGCCACTGTTTGCCATTTTGGTTCTTGAACGTATGCAGATTGGGCTTCTGGGAGGGTTCGGTTGTTTGGGAGCTATTTTTGATACCTGGCGTGCATTTTTCTTTAGTATGATATATGCATGAAATGCGATGCATGTTTCATACGGATGCTAAAATAAAGGGGCCAACAATTGATTGATGATATAATACTGAAACTTTATTTTATTAATACTGGAAACTTGGAGTTTAATACTTGAAAAAAATGAAAAAGTATAATAGATTTATTTTCTAATTCTCTTGGTCTTCTGCTGCGTAGGCGGCGGTCAATTGTGGAATTAGCCATCTATTACAATAGAAATTTCTAATTACAACAAGAACTATTTTACAACGATAGCATTACAGGGAAATGTATCTGAACTCCGTGAACAGAATAAAAGTATTACATCATCAATCAGTTGTCAGCCCATGATGTCGTGTATGCAAATAAGCAGGTTCTAACAGGTCTCCAAGCTCTATGGCCTCCCACATTTTCGGAGAAATGGATCTTAGGCCATATCGAAGCATTGGGTGGGGTAACCTAATCGGTCCCGAACGGTGACCACATCACTTCGCCTGAAACCTACACAATGGCTCCCCGTCTTAGGGTCCTAAGACAGCCCGGGTTTGACCGTATCTACTCACACAATTACATGCATGCAGACTTGAAAGTAAATAACCGAATCCTAACCCTAAGCAAATCCTTGAAAAGTTAGCAGCCGCATAACAAACCAAAAAGACATTTCTCGAAAAAGTGATTTAAGGAGATTCAGGTGGCTAGCCTACTAGGAAACAACACTCCCCAGTAGAGTCGCCATCCTGTCGAGTCTAATTTTTTATTTTTCCATTCCTAATCCGATCTATACTAGACTCTATGCTCATCAAATGTAGATCCTCGACTTGAGTTAGGAATTTCGTTTTATTTTGGAGTCGCCACCCAACTGTAGTTGGGAAAGATTGAATTAGAACTAATTGAGCAGATCAATCCTAATTTGGACCACTGGTCAGCGTAATTTCCTTTTCTCGTTTTTTGTGAAAAGAGGAAAGGGAAAACCAAAGTTTCTGAATTCGAAGGCTAATATATTAAAACCATAAGGTTACCACCCTAATCTCCTAAAATCTAAACCTTATTCAAAATGTCTTTTATTTATTTTTTTGTTGTCTTTTTATTTTGTTTTTGAATAACCTATTCTGAGAAAATGATTTTTGTTCCTTTTTAGGGTTGCCCCAAATGGGTGCCTACGTACCTGCTATTCAGGATCAAATGTGCCGTAGTTCGCTTTTCCTGAAAAACTTTAATGTGTTGGTGATTTTTAATTATGAAATTTCTTTTGATTTATGTTTTTACCATTTTAGTATTTTTCTAAAAAAAATCTAAGCCTAAGCTTGATAATTTGATTTTTTTGAAAATAATAATTATTTTAATGAAAAACTAATTTTGGATTTATTTAAGAAAATGATTTTTCTAAGTGACAAAATTTCATTTTTTTTCTATTTTTCAACCCATTTCTAATATTATAAATTTTTATTGATTTTCATTAATTTTTTATAATTTTTATTGATTTTTCTTAGTTTTTATTTTTTTATAATTTTTATTAATTTCTTATAATTTTTATTGAAAAAATTTTCTCCTATATTATTTATCTATCCTAAACTAAAATCTAAATTTTTACTATTTTTTCTAATATATATATTTTTTATCATTTTCTTTATATATTTTCATATTTTTATTATTTATTATTATAATTATTCACTCTTATTATTATTCATCCTAAATTAATTCCTAAAAAAAAAACTAATCTAAATTCTAATATTTTTGTATTTTTAAATTATACATAACAAATAAATAATTAAAGAAATTCGAAAAAATAAATAAAATAACTAAATAAATAAATAAGAAATAAATTAAAAAATAAAAAAATCTGATTTACCTGGATTCAGGTCGGTGCGCGGGTCGAGTCGATCGGGCACGGCGGTTGGGAGTGCTCGTTGACGACGTTCTGGTGGCCTTTCGAAGCAACTGAGGTGTCGTTTCCTAGGTTTTCGGGGGTGGGGAACTCAATCGTAGCGGTGGATTTCTCCAAAAACGCCTCCTGGTGGCAGCTCGGTGCTTGATCGGTGGTCGCAGCTTGGCAACTCCAGCGAGGCTTCGATTCTCTCTCTTTTCTCTCTTTTTCTCACTTTTGATCCGTGATTCTGCTTCCTCCCTTCATCCTCTATTTATAAGCATAAGAAATCGAGCTGGATAAGCTCGGATTTCCACCGATTGAAGCAAATCAGATTTACGGTTAAAACCCATCTCCGATTTGTGCAAATCTATCAATTTGTTGCGATTTGATTCTAATTGAATGATGTTTATCTTATTTCTATTGAAGATTTGTTGGATTTGTGCAAAAAAATCGAATCAAAACGGCCGAAATTCGATTTTTCCTCCTCGCCGTCGATTTTTCCTCCTCGCCGGCGATTTCGGACGAAGGTTGAAGATGATCACGCGCTCGGCGTGTGCGTCCGCTCCAGCCAATCAGCTGCTGCCACGTGTCTTAAGCAATGAAGAAAAATTGCAAAACGCGGATTCTACCTCCCCCGCATTTCGAACCTGTGACCTGACCCACTCCCGCGCGCACCAGACCGTGATTCGGACCAGCTGGGCTAGCCCACTTACTCGATTTTTTTTATTTTTGCAATTTGTATATATGCAATGCGATTTTTTTATTTTTTGTATTTTTTGAAATTTCAAAAATTTGTAAAAGTTATTTAATCCTTTTTATTGCCATTTCTGTAATTATTTTCCAAAATTGATGTATTTTTCCTATTTATTTTATTTTTTGAATATTTTTCCTATTTTTGCTAAATTAGAAAAAATTGGTAATTATTTATTGTTGATTATTAGGGGCAAAAATGGGGTGTTTACAGATCCCAAAGGACGACACATGTTAAATCTATACTATAATCAATAGTAGATTTTATTGGTTATAAATTTAAAACTTAAAACGATCGGATAGATTCGAGCGCACCAAGTTTTTAACGCCATTGCCGAGAATCTAGTAAGGAAATATTAGGAAAAACCGTAGTATCTACTACTTTAGTCATTCTTCTTATTTGTTTTATTTATTTCTTTTCTCCCCATTTTTTGAAAAGTTTTAATTCACACTTGGTTGCCTTTTGCAGTGTATGATAAGGAATCTTCCCTCTGACATTCTTGATTTAGATCCTGAGATTGAGAGAACACTCCGCCGACTTCGAAAGAACACAACTGCCGAATCTTCTGGGCAATCAATCAGTGAAGAAGGAGAACATGATATAACTGTGGTGATGGAGGTTAAAGAAGAAGAGAAACTTTCTGATAGTTTCGAATCAAATTCATCTACAAAGAGTGAGGCAAAGGTATAAGAAGTAATGGCTGAAGATCCACCAAAGACAAATATTGAGTATGCAAGGCCCATACTGGATGGCATAGGTCCAGCCATTGTTAAGCCTCCCATTGGGGCTAATAATTTGGAGATCAAAGGTGTGGTGATTCAACTTCTACAACAATACTGTGAATTCGATGGATTACTTGATGAAGACCCATATGCTCACATTTAGACATTCATGGAGATTTGTGAAAATTTCAAGAACAATGAGGTGACGGATGAAGCAATGCATACAAGATTGTTCCCTTTTTCTTTAAAAGGGAAGGCTAAGACATGGATTTAGTCATTGGGTCCCGAGGCTTTGACTATATGGGATGACACGGTAAAAGAGTTTCTGGACAATTATTTTCCACCATGCAAGACCACTAAGCTTCGGAACGACATCTTTTCTTTCACTTAACAAGATCATGAAACAATATATGATGCTTGGCAGAGATGGATAGAATTGTTAAGAAAGTGTCCACTTCACCAATTACTTACATGGATGTAAGTTCAGACATTTTTGAATGGGTTAAATTCAACTACACGTTACTTGGTAGATGCCGCAGTTGGCGGTACATTGAATACTAAGACTCCGAAGGACTCATTAAAGCTATTCACCGATATGGTAAGAAATAATTGCCAGTGTGGTTGTGGTAAGAGTAAGCAAAAAGCGACAAGAATGTTTGAAGTAGATGCCATGATTACTTTAGTAGCAAAGATTGAAGCTTTGAGCCACCAAGTTGCAACTCTTAAGAATCCTCAAGGACCACAACAACAACATCAGATGGGAGATCCTATGAAGGGTGTGGATCTTTTTTAGCAATATGAGCAGGTAAATTATCTTGGGAATTCGAATAGACAGCAGTATAATCAGTATGGTAACACCTACCATCCGGGGATGAGA
The DNA here is from genome assembly GCA_037954665.1 of Laguncularia racemosa. Classification (NCBI taxonomy): domain Eukaryota; kingdom Viridiplantae; phylum Streptophyta; class Magnoliopsida; order Myrtales; family Combretaceae; genus Laguncularia; species Laguncularia racemosa. Next base: position 372,409 of record JBBMOL010000095.1, on the reverse strand, counting down.
AACCATTCAAATCTGTCTTATAGAAACCAGGACTATCAGAGAGTTAATCTACCACCACTGGGGTATTTAAAGTAACAGCCACCACTTTATCAGCCTTTACCATTTCCTTTAGCGCAACCACCTCAACAAGAAAAGAAGGGTAACTTGGAAGATATATTGAGTCAATTCGTTTAGAGCTCCGATGTAAGACATTATAATCAAGAGGCCTCAATTCACAATCTTGAGAAGTAAATTAGCCAACTGGCTAAGATGATGTTTGAGAGACAACTTGGCTCTCTTCCTAGCAACACGGAAAACAATCCAAGAGAACAAGCAAAAGCCATTACTTTGAGTAGTGGGAAAGAGTTACCATCTGAATAGCGGCATGAAAAGAAGCAAGAAGATAATCAACCTATTGAAAAGGAGAAGAGAACTCCTGAGGAAACACATTCTGAGAGGAGATCACCACCGACTGTCAAAGAATATGTGCTAAAAATCCCTTATCTAGCTTTCCTTAACCAGAGAAAAGACAAGGAGTAGTTAGGTAAATTCCTTGATCTATTTAAACAATTACACATTAACATTCCATTTGTAGAGGCACTTTTGCAAATGACGAAATATGCTAAGTTCCTAAAGGAACTTCTCTCTAACAAGCGAAACTTGGAGGATGTGTCTACTGCAGAAGTTGATGTAAATTGCTCATCTACCATTCAGAATAAACTTCCCTTAAAGCTAAGGGATTCGAGCAGTTTCACAATTTCGTGTGTCGTGGGTGATATTTTAGTTGACAAGGCCTTAGCTGATCTTGGGGCCAGCATCAATTTAATGCCATACTCCTTTTTCAAGAAGTTGGGACTTTCTGACCTAACACCGACTAGGATGAGTTTGTAGCTTGTTGACTGCTCTGTGAAGATTCCTAAGGGGATAATTGATGATGTCTTGGTAAAAGTAGGGAATTTCATCTACCTCGTTGACTTTGTAGTTCTAGAAATGGATGAGGATGGGGATATCCCTCTAATACTTGGGAGACAATTCCTAGATACTGCTAAAGCAATGGTTGATGTGGAAGGAAGGAAGCTTATTTTGAGAATCGGTGATGAAGAGTTGGTGATCCAAATGGATGTTGCTATAAAACACACTATGTGCATCGATGACTCTTGTTACTCTATTGATGTTGTTGATATGTCAGTAGATGAGCATATGAAGGAAGTTTTGAGCGAAGATGAGTTAGAGCTGAGCTTGACATTAGAAGAGAAGAAGGATGCAGGTAACCTAGAGGTTGCACTACTCATTGAGTAGCTTGATGCTTCAGAATGTGTTATACCTCAGCATGGGTTTGAAAAGTTAAGAACAGAAAATGAGGCGAGACTTAAAACTTTTATAGAAGAGCCGCTAGTGTTGGAATTGAAACAATTACTAGAGTATTTGGAATATGCTTTCCTTGTAGAAGACTCTAGCCTGCTGGTTATTATAACCTTAGATTTATTTCAAGAGCAGAAAGACCAATTACTCATGGTCCTGAGAGCACACAAGTGAGCCATCGCTTGGAAAATATCTAATATAAAAGGTATCAACCTCTCCTTCTATACTCACAAAATTTTATTAAAAGAAGGATTTAAGCCTGTAGTGCAACCATGGAGACGGCTAAATCCTAATATAAAGGAAGCGGTTAAGAAGGAGGTAATCAAACTTCTTGACACTGGACTTATTTACCCCATATCTAATAGCGGCTGAGTTAGTCCAACGCAAGTGCTGTCGAAGAAGGGAGAGATTACTGTTGTCCCTAATGAAAAGAGTGAGCTCATTCCCATGCGGACCGTCACTGGGTGGCGGGTGAGCATTGACTATCGGAAATTGAATGACGCTACTCGAAAAGATCACTTCCCTCTCCCTTTCGTTGATCAAATGTTAGAAAGGTTAGTTGGACACATGTATTATTGCTACTTAGATAGGATGTATGGCTACTTTCAGATACCTATTGCTCTGGATGATAGGAATCAAAATCCGACAAGACCTATCATTAGGGCAAAAACTAAAGGAATTCGAATTTTGGCGATGAGGGCCCATTTTGAGCAGATTGACCCCGGAATTATTTATATATTAACCTCTTTTCTATTATTCTTGTATTGTGTTTTCCAACAGGCACACTTATCATATTCTATAGGGCAATGGACAAACTCCCTCAGACTCAGCTTGTGGGTTATCCATGGACCGACCTGAACCGGCGATGAGCTAGGCCGATGGATCCTATAGAAGACCGGCATCTTGAAGACCATTTCTTTTATATATTTATTCTTTTATGAACTATTTTGGTTTTGGGATATTTTTATTTCCTTGTAATTTTCATTTAGGGTTAGCCACCTTAAAAGTGGCAAACTTGTAATTTTGAGCACTTTTTAACCATAGGAATAGCAAGTATAAATACTTGCTTAAGAGAGGGTTTGAGGAGGCCATATTTTGCAGAATTGAGAGTTCATTTCACATGAGGATTAAGGTTTCCTAATTTCATTATACTCTTATCAATTTCAATCCCAAGAGTTGAAATTGTGGCGAGTGTAACACCTTGAAATTGTGAATTGTATCAATTTCATTTTGTTGTGATTTCTTTTCTACTCTAGTGTGTCATATCTAGGGTTGAATTGAGATAGTTCTTAGACAGATTTACTTCTAATTGTTGTCGAATTCTTGTGTTTGATTAAGATCCCTTGCAATTGAATTCGAATCATCCTTGAAAATTCCTCTTGAAAACGTGATTTTCACTTGTGGAAAGGAGTCCTTAGAATTGAGGTTTTCTTTTGAATTTTTGGATTATTTTCGTGGGATTATATGTGATTAGGGTGTTATTAGAAGAGATTATCATTGCGGTATTACAATTGTAACATTGAGCATTTGGAATTCATTACATCTTCACTAGGGTTCACGTGAATTTTGCCCCTTGTGGAGCCGGTTTGTTGTTGATTTGAGTTAGCTTTTTCTTGAATCTTTTAAATGTGCTTCTAAGTGGATTTAGGCACATCACCGGAGGACCAAGAGAAAACCACTTTCACATGCCCTTACAACACATATGCCTACAGGAGGATGCTATTTGGGTTATGTAATGCACCGGCTACGTTTCAGCAATGTATGTTGGCCATATTTGAAGATTTGGTAGAGAAAATCATAAAAGTCTTCAAGGAGGAATTGGATCTCCAACTGCTAGAGACTTAGTTGAAGAACATGAAGAGCGTCGAGCTAACAACGTTAAACAAGTGTGCTTCTTGGGAGGCAACCCATGATTAACTTAGATACGTAATGTTCCTTTTATTTTCTTTTTGTTGCATCTTAAGTATATTATTTTTAGAAATTTGCAGATCTTAAGAGGAGTTTCTAAGCTTATTTGAAGAGAGCAAGAGTGATTTTTAATTGTGGGGAAATGCCAATGACAAGTAAGGAAGTTTGAATTTTAAACACTAAGTGCACCTAGTAAGTCTTTCTCCATGTTCATTTACACTTTTAGAGGTGTGCAATGATCACAATTGTTGTCTATTGGCTTGGGCAAGTCTTATTTTCCCTCTATGTGTTTTTTAAAGTTTGCACTATCTTGAGCATAACCAATGCTCAAGACTATGCACAATCTAAAGAGGTTCTATGGATTTTTTGAAGTTAACACGACCACAAGCATGGCTATGCTGAAGCCAAAGCCGACTCTATCAAACATTCTGTGGAATTTTTTAAGTCAGCATGGCCACGAGCATGGCCGTGCTGCAGCCAAGGCAGATTTTCCCTGTAAAACAACGCCTTTTGTGCTCCTTTTAAAGGTCTACATGGCCCCGAGCAGGGCCATGCAGTAGCCTATGTCGACAACCCACATATATATATAGTTTCTCTCTTTCCTCCCTCACTCTCTAACTTCACCATTTATCTAGACTAGGATAGTCTAACTTCTCTTTTTGCCTTTAATTTCTTTGTTTTTCTTTTTTCTTTTTCTAGGATGATGCAGCACAAACTTTAGGTTCGCAGCTCTACTGATGACATGCCATTATTGTTCTACTCTTATACTTGATCTTGAACTCTACATGCAACCATCTACATATAAAAACTAGGAAAATTCTTAATGTCCTTTTCTTTTTGTTATTTTTCATTTCATTTTTTCCCCTTTTTCCCTTTTTCCCTTTTATGTGCTTGATTGGGAAGACATTGGGGATAATGTCTTAAATAGGTGTGGGGAAGGGGTATATGGAACGAAGAAAATTGAGAAATTTTGGTCCTACTTTACTTATGTTATCCATGCACTGTCTTATTAAATTTCCCCCATTTACAAGTTTGCAATTGAGTTTGAATGCTGATCTTAAATCATTAAAAGGTGAGATCCTTGAAATTGTGCTCATAAAAGTCAGTGATTCTGTGTTCCTTACTCGCCTATTATTGGCCTTAATATACTTAGTTGGAATTTTAGGATAAAATCTAAGTGGGGTAATCTTACTTGTTATTTAATTATTGATTATGGAGTTGTGAAATAGATTAGTCCTTAGTTTAAAGTTAAATGGTTGTATGTTTAAGCTTATTGGTTGATATATTTACCTTTTAAAAACTTTGAGAGCTCTTCTAACTTTTCGTGAAAGGTGCATATGAAGTCTATCACTTGGTGATTCATGTTAAGTAATCTCTTCGAAAATTAATTAATTAATGTATTAATTGAGAAATAATTTGAAAAGCTTAATCAGTATAGGTGGGCTTTAATCCCTCAGAAAAGCGAAGTCTGACTCTAATACTGACTAGTCAATCAATAAAAAAAAACAATAAGTTGCTACTCTAATGACTTGGGTTCTCTAAGTTAAGGGTATCTTTATGAATTCCTAAAGTTAAGATAACGAAGGTTAGATGAGGTCCCTTTAAAACTCGGTCACCTAAGGTCGTCTAGCCTAGGATCGATCGATCGATGATATTATAATAACAAGATGGGATACAAAAAGGGCAAATTTCAGTGGGTCTTGTAACTTAAATAATTAAGTCCATAGGACGCCTTCAATTGAGGGGATAAGGTCTATTAACTTGGGTGATGAGCCTGAGATTATCGGTTGAACATTCGTTACATGGGTTGTAAGATCTTAAATAACTGAAATTAATATATATATATAGGAAAACTCGAAATTTTTTTGAGAGGTTTAACAAAGTGAGGAAGAAAATCCAAAGGAAGGATGCATATCTTATGCTTTGTTTGACTTTCTTCGTAACTTGGGAAGCATTTCTTAAATGGTATGGGTAATAGTTTAACTTGGATTAATCTGTAAACTTTGATTTTTGTATGTCAGGTACACGTACAATCATGGTAGGTTTGAGTGATAAGCACTAATAAATCATTGAGATTAAATTAAATAGGAAATGTTACTTGTGATTTAAAGTTTAACAATGAGTACAATTGATGAGAGGAGATCTATTTTGTCCTTATTTTGTTTGCTTGAGGACAAACAAACGGTTAAGTGTAGGGAAATTTGATAAGTGTCGAAAGATTCTTAATTCTAGTGCTTAGTAGTTATAATTTTTTATAGATTTCACGTGATTTGTGAAGAAAATGATTCTTATATGATTAAATTTTAATTTTAGGCATTGATGGAGACAAAATAAAGGTTTAAGATTGATATGAGCAAAGGCAAGGTGAAATTTGGCAAAAAAATGAAGAAAATTGATTTTTAGTTCAGCACAACCTATGCAAACGCCAGTGTTGGATGCAAAAAATGACTAGTAGCTAAATCAAGGTGTGCCCCGGGTTCAGCACAACCCGTGCTGATGCCAATAACGAGAATACAAGTTTTTTTTTTTTAGCCCTACCCCAAGCACAACCGTGCTGAATTGGGCAGTGAAAAAGACGTGTTTCGGAGTCAGCGTGGCCTCGAGCATGGCCGTGTTGACTCTCGTGCTGAACCTTGTTTTCGCAGAACTATAAATAGACGCCTTATTTTATTTTAAAGGAGACTTTTTTCTTCCGGCTTCGTTCTAAAAACCCTAGGGGAGCATTATTACAAACTTCAAGAAGAGAATTGTTCGAACATCATTATAAATCACAAAACAACACAAGGGATTACTCTTTCTATCACGAATCAATTTTACTTCTCTAGATTCTTTGTTTTTATTGAAAACTCTATGGATGAGTAATTCTTTATATCTTTTATCTTGTGAAACCTTAACTTATTTGCTGAAACATTAATTGATTAATGAATTGTTTATATCTTTGCATTTATTCATGTGTTTCCATTGCTCTTGTGATTAATGTATGCGTGCGAATTAATTGCATGTCTGATTTTTATTATATTGAAAGAGGTTTCGTGTAGTAAATTAGATTTTCACGAATAGAGAGATTACATGTTTTGCCTAAAGGTAGGAAAATATTGATTTTTTGCAATTAATCAGAACTTGTGAACTTAATGAGATCTTGCATGATGGTAATGAGGAAGAGGTCTCTGATATCTTGTGTATGATTAAGAATTGATTAACTCAAAGGAGTAATTGATTTTACTTGGGAATTCTTGTGGTGCAAAATGTAAATTAATTCGTTAACCGATATCTTATTTTAAGAATTTAAGGGTTAGGGTGGAATAAGATGAGGGGTATATTTTGTGATTAAATACATTTTTAAGACAATATCATTTAATTCTATGGTTATTAATATACTTAATTCGTGATGAGTTTAATATTTATCCAATTACCAGTCTCAAACCCTATAGGATTTTAAACGAGTTAGGCGGGTTAAGAACTCAATGGTGATCCGTCCGATTACATCCCTATTTGTTTTAGTTGCTTAATATTGATTTTATGTTGCAAATGGTTCAGCTGTGGAAAAAATGTAGAGGGGTTATGTTGCAACATAAATGGCAAGTAGTGCCTACAATTTATGTGCAAGTAGGTTCAATTGTGGAAAAATGTTGAGAGGTCGTGCTCTATATGAATCACAAATAGGGTTTGGGATTTGTAAATCATATGTAGGGGATGCGATTTACAAACCATATACTTGACTTGTGATTTTTTTAAGGAAATTGTTGCCTATTGGTGCAAAGTAAAACCATAGCTTTTAATTGCTTTTGATATGGTATTTGGAAAAATACTTCTATCGAACCCTTATTTTTAAAAATACATTTCCTACATGGAGCAACCTTACCTATTTTTCTACTAAAAGTGATGTGTTTGCTGTTAAATAATAACATAACTTAGAACCTATTCTTCTAGGGTTCGATCGGGTTAAGATTGAGCATTGCTATAGGGAGAGAAACAATGTAGAGGATGCTTTGACACAGTTTGATTAATTTTAGCAAGATGATGATTTATTTTTACTAATTCCACCAAGTAGTATTACCATTGTGTTATTTAAAGCGTTATTATGGTTGTGTTGTGAATAGAGAATAATTTTATGATATAGTTACTAAAAAAAATAGCTATATAGTATAGTTGTTATTGTATTATTAATAGATTTTATTTTAAATAGATCATTTATTATTAAAAAAATTATTAACAATTTATAAGCTTTTTATACTGTTAATAAATTTTATATTTTATTGTAATTAAAAAATAATTATTCTGTATAATTTATTTTTAAGTAACTACTGGATCCTTCAAATGAATTATTGTTATTGTCTTTTATTGATTTAACATTATCAGTTTTATTTTAAGGGAAAAAAAAAAGACACCCGAGTTTGTGTTTGTGGTACAAAAATTGCAAACGTACTTTTCCCATTTGAAATAAACAAATAAAACAATAAAAGAAAATGGAGTCCGTGGTGCAATCAGTGTGTCCGCTGCTAGCGCTAGTACTAGTACTAGTTTAGCTCCTTTTCTTCCTAATCGTATTTACCAACCCGTCACTCCCCGGTGGCCACACTTGTGGTTCGAAATAAACGATAATCCGATCTCTCCCTCTCTGTCCCTCTCTCCTGAAAAGAGAGAATCCTTTGCATGTCCCCAGCCTTTACTCCTTCCTTCCTCAGTGCTATGAACTTCCAAAATAGTCCGTACAGGTACAGCTCTTAAAAAGCACTCAAGTATTTAACCACACAGCATCCTCTTCGAAAACACAATGTACTATTCAGTGACTTCTTCAATCTTCAGTGGTGCCGACAATCTCAAGCTCTTTACTCCCTTACCCACAACCGCAAACAGAAGAACCAACTGCCCTTTACTCAAAAGACCCTACTTCTCAATACCCAAAACTCAAAATCCAAACTTGTTAACACCCAGATGCACTTTATCATCCTCAGCCTCAAGACCAGCTTCACAACCTAGGTTTATTCAACACAAGAAGGAGGCTTTTTGGTTCTACAGGTTCTTGTCTATTGTTTATGACCATGTCATAAACCCTGGTCACTGGACTGAAGACATGCGTGATGATGCACTTGAACCTGCTGACTTGTATGATAGGAATATGATTGTCGTGGATGTCGGTGGTGGTACAGGTTTTACTACTTTGGGGATTGTCAAACATGTGGATGCTAAGAATGTTACTATACTTGATCAGTCTCCACATCAGCTTGCGAAGGCTAGGGAGAAGGAGCCTCTGAAAGAGTGTAAGATTATTGAGGGGGATGCTGAAGATCTTCCTTTTCCTACGGATTATGCCGATCGATACGTATCCGCAGGGAGGTATGGGTATAGAGATTGCGATAATTGTGGTTGTAATGTGGATTCTGGTTGATGTGTATTTTCAAATTGTTTGTGCATGATGGATTATGTGGTAAGACTCATGAGTAATCGCTAAAGCTGAGTAAAGTAATATCTCTAGATTAGGAAATATAAAATGGGTTTTGTTTGCAAATGTAGAATCTGACATGTTCATCCTTGAGAACCCGAAGGACAAAATAAGAGAAGGAAAAAAGTTGTTAAGTGCCTAAAGCTGTATGCAACTATCTTGAGCATTTAGAATAGTTCTATACTAATTGGCAAGAAGGAATAGTCTTGTATTAAACTCAACTTTCTCTAATAAGCTTGCAATTTCCTCCATAATAGAGGATCTATTTTCATCATCACAGTTAGCGATTGTTTTTTTTTAAAAGGTGTATAGCTTTGATTTTATTGCTTACAATATATTGTTTTTTAGTATTGAGTATTGGCCAGACCCCCAGCGTGGCATCAAGGAAGCATATAGAGTACTCAAGTTGGGAGGCAAAGCTTGCCTGATTGGCCCTGTCTATCCTACCCACTGGTTGTCTCGCTTCTTTGCAGATGTTTGGATGCTATTCCCAAAGGAGGAAGAGTACATTGAGTGGTTTCAAAAGGCTGGTTTCAAGGATGTCAAATTAAAAAGAATTGGTCCAAAATGGTATCGCGGAGTCCGACGTTATGGCCTGATCATGGGTTGCTCTCTGACAGGGGTCAAGCCTGCATCGGGAGACTCTCCTTTGCAGGTAATGTAGTTATCCTCCTTAATTTTGACTCTCAAAAACTCAACACACTCACAAAAGACACAGACGGATATGTACAAAATGCCCATGCCTGAATAGGAACCCTTTGAAAATATAAGTTCACCAGTTGGTGTTGGTATAAATCTTGTTTTCCTCACATAATACAAACTTTACTTGATTGCCCGGGGGGGGGGGGGGGGGGTTTAGCTCTTTATTTGTAAGGGGTAAGGTATTCATGCTACATGTATTAAAATGCATCCAGATGGCAGTGACTGGTCACCTGAGTTAAAATTGTTTGCCTGTTCATAAAGCAAAAAATCTTTGTCAAAATATCATATTCATATGCCCAAATAGCCGAAGTTCTGCTGCTGCGCAAAACATACAAGAAATGATGAGTGAGAAAATGCTCTCTCCTCTCTCTAACCCCTGCCCACACCCCTAGAGGACCACTTCCTTTAGGTGACCCAAATACTTTCCCTAATACCCCATACACCCCCCTAACCTGTTTGTAACCCACCACAACACCACTTCTCGAAATGGTAATATCTAGTAACCCGGAAACGACACCCCTTGGCATACTCTCAGAGGTGGATTGCAATGGTTGTCTTAATAAGGAAAAAGCAAAAGTTACTTTTGCTACTCCAAAAAGCAACTAGAAAAGCAAAGACAAAAGTGGAAATGTGGAGCCTTGTGCCAAGTCAACCCAGCCCACACTGCAGCAAGATTGTCCCCCCCTGTCAGCACATCCAACCAATGACCATCCATTGTCGCTTTCTACCAGGACTGCAACCTAAACTACCTTGGGCGATGCTACAGGTACCCAGGGAAACCAAGTGACTGGGAACCACCACTCATCAGCCGTTGACCACACCAATACCGCCACCAACACTAAGTCTTACGTAGCTGCTTGTGCGTCAGAACTACCTATGTCAACTGCACCTAGCCACACCATAGGCACCAATGCCTTCCAGCTCTGGTTTATCCCGCCGGTGAGCAGGGGTCCCATCACTCGGGTGACTATCCCGCTTGCAGTAGAGAACCACGGAGCCAACTATTGGGAGACCACCTTTGTTGGATATTTCCTAGGTCGGAAAATCCCATACCAGCTGGTTAAAACCATAGCTTTTCGACTATGGAAGGATTATGGACTTCTGGAGGTCCTAGGCAGCAAGGAGTGCGTGTTTTATTTTAGGTTCGGCCCAGGGGTAGACCTTACGCCCATTTTGGAGAAGCATTGGCACTTTGCTTAGAGGTTTCTTATGTTGCATAAATGGCACAGGGGATTACCACTTGACAAACCCCAATCCACCAAAGTGTCGGTCTGGGCACAGCTAACTGCTATCCCTTGTGAATTCCTAAGCGCAGATGGGATTAGCTACATTGCAAGCGGGGTAGGAATACCCCTCAAAGCCGATACCCTCACCATGTCACGGTAAAGGGCTAACCATGCTAGAGTGTTGGTGGAGATTGATGTGCGGGAGGAACTTGTGACCAATGTAGAGGTGGAAAGGTCTGATGGTAGGACTGCTTTGGTAAATGTTGAATACCAATGGTTGCCTCCTAGGTGTGGTAAGTGTAATGTATTTGGCCACAAGTGTGGTGGCCAAGTCCCTACAATGAAACCATGAGCTACATCTGACCAGCACGTAGCCAATGAGGAGTGTTGGCAACAGAGCCGACGGCCAGGAAAAGGAACAGGGAAAGGGAAGGTAGGTGTGGAGGGGACATGAGCGAGTCCCCATCCGATCACCCTAAGTAGTTGTGGGCGAGGGGAAAGTAAGAAGGAAGGAAAGGATGTAGGTACCTCCAAGGAGGATATATGCATAGCACTAGAAGAGACGGGGAAATCTAGATTGGATCCCTTATTTGAGTTGCCCAAGGAGGATGCAATGGAGCCAAATGTGGCTATGCAAATAGAGAAGGAAGGTGTGGTAGTACTGGACATCCCACCCGATGGCAGGGATATAGCAAGTGGAAGGCCTTCCATAACCACGGTCGCAGGAGCACACGCAGAAGCGGACCGGAAGGGACCTGGGGCATGCGGTGGAGGGGCGAGGGAGAAGGAGATGGACCTGGAAGATATTGAGAACACCCCTCTTGCCAAACCGATCCCTTAATTACTTCATGCACCTGATAGTTCTTCTAAGAACAGCAAAGGCTCTTCATCCTCTAGCCGGTGGAAAAAGAAGCTGCGCAAGAGGCGAAGAACATTTACTTAGCACTTATGGACCTCCATCCCCATGTATATAGCAGCTTGGAATACACGGGGATTAAATGACCCCATAAAGGTTATGGAAGTCCGAAATACTTGTGAAGCCTAATGAATAAGTCTTATTGGTTTACTTGAAACAAAGGTCAACCCTTCTAATGAGAACACCATTAAGAATATGATGGGGCGTAAGTGGCAGGTGTGGATTAATATAGCTGTAAGGAAACGTATTTGGATTGCATGGAAGCCAAGGGATTGGAATGTTAGGGTGGAGCGCGAACATGCACAATATGTGCACTGTACAGCCACCAATCTATGTCACAATATAGCTCTAGCTACAACATTTATTTATGGGTCAAATTGTGAAGGGGAAAGACGATCATTGTGGCTAAACCTTGGGGAATTGGCACCTTCAATGCGCTCTTGTCCTTGGGCGGAGCTAGGTGATTTCAACACCACGAGATACATCTCCGAAAAGCAGGGGGGAAACATGCGGCTCACCGAAGCTATGGTTGACTTCCAAAATTGCATTGCTCAAGTGAGGAGACTTTCACTTGGTCCAATAAACAAGTGACAAATCCTATACTAAGGAAACTTGATAGGATTATGGTTAACCACTCCTGGCTTAGTTCCCTTCAGAGAACACAAGCCAAATTCCTACTGCCTATGCTTTCAGACCATTCATTGGCAGTCATACACTTTGATTATGGACATGGGGATAGAAAGACCCCTTTTAAGTTTTTCAAATTTTGGGTAGACCATAGGGATTTCAAGGAGATCATGAGTTGTGGATGGAAGGAAGATGTGGAAGGTTCCAAGATGTTTCAAGTGGTAAAGAAGCTAAAACAACTCAGGATGGCATTTAAAGCACTTAATAGAACAGAATATTCGGACTTACCCAACCGGGTGAAGACTGCAAAGGATCACTTAGCCCAAGTCCAAGAGAGGATGCTTACCACAGGTACCTCCACCAGTATGGAGGAAGAAATGGCTGCGTTTAGAGCGTACTATCTCCTACGAGGTGCTGAGGAGAGCTTCTATAAGCAAAAATCAAGCGCCCTGTGGTTGAAGCTGGGGGATAAAAACACCTCTTACTTCCACAAAGCAATGAAAAACCTGCATAATATGAATGCTGTATACCAACTGATAAGGGAAGACGGTAGTGAGGCAGTTGGAGAGGATGAGGTGCGGGATCTAATAGTTAGCCATTTCCAGCAGTTTTATGGCACGCCTTCCACAATTGGCGGTTTAGAGGACATCGAAGACAGGGTGATGCGAACTCTAAGTGAACAGCAAAGTAATGAGCTTGAGGCCCCATTCACAGATGAGGAGATAAAATGGGGTTTTACATCTCAAGCTAATGAGAAAGCACCAGGACCAGATGGGTACACGGCCAAATTCTTTAAAGAGGCTTGGGGAATCATTGGTGATGATTTGATAACTGCAACAAGAGAATTCCTTGTGTCAGGCCACTTCCTCAAGCAAATCAATGCAACAATCATTTCCCTAGTGCTAAAGGTAGCTAACCCTACCAAGATGGGGGATTTTCGGCCCATTGCCTGCTGTAACGTAATCTACAAGGCAATCTCTAAGGTCCTCGTTGCATGCATCAAAAAGGTTTTGCCATCTTTGGTTAGAAGGGAACAATCTGCCTTCATCCTGGGAAGAAGGATAACAGACAATATCTTTATTGCGCAAGAGTTGATGGTAGGATACCACCTACAATCGGGACCCCTACGATGCACACTAAAGGTGGACCTACAAAGAGCCTATGATACTTTATATTGGGATTTCCTACTGGCAATCCTAAAAGCAATGAAGTTCCCTCACCACATGTGTACCGTCATTGAGCAGTGTGTCACCACCCCTATGTTTTCTGTTAACATAAATGGTGAATTGACGGGTTTTTTTGCGAGCAAGCGAGGTTTGAGACAAGGGGACCCTATCTTTCCTTATCTATTTGTATTGGGAATGGAAGTGCTCTCCACTTCATTGAGGAGGTTAACTTCTAACCCCCAGTTCTCCCTTCACTGGCGATGCAAAACTGAGAGAATAACCCATCTTTGTTTTGCTGACGACTTGCTTATATTTAGATATGGGAATGTGGAGTCCACACAACTGGTCATGCAAACCTTACAACATTTCCATACCATCTCAGGTCTATAGGCTAATCATGCCAAAAGCAGCATATTCTTCTCAAATGTCACATCGAGTACTAGAGAAGACATCCTCTTTGCCACCTATTTTTGCGAAAAGGAGTTGCCAGTGCGATACCTGGGGGTCCCACTTGTATCTTCAAAACTCAGAAAAGTGGATTGTGAGACACTTTTGGAAAGGATTGTAGCACGCATCACTACTTGGACTACCAAGTACTTATCTTATGCGGGTCTGCTTCAACTGATAAAGTTGGTCCTATTCTCCATGTAGGTTTACTGGTCCTCAGTGTTCAACCTCCCAAAGTCCGTCATAGCAAAGATCGACCAACTAATTCGAAACTTCTTATGGAGCGATCAACCCAACATATATACTAAAGCCAAAGTGTGTTGGGAGAGGGTGTGCAAACCAATGCGGTGTGGTGGGCTGGGAATCCCAAACCTGCTTCAGTGGAATAAGGCTATCCAACTCAAGCATATCTAGCACCTATGCGAGGAGGGACCAAAGAGCATATGGCCAGAATGGGTACACTCCACCCTTCTCAGAGGGAGAAGCTTCTGGTCTGTTAAGGCACCTGCTCGATGCTCATGGTCCTAGAGGAAGCTGCTGAAATTGAGGACTAAGGTTTGAAACTGTTTTCAATGGGAACCTAACAATGGGCTAGAGATATCATTTTGGGCAGACTACTGGCTCTCGATAGGGCCCTTGGACACAATATTCAGTGCTAGAGAGAGGTGCAACACGGGTTTTCCTCCAACAATGAGACTATGTTCCTTAATGAATGATAATGAATGGTGAATAGCGGCAACCTCGTTTTGGAACAATATTCATATACCAGCCGCCTTGCGCCCGAATGCTTCTCACTCAGACCACCTCTATTAGAACACTCGAGTTCAAGAAAGTATACCATCAAAAGTAGCTATGAGTTCCTTTGCCCCCCAGACACTGCAATGCCATGGTGCAAAGTAGTGTGGAACAACAAATCCTTACTGAGGCACTCATTTATACTTTAGCTAGCCTGGCAAGGTAAACTAGCGACCCTGGATAGAATGATCTCATGGGGGATCTCAGTGCCTGCTACATGCTTCCTTTGCAACCAAGGTAGAGAGAGCCATGAGCATCTTTTCTTTACTTGTAGCTATACATCGGCTTTATGGGGTTTGGTTTGTGACTGTTTCCAATGCCCTTCCTCATTTAGTACATGGCAAAGAACCATGAGTGCTTTGGTGACGATAGTGGATTCCTTAGCCCCAGCGGCTAAAACATGGAGTGCAGCTCTTGTAGCGTCAGTATACTGTATATGGCGTATACGTAACAGTGTATGCCTGGGAGGAAACCTATCTGCTATAGGCTCTATTGTAAACCAAATTAGAATGTATGCTATACTAATGTAAGATAGAATCTGTACTACCTAGAAGCACTATGTTGCTATATTTGTACCTTGGTTGTCTTGTATCTTGCCGTTTGGCAATGTAAACTATTTCCTTTGGATTAATAAAATTTACTTGATCCAAAAACAAAAATCTTTGTCAAACTAATTAGTGATGGAACTTTGGGATGAAATACATTTTGGTTAGTGGTCTGAAGTTTTCTCACTGAACAGTATGTAGACTAAGGATTTTGTTGTTCTGGGTAAAATGTTTTTCATTGACAAAACAAGTTCTCCAGGCCTGCAGAATAATTTAAGGTGTGAATTACTGATATACATTATGATCTGATATTGGATATAGATTAATATTTATGGTGGTTGGAAATTATGGCCATGTTGGTCACATTACTAGTACTAGCCAATCGCTGGTAGTGGTCAATTATATTGGTGAACATGGTTGGGGGATATTTTTGATGGTGGTAATTGACCATTGACAGTGATATTCTAACAACTAGTGCTGAATTCTTTTATCCTTATTATAGAAATGAATTTTCTCATTTCAATTGAACATCTTTTGAAAATGCATCCTGTTGCTTCTGTTTGCTTCAGTTGCTAGGAAAGATGACTTTCTCCTGCTAAACATTTTCTGAAGAAAAAAGGTCGAAACCTTTGGCTTCAAGATTAACTAGTTACTTTTGAAATCATATATACATGGCTGATGGCTGTACCAGGTCAGTCACATTACATATGTTGTGTTAACTAAGGGAAGTACAATGATGGGAAATTATCTCTCTTTCCACATTACTCTCCTACACCATCATCCTAGAACTATAGAGGCTACTAGGGAAAATAGAATACACCCTAGATGTGGTGTGCAGTGCTCAAGACCTGCAATTAAAGTAACTTGAATCAACATTCCACATATCCTACTGTCTTATGGCTAGCAAAACAAAATCAAAATTCTTCTAGCAAGCATTTTCTTGGAGGGTTGATTCTTCCAACTCTGATCATTTCTCACATTCCATACAAATACTCCTGCATCAAGGCTTTATGTTCACTGTCAAACCAACAAGGATATATTGCCAACCACTATAATTATGTCATGGATTATGTTCCTCTAGGAACCAAAATTACTAGGGCCTTTGACATACTTTATAGCCATCTTCTAGACACTGTGTATGGGTCCATTAAACAGCCAGTGGCTGTAGGCTCCCTCCAGAATGGCATGAATGGGAACTATCACTACTTGTCATACTTATAATGTCAACCTTGAACTTCCATTCATAAAGCAAAGGAATTATACCGTACATGTCCTTTGAACTGGGGTATTTTATTGCACAATATTGACAGATGGCTCATGCTTCATCAAAGGCTGACCTGACGGATGTACCCTTGCTCCGGTCAACTAGCCATGACAACCGGTCAGTCTGGTTTAGTTTTGAGCAAAAAGAGGCTGCCTGACATCTGCTGGGATGCTATCCCACAACCCTCCAGTTGGCCTGTCTTGATCCACACCACTAATCATGGAATAAAGCTAGGCTCCTTTGGAAATTTCTGATTCAGATTGCCTGCTGCCAGAACCAGTAATAAACTTGTTTTTTGGGATAACAATTATTCCAATCAATAACCTAATCAAAATGGACCTTAGCCTCAGGCCCTTAGCCCTTAAACTAGAGGAACTTCATGCCGGAGAGCATTCTCTTGGGGCCTTATCAAGCTAGAAGCTAGTATCTGCCAAGAGTCTAGATTTGCTCCGACTAGGCCAAAAAAGTGTTGCCATGAAATGCCATATGGGCTAGTACTTGGCAACTTCCCTCTATCAATGATATTTGTAATGACCAAATCTCCTTTTGTTGCGTACAGATTTGTTACAAGAAATGTTAGCCTGGCTTTGCTCGAATTATTCATTACATGCAAAGTCACTTACCTTTTGTGTGCTCTCCTTGAAAATACCTTTGGGTAAATGAAAGGTGGATGACCAATGCAATTGCATTTAACATACCGAACTATAAATGTTTGCTTTTCTAATGGTTTACCCCATGAGATATTCGATCTAGTAGTGCCAAGCAATCTTTTTTTTTTTTTTTTGGATGATTGAAATTTTATTGATCCAAGTAGTGTTGAACTGTCAAATGATGGAGGCTTTACAACAAGAATACGTAAAGTACACAATATGAAGATGAAGATTTTCCAATATTACAAGAGTGTGGCATAAGTTCTAATTTGGTTAGCTATAAAACCCACTGTGGGAGGTCTACCCCCTAAACTAACTTTGTTTCGCACTCTCCATATGCAATAGACCGCAGTGGCAAGGCTCGCCCCCCATTTTTGGAAGATAGGAGAAGAGGAGTTTGTCGTTTCTATTAACAAATCTGTAGCAACTTGCTAGTCTAATGAAGTTGGGCAATGGAGTTAATTGCAAGCCAATCCCCAAATCTAAGTAGTGTAGGTGCATCTAAAGAATAAATGAGAATGATCCTCCACAACTTGTTGACATAGGAAGCAAGTTGTGGACATTGCAATTGCCCAAGTTAACAATTTGTTTAAGGTGGATAATTTGCCTAGCCAAGCTAGTCATAGTATGAAGGAATGCCTAGGCAAGGAGGATTTGTTCTAGACAACTTTGTGCCAAGGCATGGTATTACCCTGTAGGTTAAGAAAATTATAGCCACTTTTGATTGTGTATTCAATTGAGTTTGAGTGGATCCATCGGAGGCGGTCAGGGAGTGAGGCATTAGGTTTAAGGGATGGTGGGATATGGATATCTAACCAACAAGGGCTATCGGGTAGGCACTATGCACTCTCTTCCATTAGGGAGCATAACTTTGTAGTTGGGGGTAGGCTTGTGCTCCTCATCTTGCGGGCACTATATATTGTGTCCAATGGCCCTATTGGCAGCCATAAATCTGCCCATAACGATATAGCTAAGTCATCGTTAGGTTCCCAGTGAAAGCTATTACGTACTACACTACTTAGTTTAAGGGGTTTCCTCCAAGTCTAAGAGCATGTGGTGGGTGTTCTTGTTGACCGGAAACTTTTCCCTTTTAATAAAGTGGAATGTGCCCATTTGGCCATAGGCTCCTAGGGCCATCCTTGCATAGATGTCATATGTGCTTGATCTGGATAGCCTTGTTCTATATGTGTAAATTTGGTATCCCTAGGCCCCCACAATTCAATGGTTTGCATACATCATCCTAATGAACCTTGGCCTTAGAGAAAGTGTTAGGTCTCCTGCTCTATAAGAAATTTCTTAACAGCTGATCAATCTTTTTTGTGATTGCTTTAGGAAGCCAAAAGATTTAGCTCCAAAAAGTTTGCATAGAGAGCAAGATTGATTTGATTAGTTGTAGCCTCCTTCCATAGGATAAAAATGTTAAAGTCCAAGAATTGATACAGGCCATAATTCTTTCTAAGAGAGCATCACAGTCGGTCTTTTTGAGCTTTGTGAAAAGTAGTGGAACTCCTAGATAGTGCATTGGTAAGTTGGCTTCCTGAAATTGGGTGGGATGAAGTATCTCCTCTTTGTCTCTTGGAGGGACATGAGAGAAAAAGATATTATTTTTGTTGCTGTTGGCTTTTAGTCTAGAGAGAAGATGGAATTGCCGTAATGTATTCTAGATCAATGACATTGATTTTGCTTTTTCTTTAGAAAAAATAAGTGGATCATCAATTATCTAAAAAAATAAGTGGATCATCTACAAAACACAAGTGGGTTAGTCTTTCAGTTTGGCATCTCCAATGAAAACAAAACTGAGGATTTGAAGTAAGTCTCTTTAGTAAAGTGGAGAGGACTTCCATGCCTATTACAAATAGATAAGGGGATATGGGGTCCTCCTATCTAAGGCCCCGCTTACTTGCGAAGTAACTTGCTAATTCACCATTAATGTTAATAGAGAATTTTGGGATAGATAGGCATTGTGCAATGAGTGTGCAAATGTGTGGGGTAAATTGCATAGCTTTGATTCTCTCTAATACGAAGTCCCAACTTATAGTGTCATAAGCTTTTTTCAAGTCCACCTTTAAGGTACATCATGGTGCTCCTCTTTATGTATGATAACCAGCTAACAATTCTTGGGCTATAAAGATGTTGTCGGTGATTTTCCGCCCAGGGATGAAAGTTGCTTGCTTTCTTCCAATCAACGAAGGCAAGACCTCCTTGATTCGTGCTGCAATGGTCTTTGATATGGCTTTGTAAAGAACATTGCAACGCGCAATAGAACAAACTTGTCCTAGATTGGAGGGATTGACCACCTTCGGAACTAAGGAGATAATGGTAGCATTTACCTCCTTTAGCAGGTGTCTTGATGTTAGGAATTCTGAGGCCACCGCAATCATGTCATTCTCAATAATGTCCCATGCTTTCTTGAAGAATTTAGCAAATTAACTGTTTGGACCCAATGCTTGCAAGAGGAAACCCCATTTGATATCTTCCATGGCAAATGGAGCATTTAGTTCCTCCTTCTATTGTTCACTTAGTTTCTAGGTCACCAAATTGCTAATTTCCTCATTATAGGGTGGTTGGTTTGGGCTATCATAAAGCTGTTTGAAGTGGGAAATTGCTAGCTCTTTTACCTCCTTAGCTTCAATTGCCTCACTTCCATCATCCTTTGACAGCCGATATAGGGAGCTTTTGTTGTAGAGATTCTTCATGGCTTTGTGAAAGTAGGAGGTATTTTTGTCCCCTAGCTTAAGTCATTTAGCTCGACTTCCATGGTAAATGGAGCATTTAGTTCCTCCTTTTGCTATCATGGTGGCTACTAGCTAACCCATTTTGGTTGGACATCTACATCCCCAGCCACCTCCAATCGAATAACTCAATTCCCGACTACCTGCTGGATCCACTCCACATCAGGGAAGTACACCAATAGCAGTGGATATACCTTCCTCAAACTGACAGGAGTAACCGTTCCTTGGCATAAAATCATTTGGAACAAGTCTACCCTACCTAGACACTCCATATTATGGTTGGCTTGGCTAGGAAAACTATCTACCCTCGATAAATTAGTCTCATGGGAAGTCGCCACATCCTCGACATGCTTCCTCCGCTAGCAAGGATTAGAGGATCACTCACATTTATTCTTTAACTGTGGATTTACATCCCAAGTAAGGGATTGGTGTGTGATGCCATACAATGCCTTTCTTTGTTCAAAGACTGGCAAGGCGCTGCAACCACATTGATTGCAACGACTCAACCACCCTCCCTCTCCTACCAAACATGGAGAGCAAGTATCGCAACTGCAGTTTATTGCATATGGAGGACTCGCAACAAAGTCCACCTTGGGAGTTATCTTTCTAGTACTACTCTTTTAGCCAACCAGATAAGATCTTATGTCATTAGGATGTAATCTGGTAGAGCATTTATTATATCAATACATGTCAATCTTGAATTTGTTCTCTTAGAGATATAACTCTAACTGTCCTTTGACGGTTGTAAAACTTTATTTGGATTAATTAAATTATGAATTATCCAAAAAAAAGTAGTAGTCCTTAAAAGCCATCCTTTCCTCCTCCAATTGTGATGTATCTCCACTATTGTGTATGGATGCTTGTAGCTGTAACAAATTATTTTTTGCCTCTTAGACCTGACTTGAAAGCTGGGAATATTCATTTTGGTTGAGGTTTCTTAGGCCTGCTTTGAGCAATTTAAGTTTCCTAACAACTTGAAATATTCTTGAACCTTCCACTTCACAACTCCAGTTGTGGGTGACTATGTCTTTGAAGCTCTTATGTTCGGTCCAAAAATTGAAGAACGTAAATGGTGTTTTCCTACCTACTGAATTGAAGTCCATACATGTGATGGCAAGGGAGTGATTCGAGAGCAAAGAGGGGAACAAATGTCGCTTAGGGGAAAGCATTCAACCAATAGTGGTTGATTAGAACTTTATCCAGTTTCCTTAGAATTGGATTTTGTTCCTGCCTATTGGTTCGGGTGAAAAGGTCCCCAAATATCTTAGATCTTCTAGTTTAGTTGTTGCGAGGCATTCTTGAAACTCCACCATAGCTGAGGTTAAATTTGCTCTTCCTCCAACCTTTTTCGAAGGGGCCTTGGTCATGTTGAAGTCGCCTAGAACCAACCATGGTTTCTCGGTTAGGTCTAAGGTGAGAGTCTCAATGTTGGCCCAAAGGAATCATTTTTCCATGTTGTTGTTAGAACCATAAACAAATGTAATACATAAGGTACAATTTGTTCTACGGTAGGTGGCCTCACATTGTATGAATTGCTTGTGTTCCACCTCAACTTGAACGTCCCATTCTCTTGGATACCAAGCTAGCCACATATGTTTCCTAGCTACTAAATTGATGTGCACTTGCCAACATGGCCCTAAGGTATTTTGTATACCTTCTTCATTTGAAGGATTAATCTTTGTTTCGAGGGTTCCTAAAAACCCAATTTATTGTTCTTCACAAACTCTCTTAATTCCATCACCTTGATGGGGTCATTAAACCTCATAATATTTCATGATGCAATAATCATGGTGTTTATTCAATGGATTCCTTCACACCTAGGTGAAGGTTCTATGCCTCTTTCGCTGCTTCTTCCTTCTTTGACTAGAGGAGCTTGAGCTAGAGCTCTTGTTGCATTTTATTTTACTCCTCGATTCTGGAATCATCCGCTTCAGAAGCTTGTTCAATGGAGTATTTTCATACTCCTCTACTTCATCCTCCTTGTCACTTCCAAGCTGAGCTGGCTACTTGACATTTGCTTGCGCATCCACCATTGGAAGTATGGTTTCAAGCATGCATGATGTGGTGGATGGTTTGTTGGCTCATTTGTAGTGCTTAGGTAGGGCCTAGACCTTCACCATTCTGTTCCTCACTCTCTCTTGCTTCCCTATCGGTTACACCTCCTACTTACCCTCAATCTCCATTTCACTAAGCAGGAGTTCACCTTCTTCCGCACCCTCATTTTCCTGTTTGGCTTGGGCTATGGTGTCCTCACTGGCCTCCACTTACTTTAGATTACAAGGAGAACTAGGGATGTTGGAATTGCCATCTTCTCTTGTCTTTGCTTTCTTATTCACCCTGTTGGATTTACTGGTACCCATTGGTCCTCCCTCACATTTTCCTCTTTAGTATTGGCCTTCTGGGCTTCATTGTAGACATGGCCAAACACCTTGCATCGGCCACACTTAGGGGGTAGCCATTGGTATTCGATATGGAAAATGGCAAGGTTTTCATCTAGTTTCTCCACTTCCACTTGGGTAATCAGCTCGTCTCGCGCATCAATCTCCACTTGGACACGAGCTTGATTAGCGCGTTTTCTGGTGGCTATGAGAGTGTCAGCCTTGATCGGAGAGCCCACGCTACTAACTATGTGGCTAACTCCCATTGGTGGTTAGATATTTACATAGGATACGGTTGAACATTGCCCATACCAATACATGGGTGGGCTCGAGTTTGTCCAATGACATCCCCTTTCTTCTCTATTTTTGTAGTATCAACAAGCGTTGAGCAAAGTACCATGTTTTTTCCAAGATGGGCATTAGGTCTAATGCTATTGCAAACTGGAAATAGAAAAATCCATCCTTGCTAGCTAGCACATCCAAGATGCCTTGCTCTTTCCATAGTCTAAACGCTGTCGTTTGAACTAAAGACAAGGGCATTTTCCTTCCAAGGAAGTAGCCTATCAGTGTAGACGTCCCATGGGTTGCTTCTTCATCTTCAACGGCTTGTGGGATCTTGACTCTTGGGACATTACCTTTCTTGATTGGAGGGACGAAATGGAGGTTAAAATCTGGGTCAATAGCGGGAACCTTAGGTCCGTACACATTGGCATATGACTTAGGATCGGCTGGGTTGCCATTGGGGTTGTTTTCTGTGAAGGGTGGTTTTCTAAGGTGGTTTCTGCCTTCAATGTTTTCTAGGAGTGTGTGGATTTCTTCCAAGGTAGACTTTCCTAAAGGGGATAGGCTACCGCAGGGTATATAGTTGGAAAAGGGTTTTCAGCTGGAACAAGGTTTTCAAAGTTGACTTTTTGCTTTTGAAAGCTGTTTAAAGGGGTCTTGTCCTTGTGTATACAAGGCTCCAAGTTTCCCCTTTTAGCTAAAGTATGCATGCTGCTTTGTAGGTGAGCAAAAGTGCCTTTTTCTTTTTCACCTTTTTGGGCTGGTGGGGAAACCACCTTGGGAACAATACCTTGGTCTTTACTACCTGGTTTCTCAAGGAAGTTTGGGGGGGGGTGGGGGGGTGAAGTGATCCCCCAAGGTGGTCCAGTGGCCAACCAAGGCCTTCTTTGTCATGTCCGGACACTTTGTAATTCCACAACTATACGGAAAAGAGGTGGACAAGGCTGGGAAATTGTTGATAAAGTGAAGTGAAGGAGTTTAAAGGGGAAAGGGAAGGCGTGTTTGGTATTTGCCTAAGAGAAGCGGTCTCTTAGGGTGGACGGGAATCTAGGTTAGAGAGAAGGGAGAGCATTTCTCTCTCTCCAATGAGTTTTTCAGAAAATTAGCACCAAGCAATCTTGTTTTGCTAGTATGGTGGGGAAACAAAAGAAACTCTTAATGGCACGTTTGGTAAGTGTGAATGGACTTGGATTTGAGTCCCATTTAGTCCCATTCCAGTATTTGATTGTAGCTTTAAAAGTTGGGATGGCGATTCCTTGAAATTGGCCATTTTTGCCTTGAGTAGTACTTTAATTCTAGTTTCTAAGGGCTAATCACAATTCTATTGCACTTGTGGAAAATAAAATTAGATTATTTAACCATGATCCTAAGATGAAACTCATATTATGTGTATATATATATATACATACATAGATATTGTATATATAAACATACATGTATGCACAAGGTTAAAGATTCTATTACATGCGAGGTTCGCTTGCCTTCACATAAAGGGTTAGCACCATATGAATGTGTTTATTTCCAAGGAAGATCAAAGAAGGATTCCTGAACAGTTGATTGAAGTTTAGTGTATTAGTCGTGTCTTGTGTACTATGATAAGTGTTGTAATATGTTGTCTTGATCTGCTGTGCATGTGTAAATATCGTGTGTTGTGTCCTGGAATTTATTATCGTGTTCATGTAATCCGTTGCTGTTAAATTGTGGGTCTAGAGTAGTGGGCGTGTAATGTGGAAGTGTGGAGTCAGTAGGGGCAGGAAATGGGATGTGGGGCAATTACATTAGGTACAGGAAATGGAATGTGGGGCAGTTACATTAGGAGTAGTGGGTAGAGAAATGTAGTAACTGCACATTCCTGTATAAAAAGGAGTTATCTCCAGCAATGGAAAGGGAGTTCAATTGTCAGCAGAAATCTAGTGTGATTAACACTTGTGAGATCGTCGGGTTCTCTCTAATGAGCCTAAACCCAATTAGCAAACATAGGTATGCGAGGAAGAAAAACCATAAAACTACTGTTGAATCTGACCTAATAATTGATCCTAAGGACAAAGGAAACAAGGGACGATCCTGTAACAGATTCTCTCTACTTATTTATCTAAAAAAAAAAAAGATTCTCTCTACTTTTCAAAGGAGAATATTTTTATTACAAGGATAAAACAAAAGTGATATGGTTAAAAAGATCTCACCAATTAATGAAATGATTTGGAAAATGCATGGCCCTTGATAGCTGAGAAAGTTCCATTCATCCTTGTCCCAGGCTTCCATAAGTTCCAGTTTCATTGTACATCTCTAGGCCTGGTCATTTCTACGATATCCCCTCAACAACACCTGTGAAATTATGGTATTCTGCATGTCCTTTATGAATCTGCCTGCTCTTTCTTCATCAAACTAGGCAGAAACTCGTTCATCTTGTCTGCTAGTATTTTTCAGATGCTTTAGTGCAAAGTATTACAAGAAGAAAATCTATCCAGCGTTTCCTAAGTGGAGAGATTTTACATTTTGGAACAAATTTAATAGGAGCACAATCAATTAATTTCCATAATCTTTTACAGCAAGACATAGTCCTAGCACACGGTATTCAGTGTTGGGAAGAATCGATTAAAACCATCCATTCCCAGGAATTTATTTGTAGCATTTTAAAAGATGGTTTCTTTGGTTTAGGATAATAATTAAATGAACAAATGACCCCATTTGATGCTTGAGTTGAACCATGAATTCTGACAAGAGAGTTCAGTTGGTTGTTTTCCAATAGTTGTCTTGGAGCTGCCTCTTGGGTAGAGTTACCTAGGGAGAAAATGCTAAGGCTGATTTAATTGACAAAGTCATCTTCTAGTAGAGCCTTTGGTAGTAGCTAATATGCCCAAATGTCTGACGTCTATTATAGCCATTTATGAGTTTGTATTTTTAGTTTCTCATCAACATGGTTTTTTTGGTTGTTTACACAACTTAGGAGGCTTCTAGTTTAGTGGTTTTAAGACCACTGGTGGTATATTGGCATAGATTTCTATGGTGAAATGTGTTTGGGTCATTTCCTATGGCAGTGGATGGATGGTGTTAGGTTGTGGGCTTGGAAAGTGTTTAGCTTCTGTGGTGGCTGAAGTTATTGGATGGTGGAATGAATGTCCCTTTGAATTGGTGTTTGTGATATAAAAGCTGCTGCTAGGAAGAATGTGTACAAAAGTTGTGTATCAGGGGAAAGGTGTGATAGGACCCTGTCTAAGTGATCCATCTAATATCAAGGAACTCTTTGTTTACTAGAATTCCTCTATGTATTTGTGATCAACTTGTTTTATTACCTCATATGCTCAATGTACATGGATGAACTCACCAAAGATATTCTGGATATGTATATGTAAAGGCTAGCACTACAACAATATGATCTAAATCTTATGTTTGTAGATATGGTACGAGTTATTATATTTATTATTTGGCATCCTCTTCATTTGTAAGCAGAAGTTTTCGCTAAAATTCATCAAATGAACAACTTAATTTAATGGGGGTGAAATGATTATGTAAGGATTAAAACCCAAAACCTTTTGCTTTAATAACCATATAAGGGTCAGCAACACAACCATTTAATTTAAAAGCTTAAGTTTTTACATATAGTATGGGTTATTATATTTATTACTTGGCAGTATAGTGGTGTATATTGTTTACTGATGACATATGTTTAGTAGACAAGCCATGGGAGGGAGTGATTCATAAACTTGAGTCTCGATATGAAAATTTAGGGGGAAAATGTTCTACATGAAGTTGGGGCAAAAATAGAGTAATTAAGTTCAAAAGTAAATGATAGAAGGATGACGAGTGAATCCCTTTGTAAAAGTAGGGGAGCAAGATAAATTTTGAGGGAGAGTTATAAGTATCTATGATCAATATTGCAAAAGACTGGAGGCAAATCAGGCATTCTATCCAATTATAAGGTTGTTCATAAAGCTTAATGGTAAGTTCTAGAGCAGCAGCAATTCTTTGTAGTTTTGAGTGCAAAGGAGTAAACCATGGCCATGAATAAGAGATGAGAGTGATGGAAATGTGAGTAATGGAGATGTTAATGCTGGGATAGATGTATGGTCACATGAGAATAGATAAGATAAGAAGTGAATAATAAATTAGGAAGAATGTGGAGTAGAACTCATAGATGAGAAGATGCTGGAAGCGCGACTGAGAAGTTTGGCCATGTGCATACACGTACTTTATGAGCACATGTTAGGTGTTGCAACACTTTAAAGGCTATTAGCATAAAGCTAGGGTGAGGGAGACCTGAACAGAAGATATTATGGTCCATGGTAGAGCACGACAGTGAAATAGTATCTGTTATCCAACCTCACCTAGTGAGAATAAGGCTTGAGTATGGCAAAAGTCTGTTGATTACGATCCTGATTTAAGCTTTGCTTTTACTTTATGTTTTGCTTAGTTTTTAGGGCCATAATGGCTGTAATGCTGATACTAATGGTCCGCTGTCAACTCTTGAGGGTAAACTTAAGTTGCTTTTCAATGCCACTTTCTTTCTTGTTTGCCACCTCTGTAGTGGCATATTGCATTAAGACTCTAACAGTGCTTCCAGCTTCTCATTATCATTTCATTATATTATGCAATACTGAAATGCTTTTAGTTGCTGATGGATTTATTGTGGAATTAATGTGCATGTTATCCAATGTTTGTGTTACTAAAGCAAAACGCATGGACAATGTGAGGGTGCTCTCTTATACTTTGTTGGGGTAGAAGCAGGTAAAGATAGAACCCTCTGTTTCAAACTTAATGATGGAAGTATAATTCCATGAGTCAAAATCAAAAGGTAAAATGTACAATCACTGTTAGATTCCAGCCAACCTTTTTGTGTGAAAAAGACTGAAGCCTGATGCTATCATTTTGTAGTTCTGAATTTTTCATATGTCCAAACTTGAAGCTTGGTGATTCTTATCATGATAAAGAAATTCCTCCTTGGTCTTTGTAAATTTTATTGTGTAACTTGGCATAGAAATCCACTTTCCACATGACATTAGAGGCTTAATTCAAAAGGTACATGACCTCTCATGAAGTAGTAACTTTCCTGTTGTTTTTGTCTAATATTTTCATTTTCTTGCAGCTTGGACCAAAGGCTGAAGATGTCCAAAAGCCTGTCAACCCATTTGTGTTCCTTCTACGGTTCCTTCTTGGCACGATGGCAGCAGCCTATTATGTGTTGGTTCCTATATACATGTGGATCAAAGATCAAATTGTTCCTAAGGGCCAACCTATATGAAGTGTAGAAGGTGGGTTGTTTTGGGGTTTTTTTGGGGGGTGTGGTGGTAGTTGGGTTGTGGGGTTGGGGATGGGGTGTTGTAATAGATGGATCTACTCCAAAGGCAATGCGATTCACTCCCAGGTTAGGTATTTTGTCACTCAGTTGATCATGTATGTTGTGCCAATCAGAAGAGACAACTTTAGTGTTCGGACGGAAATTTATGAGGTGTTTCTTTGTTATGCATGAGGTAAATATTGTCAGAACAGTTCTGTAATTCCTATAAAAAGTTCCTGTCTTTGGATAGGATGTCTCTCTGCTTAATTGATCATTCAAAGTTGCTCTATTCAGTGATCCATTCAATTAATGTTGTGTAACTGAAAGATTCACGGGTAATATATTGGGTTCACTTATTCCAAGTGCTATATATGGAAAAGAACAAGAAGAATTTCTTCTTCCTATTTCATTGTGGAGATGCTCTTTTGCCTATTTTTCTATCTAGGATTTCTCTATTGGAGAGAAAGTGAAAGAGAATAGTACATAACAGAACAGTAACATATATATATGGTTCTTACGATGGAGGATTATAATGGCAGCTGGGCTAACTATTTTTGAGCATACGAGTAGAGCCATATAAGCCGAGCATATTGGTGGCATCGATAAATAATTGTATGTCGAGCCTAGGATCCTGAAGCAATTACGATGTTGATGCTCAAATATTCTTAGTCCAACAGGTAATTAAGGTTGCTGTTTAATCTTAAGCCACCTGTGGAAGAAAAGAAACGTTTGCGTCACTTGATGGCGGTATGGAGTGGGACGGGGGACATTGCTAGCGGGGTGTCGATCTCATCTAGCAAGTGCGTTAATGGTTTTGTATGGGATTTTCATCCCACTGTATCATCCTTAGATTGTGCTACGGCAGGTCCTTGGCGAGACCATGCAGCCATATATGCATGCTAAAGTATGTTATCGGTTAAGAAATCCTACAGATACGTTATATAAAATTATGTCTTCATTTTAAAATGGCAAATGCACGATTCTATGGGCTTAAATTTAATATGCTTCTTTTCTTCCTCCTCGGGGTCAAGATACGATAGCATGTGAGAGACAGAGACTTGCCGGTGTATCGGAGACAGTAGCGGAAAAAGGATGGTGGAAGAAGGGGCATAGGCAGCGAGACAAATGAGATCTGATGGTGGATAGGAGACAGTATGGAAGAAGGGGCACAGGCGGCGAGGCAAACGATAGTAATGCTAAAGAAGCTTCGGTAATAGAATCTTAAGGGTAATGCATTGCCATTGTTATTGCTGTATCCTACCACCAATGGTCCTCTTCTTCTACACAAAATGTCCATGGGATGAACTCACAGGAGAACCAATGTTTGTTGCTGCGATGGCTTGCATTGAAATCGAAATGGTTAATCTGCATTTTCTTTTTTTAAGAAAACATGAAATTTATTATTTTGATGGGATTGGTTTAGACTTTTAATTTTAACTTCATTGTTAATTATTATTAAATCTTCATTGTTAATATATTGATGATAAGATTAAAGTCTATACTGGTTCTATAATAAATACAAATGGAACCATAGAAAGTTTATATGTTTTTTAAATATGATTTCAAATGAAATTATAACTTCAACACGTAATTTTAAGTTGTGTCAAATTGCGGTTTCATATAAGACATTTTTTAAAATTTCTCTTTCAAATGATACATTTTAAGGATTTCTTAGCAACACTTTTGTACTTCTTCATTAGCTTTTATTAATTTCTTTTTTCAAAATACAATATTTAAATAATAAAAACATAAAAAGTAGAAATAAACAATTGCGTGGGTCAGGATCATCACTTGGTTTTTATATTTTTTTGCTGTCGATCACACAATCAATATTAGTAGCCTCTAATTGCCGCCTTCGTTTTTTTTTTTTTTTATTTTCATAAAACAAGAAATTTCTTACTATTTTGTATCTTTTGTTATTAAAATATCGTATTTTGCATTTCTTTTATTTCACTGATGGACCATTTCACATGAATGCCTAATTCCATAGATAATGGGGCTAACATGGTTTAGTTTGAATTGATTACATTAAAATTTTAGAAACAGTAAAGGATTAAATTCAAAATTAGGCCTAAAGTTAAGTTTTCAAATAAATTGACGTTTTGAACTAAAGTGATAAGTTCAAAAAGTTAAGTCTATAAATTTGAGATAATTAAAGGAATTTTAGTATGATGGATTTACAGTAGAGTTTATTGATTCGGCTCAGTCGATACAAGATTCAATTTATACACATAAAAAGCTTTTGATGGGTCTAAATCTATAATGAGCCTATGAAGAGATCCATATATAAAGGGACAAATATTAGTTATCAATTAAGATCTAATGGATGATATTAACAACCAAATTCTATAAATATCCCCGATCTCTCCTCATTTAAACATCAAGAATTCTGAACAAATGCTGTTATATTATCGGATTTTTTTACTCATAATATTAAATAAGTAGTTTCAATGAAGATCGTAAAGCCTTTCATCACATATTGTCTTACAAGTGTTCATAAGTGTGCAATTCATGAATTTTCCAAGGGTATCCAAAGTTCTGCTTCAAATCGGGCATACGTCTCTATTATTATGTTTTCATGCATATTTTCCACAATTCTCCCCTAAAAAATTTAATCGTCCTTATAGGAATTCACAATTCTCTTGTTTTTCGTAATTTCCTTATAAATTAAATAATTTTACTGTAAAGTTAGTATATATCCAAAGATTTGTAATATCTTATGATTTTCCTTTATCTTGTAATTCTACCATAAGATCGCAATCTACTTGAATTTCGTGATTCTTCTATATTACATAATTATTTTTTGGGAAGAGTGGTTGTGCTCAAAATGTTATAACATAATTATTTTTTCCATTGTTCTTTAAAGTCCGTAGGTATGCTTTCTCATTTACTTTTCCATATTTTTGTACAATTATTGCTGGTTTCTTATAAAAATGCTTAAGAATTCATAAGGTGCCCCTTCTTTCTTCAATACTATGCTAATCCGATCATGTGAAGTGTGCAACTTATGATACATCAAGTAAGGCAAACCACAAAAAATATCGCATTTATGCGACATATTTAGTGTTGTGAATATTTTTTTAAGTGTAAATTTAAAAGTTTTTATTTTAAGTAAAATGTTTTTTATGTATGATTTTGTGATATTTCTAGGAATTCGTAGGATGATGCATGTACGGGAAAAAAAAAAAGGAAAGAAAATATTTATTATTATTAAGAATTATTTAAAATGCAATGCTTCTCATAGATGGAGAACCGTCCAGAAATATAATTCAATGTTGGAAAATTTAGACCGCGTGGGAAAGGGGGACGTGCTAGGAACCGGTCGTTGAATGGGAGAGAATGTAAAACAAACATCAGTCTTTTCATTTAAAAAAAAAAGAAAGTCGAGTCAACCTTAATATTTGGAATTTTAATGCTATTCAAAGTATGCATTTTTAGTCAATTTCAGACATTCAAGTAAATGATGGAGAAATTTCATTCGTATAGATTAATGACCGGTTCATATTAGTTCATTGGTCAAGCAGCGACCATGTATTTGTCTCATTTATCAAAATAGTCATCATTTTTAACATTTGCGTTAGATATGCTCGTGGAAAATTGGTCTCCTGAGGATAAGGCATTAGAACTACACGTTATTTGGTTTATTTGGAGTGGGGTTTTAACTTTTTAAGGGTTTAATTTAATTTTTTAATAATGAAAATAAATCATGAATCCAATAATCTAAGAAACCTTATTTACCCATCATTAGGATTCTAATTCTTAAATACACCTTACCTCTTTTAGTCAAATTACCAGTTTCAAATAGAAAATCGAATTTTTAAATAATTAAAATAAATGGTTCATATCATGATAAATAGTTCAAATAGAGGATCTCATTATGGTGTTATTACTCATTTATTTGAATTATTTAGTATATTTACAAGATAATATATTTTTCTTTCTTCAAACATAAAAATCTAAACTATGAATTACATAATGATCTTTATATGTTGTATCCTCTAAAACTCACGTGAAAGGCAAAGAACTTTATTTCCTCCCCAATAAACTATGAAGGCCATATCAATGATAATTGTTAAGCTAAGAAATGGGTTTTTCTATTTCTAATAGGCAATCATAATCAAGTCATAAGACACCAATAACATATATTAAAAAAAAATAATTGATTTCCTTAAGGGTTGTAGAAGTTCTCAACTCAAAATATAGTTTTTTTACTTTGCAAAATTTTGGTTTTGATTTATTGGCTTTGGAATTTTTGGGGTTTTGTTTTTTTGGTTTAACTTATTATATCACAAGCCAATTCGCTAGGCCTTTGGATCCTCAAAGTTGTATGTTTTTCTTGTTGAAAGTTTGCACTAATTTTATGATGAAGGTTGTAGATTTTAAGATGTGGGTATTGGAAAGTTTGGCTTTGCTCTCATGACCGTAAAATCTAATTACGAAATCCGTTTGTCTTTTTCCTTTTTCATTTCTCTCTCTAAGTATTACTTTAAGCTAAATGTGTTGTATGTTTTTATGTTAAAATTTTAGTTTGCAATTTGCTTGCAAATGAAGGTATTTGGATGTTTATGATATGGATTCTTAAGAAACATGCTTGCATATGTTCTTTCTTACCCTATTTTGATACAATATTTCATTTTCTCACAAAGACAAATGGAAGACCCTTAATCTATTACTATTAAGCCACTAATAATTATTTATTTCCACATCATAATATAATGTTATCTACTATCATCAAGTCACTTACCATTGTTAATTATCACGTTTGCATTTGATAGTTACAAAAATTTGGATAATTTGTTTTGGTAAAACCAAAATTTTAGTAATTACAAATATTAAATGACACATTAACATAAAATGTTTCTTAAAATGTACACTTTTATCTACTACTATTAAACCACTAATTGTTATTCTTCTCCACATTATAATATAATCATTATTCAATATTGTCAAGTCCCTTATCATTGTTAATTATCGCATTTGCTTTTGATTATTACAAAAATTTCAATAATTTGTTTTGGTCTAGCCAAAATCTCAGTAATTACAGATACTAAATAACACATTGACATAAAATAATTGTTTCTTAAAATATATACTTTTATATATTATATGACTATTAAGCCGCTAATTATTATTTGTCTTCACATTATAATATAATCATTACTCACCATTGTCAAGTCACTTAACACTTTTAGTTATCACATTTGCTATTGATGATTATGAAAACTTCAATAATTTGTTTAGGTTAAACCAAAATTTCAGTAATTATAAATACTAAATGGCTCATTAATATAGAATAATTTTTCTTAAAATGTACACTTTCATTTAAGCCACTAATTAGTATTTGTCTTCACATTATAATATAATCATTATTATAAAAATTATTCTTCTCTTACATATGCAAAGAACTATTCCAATCAAAACAGTAAAAATAAAAATGACTTATGGTCAAACCAAAATTTCAATAATTACATATGCTAAATAGCACATTAAACAACATTTAATTTCTAGCTCTAAATTTGTATTTAGAAGGTAAATCAAAGATTTTGATTTACTTTAAGTTCTTTTGTTTTTTAGGTCCATAAATTACTTTATGGATACAAAGCTTGTACAGAATCATTATTATTATTATTTTTTACTATATGATCTACATAGAACCTGACATGAGTAATGCCAAATAAATCTTTCTTAATTGCTTTCATTCCAAATTGCAATTTTGAATTTAAATTAATGTGATAATGTGTAAAATAGTATGAAATATCGAATATCGTTTTTTTTTAATCAACAACATGGTGGAAAGGTATGTTTTAGTTTAATATGTTGTTGGATTATATTGAAATGTTAATGGAGAATGGATCATTTTTATCAGGATCAAATCATTTTCAATTAGCATCTCCATGAGGATTCATTTTAATTTGTGTTTATCTCATCCCATCATCTTAAAGGTAATAAGAAAACCAATCGATTTGATGTTTTGATTGTAGGAAATCCTAATTATACATAAAAGACCCCTATCATCATATGTGCCATTGTTTGGATCTATGAAGGATATATTGAATGAAAGCAAGCTGCAGATTATGGTTTGTTGATTTGATGGAGTCCTTTATATTTGGTTTCTTAATTTTGTTGTCTTTGTATGTGTATATTACTGCTGAAAGATCGGGACTTTGGTACTGTAAAATTTGTCTTTAATATGATATGCTTAGATGATTATTAAAAATGCACATGCATACTTGTCATTTTATATTATTAAAAAGCAAGACCACTATAAATTTTTTATATTACCAATTAAGCCCCAGTAAAACCTCTACTTGATAGAAGAAATCAACTATTTCAATTTTTTTTAATACAACGTTATTGTTGTTTATGGATTCATATGATGATATTTCTTTTTTTAATTATAGCAAAACATATTATGAAGGGAAAAAGAAAAAAAAATTACATTGATAGTTTAGTGTTGATTTTCCTCCAATTACTCATAATATAATTTAATCATAAAATTTTCTTTTTCATTTTTTATTGGCTTCTTTATTTTGATTGGAAGTTTCAATGTTTAGATTGAGTTAAGCATGGTGAAATTATATGTTTCTTTATATTTTCTACTGCTTATGTATTTTATCTTCATCAGTCATATATATAGTTGAATTTAGAAATTGTATTACATTCTAGATTTTATTATATCATGATATTTAAGTTTTGTACATACAATATGGGTGTACATCTACTAGTTATGTTTTTAACATAATACTCAAATTGTATATGCACACATATATACATTTTATCAAGATATATATCCTAAATATTATCATACTATATTTATATTAAACCGATATATTATTCCTTGTGTTATACGTTGTATACTATATATATTCCCTAGAATGTATTGTGTATATCTATCATAATTAGATATAATACATTACATAATATATAGAAATATATTAAGGTAGGGAAGGGTTAAAGGTTGTCTTTTTAAACTTTTCAACATATATTTATGTAATAAAATATGTAAATAGAGCACGATAAAAATAAACAAGGATATATCTATATAAAAAAAGAACTTTTGTATTTTCGTTTTTCAATTTTTATTCTATACAATATTTGAAAAAAAAAAAGAATTGTTTGAATAATAGGTTTCTTTCACATTCAACTAGAGAAATTAACGACTTTAATTTTTTTTTTTCATGATTTATGACATGTGTTAAAATATATTAAAGCTATTAGTTTGGTGTGGAGAAACCTACTAATCTATCAAAAGCATATTTTCACTTCCACAACTTTTAAAAGTAAGTACTTACCTTAAAATTGTCATTATTTAAGGTCATTTTATCATATCAATTTTAGAATTTCATTAGTGATTTTAATCACACTTTAAAGATCTAGGACCATTTAGCCGTATTAAGCTATGTTTGGGTCAAGCTCAACATTTTTGTGCCATGGTCCTTGCCGGGGTAATTTTTATTCTTTCTTGTGGCGGGTTGAATCATGTTCATGTTTGTGCTAGATTGATGCACCTCCATTTTATTTTGTGCCTAATCGGTCCATTTTTGTACACTTCTCAAAGCAACCCATTAAATTATTGACATTAGATTATTAAATATATAATTGAAATTATCATTTCATTATCGATTACATTACAACATTTACATTGTAGACTAATCAGTTCTAGATTGTTCCCCGTGTGATATAAAAATATAAGAGGAAACATTAAAGATATAACTTTATAATATTAATGGAAAAGAAAACACCAAGAAATTAGAAGCCCCACGAGGAATTATCAGTTTGGGTTAAAAAAAATAGAAAAAGGGGAAAAAAATTTGCCCTAAATCTAAAAACAGAAGGATTATGAAGCCCCGTAGTTATTCCTGATGGGAGAGGAATTTAAAGGGAAAAATGAATGAATGTGAATGCTACATGTGGATACAGAAATGGTTGCAATTGAGCAAACTGAGAAATGAATAATAATAT
The DNA here is from genome assembly GCA_037954665.1 of Laguncularia racemosa. NCBI lineage: Eukaryota > Viridiplantae > Streptophyta > Magnoliopsida > Myrtales > Combretaceae > Laguncularia > Laguncularia racemosa. Next base: position 336,750 of record JBBMOL010000095.1, on the reverse strand, counting down.
GATGTTCATCCGGAGGTCATCATCATCTTCACAAACTCATCGTAGTTTACTTGACCATCACCGTCCAAATCAGCCTCCTTTATCATCTGATCAACCTCTTCATCCGTCAATTTTTCCCCAAGATTGATCATGACGTTCCTCAACTGCGCAGTTAAAATACAGCCAATTATTTCCCAATATTTTAATTGTTTTTTTTTCTTTTTAAGTTTCTCCTGGGATTCCCGAAAAGTCAAATAATAAAACAAAAATAAAAGTTGTCCTGTTTAACATAGTAGACGTTTCATGGGAACCTTTTTAAAGGAGTAAACGTATACGTATACATACGAATATGTATAATATACTTACTTCTTCTTTTTTTTTTTTTTCTTTTTTGGGTGATAACTTGTTATTTGGCTATTGCCTTAATCATCACTCAGGAAAGATACATCTCGAGGAAGCATAAAATCAATGGGTCTTCCCCAATTATTGGTATTTTGATGGAAAGTATATACATAATAAATGTAATCTGGTAGTACAGGCTGTGTTTGTATGACTTTTGCAGACTTCCTTGGATGTCATGTTTAAATCATGTTACTACCCCCACCCCAATAAAATAAAAATGGTATCTGATCTGTTATATATAAATTTCATTTAAAATTTTTAAAGAAAGACATGAAAAGAAAATCTAAGATATAAATATAAGAGAACTTATTACTTTTCATTTATACATGTTGTGATGTGTTAATATTAATGATTTTTTTAAAATTTTTTTGTTAGTACAAGCAACCAATTATACATTTATGCTGTATAGTAATATGATAATCTTTTTAATAATATGGAAAAGAATTCTCATTATTAATTTTTAAGAATTTTTAATAATATGCTATCTATGACCAAAAAAAAAAAATGTTGTACAATATCTAAAATAATAAACTTGAATATTTAAACAACTACTACTCGATCCGCATCCAAATAATTCTTGTTATCTTCTAAATCTTAGTGTTAAATATAGAAAAGGACATACCTTAATGTTATAGTTATAAAATATAATTTTTTTTTCTATAAGCCCCACAAAAATTAGTCTTTCTTTCTTTATTTATTTATTTTAAACATTTTTAAAGCCAACAACTCGAACTTCTGACGTTGAAAATAGTGTGAACTATATCGAAACATGTGTGTACCTCGGTGGCAGAAATATATCCATTCTGGTCTTTGTCAAATACCTTGAAGGCCTCTTTGAGTTCCTCCTCTGCATCAGTCTCCTGATGGGAAAATAAACAGTGTCTCAAAATATCAAAGCCCTATTTTTCCATTATCAAGACCACTTAATCTAACATCCTTTTCAGATTGAATTAAAAAAGGGAAATGAGGATCGACAAAAATCACCCCCCGCACCCCACAAATCTCACCCACATAAATAAATAAATAATTAATTAATTATTGCATCTTAGTAGACTCATTTAAACTTTTTTTTTTTTTGGTAATGTATCTATCTCTATTTTCTCGTAACTTAAAAATACATAAATAACACTTAGCCATAGTTTTTGAGCTTTGACAATATTTTAGAACATATGTATACTCTTGAGAGTTCTAAGGTCTCTCCTAACCAATTGTTTAAGCGACATATTCACAATTTTCCCAATTTCTCAAATGGGAACGTCCGAATGATGTGAAAGTAATCTAAAGTTGTTGGTTACCTTGACTTTATTAGCCATCAAGCTCAAGAACTCAGTAAATTCGATTGTTCCATTACCATCTGCATCAACTTCATTGATCATGTCCTTAAGTTCTTTCTCTGTAGGATTTTGATCCAATGACCTAATCACAGTTGCCAATTCTTCCAGCGTAATGCACCCTTCAAACACGACAACGATCGTAACAAATCATTACCACCGTTTGTAACATCAACCAAGTTAGTTTGAAGAAGAAAAAACAAAAAAAGACATCATAAAAACAAAAACACCAATATCGTATACATACCATCTCCATCCTTGTCAAATAGACAAAAAGCTTCTTTGAACTCAACTATTTGCTCTTCGGTCAGAACTTCGGCCATGCCTTTTCCTTTGGAGAAACTAAGTGAGAGAGATATAGAGATAGAGAGAGAGAGAGAGGTAGGGATGTTGAGTATAGCTCAATCTTAGCTGGTCTTATGTAGAACTCCAATGTGGGTATAATAAGTTATAGTAATTCTGGGACAGAATATAAAAAATTAAAATAAAAAAGAAAAAAAATTAAGAGTCAAATTTAGCTTATGACTACGAAATTAAAAGAAGAATCAAATGCTGGTTGTCTCTAGATATAGCCGTATATGACTCAGACCAGAAAACCTTACATGTTATGTCTACGTAGACTGTGTTTTTTAATCAAATTATATTTGGAGAAAGATATATGTATGATGATTATTTACACCTTTTGGACTAATAAAATTCGACCATGTTTACGAGGTATGCAAGGGGTTGGTCATATATTAATTAAGGACAGCTGTAAGGGTTTGATGTTTAGGAGACAGAGAGCATTCAAAGTTGGGGAAGACGGGGAAGGGGTGTTGGGAAGCGTGTCGAGCGGTCTTTTTCTGCATTTTTTCAAACCCATACTACACGCCCCGTTGTTGCTTGCCCAAAGTACGTCCAAATCTCGGTCATTTTCTGAGAATGCAAACATCTTCTAGGGACGAAAATTCTATGTAATCCGTAAAGATATTTATAAAGAGGTTTACTTTTTGTTTGGATCAATTTAAAGTTTGTGATTAAAGTGATGGATTAGATTTAATTTATTATTATTATATTTACTCAGAAAAAAAAATATTTAAAGCACTATGAAAACTTTTTTTCTCTCTAAATTTTTTATATGGAAATAAAATACAAAAAAAATAAAAAATAAAAATTTTGCTATGTTTAAGTTTTCATAATTTAAAATATGATAAGAAGTAATTTCTTTTAAAATAATTACTTCAACATGATAAACCACAAATACTATTTGAATTTCAATATCTATATACTTATAAGTTTATAATATGACATGAACAGTTGAATGAGTCGGATTTGATTGGTATACATGCTATTACAACAAAAACAATAATAAAACATTATTCTCACTAAGTAAAGTTACCTATATACATCTTTTTTACAATTATGTTCTATCATAAACAACATTTTAATTTATAATTTATTATTTTCATCCCATTTTTTATGTTTCACGTCAAGTTTTTTTTGTAAGTTTTTATTGCAATCATTTTAGATTAATTGCATTTAAACCGTTGGAATGCTTAATAAGTACCCTTTAAGCAAATTTGTGCATATGGCAAGACCATGATCACTATTAAGCAAAAAACTATTGATAGTTTTCATTGATAACCTACCACCTTTGTAACCATTGACTAATTTGAAATGACCCTATTGGTTTTCTAATACATTTTTTTTTTCTTTTTATCCATTCTGGGACTCGCAACAATCTTTCTTTGAACTTTGTAATAAAATCTGCCTAAAGAACTCAACTGTTGTTTCTCCCATAAATCATGGGCTACTTCATCCAGAAAAAGAAATACAAGTTCGCAAGTCTGTAAGCATTTGGGAATTTATAAAAGTTGAATTATTTTGAGCCTCGAAAATCCATCCTTGAGAATAGCTACCACCGAATCTTGGCAGCGAAATCATGGAATCTTGTAAGCTTAGCTAAATACAAAGGATTGGTGATAAAATCAAAAGGTCGAATCGCAATGAGATATTTTTGAGTTCGTCAACAGGAGCACGAAAGTTGCTCTTGTAGCCAAATTGTTACTTCATCCCAAGCCTACAATCAATTAACATGAACCTTATACTTCAGGTTGCAATTCTTAAATGTGACCTAGGAAACAAATGCGTAATTTCATCGATTTTTATTACTGCATATGCTCCATATGCATTTATTGGTTTGAAAACATTTTTAAAGGAAAATACATATCACCTTGGTATATGTAGAAGGCTAATTTTGTATAAGCTTAGCTCAATTATATTTTATGAACTGATTCTTTGAATTAGTGGAAGGTTCTAGGAAATTAGATCTATTTATGTAGTAGGTTCACGCCCAACAGACTTGCTTATAGGCTTGGACTATAAGAAGTATAAGAGGAATTACATATATATTACTGATGAATGCATCTCATCTTTTGCTCATTGGAATCATTCAATGGATGTCATGGATTATCATTTTGTTCTTTGATCTCCGGAGTTATTTAATTGAAGAGGGGGGGAGCTAAAAAATCTATAGATAGGTGCTTCATCATCTGTATTTGACACGTAAAGAAGATTCATATAGACATCATTATGCTGTTAAAGTCTTGCTTTCAAGGATCAATCACTTGTTCCAACGAGGATGCCCAATTCTTACTCAAGAACAATTAACTTAATATTCTAAACTCCTTCACTTGTCACAAATGCTAGTAAAATACTATGATGGCCAATTCCCCCTTCCATGTTTCACTCTAATTACATATCTTCACACGTAATAAATTTAAATAAAGACTTCTCCAAAATCTTCTGAATTGTGGAATCATGTGACATGCATATAATCAACCTCCAATGGCATCACTCCTAGACATTATAAAAGCGTGGTGTTCATTCTCTCTCCACCCTTCACCTCTTTGGTTGTGATGTGGAAACCATACCCTCCCTTTTTTACTCTTGTGTTTATCTTTTCTCTAACCTATCTCTTAGCTTATTATTTAATATAAATAAACAATCTTGCTACTTGTCAGTTTATGCAAGATAGAAACAAATAGTAGTCTCTTTAGTGGACTCTGACTCCACAAAGGTTAAGGATAAGGAAGGTGAATAAATAAATTGGGTAAGTTGATTGATATCTACTTTAGATGTTATTGCATCTTTTTGTACTTTGTTTACATTTAGAATAACTTTTAGATCTTTCAAGATATGTTGACGTATCTGTTGGATCTACCACATAGCTATAATGAGTCATCATGTTATACAGATACTGCACTTTACGATATGTTTGATGAAAAACTTGATGGCTTGAGCCTCTTTTGTTATATGATGACACGGGCTGTTGTTTGATCTTACTATTTTGCTACACCTGATAGTCACATAGCCATTGTGGTCTTCTATAATTTCTCTTTGGTCCCACCGTAGGAATACAGATAACGTGCTTCTTACATCTTCTCATCTGTCGGTCCCTGCTCCTCCATTCCGATCCCTCCAGTACATTTATCTTTTATCTTATTTATTCTTGTGTAAGGGTATATCCCATAAAGCACCACTAGTATTACAACTGTTCAATAAAACTTACCATTTAGCTTTATGGGCAACTCACGTTGCATTGAATACTCCATACACCTCAGTATAGTATCTTTACTCAACCCAATCCTTTTGTAGCATTGATACTAAATGCTTAGAACTCTCGCTTAAAGATATATCTTGTTCTCTATTTTCGCAAATGATTCACTCATTCTTCTTTGTCGCTAAAATTGAACTATATATAAATTGTTTTTGTACCGCTTAATCTAAAACCTTTCTCCTCTAGAGTTTCATGCCAAGATTCAAGCTCTTGTTTTGTCCACCAAACGATGTCATCAACATACAACATATACCATGGTACCATCTTCTTAATATCTTTTAAGAATTCATCCATAACTAACTTGAATAGATATGGGCTTAAAATCAAACCTCGATACAGGTCTACCTTTGTTGAAAACTCTTAAATGAATCTTCCATGTGTACCATATCGCAATACATATCGGTGATAGCTTCAATATATCTTACTCTTATACCTTTCTTCCTATAAACCCATCACGTGCAAGTTTTGCTTTTTCTCCCAATATTTTGTAAGTCTTCTTAAGAGTTGTATAACTTTTGTATTAAATCTTCTTATCATAAATTCAAATTAAATCACAGGCACGTTAATTTCTCTCCTTACTCTTCTATAGATCACTCAATCTCAAAATTGTATGGCATGCTCAATAATTTAATGCCTCCACATTTTGTATTATGTCCTTAATCCTTAAATGAAGAAATCAAAATATTCTCTCTTTTGGTTAAGCATTTTCTTGTTCTTTAACATCATTTTCAAAGATTTATAAGCCACATTACAACATCTTTCAGAAAGCATTTCCATAATTTGATTAAAATGACATCTTGTCTAATCCCTTTTCATTTTCTACCTTTAATACTTGAATTCTTCTACAAATTGCTAGATTCTTCTATGCACCCGATCTACTTAGCTCCCTAAACCATACCCTCAACAAATAGTTGATGAAATGCTTTGCCTTATAGAACCGGTAGAGTATAGGGTACTTATGGAATCTAAGGTAATTTTTATTACATATTTGTAACATAAATTGTTTGAGGTAAGTGGCTTTAGAGTCGAAAGAAATTAAGTTGCAAAAAGGGATTAAATAATGTAATGTACTTTGCAGCTTTTACTTTTTGCTATGGGAAAATAGACTTGGTCCTTTAATATAGATTGAGTTGAGATTGCTATATTTTGTTATGTTTAATATTATCGGTTAATAATTTTTATAGGTTGGATACAAGATATCTCAAAATATGTATATTGTATATCTTATAATATATGTTCTAGGATGGTACAAGGTGGAGATGATATATCTTATATCCTACCATGTAAGCATGTTTTGAATAATTGTAATTGAAATGTCTTCTATAACTTTTAATACCTATCCAAATTCTACTAAACTATGTAAGGTAAAGTAGGTTATAGATTTTGGTAGGGTTATTTGCACACCCTTACTTACTTATGTCTTTGTAAGTACATATTGCTCTAGCTTTTCTTATGTTTATAAATATAAAGTGCTTATGAGTAGTCTCTTATATTCAAGTTAACTATCATAGTTATGCTCTTAACCACACTCCTTTCACACGTAAGAAATATCTTTGAAAAAAAAACGAAATTGTTTTGCTTTTACAAAATTGCAACTTGTATTTTTTTCTTTTAATAAATACATAACATGTAGTTTATCACTATTTTTTAATGCTAGTTAAGGGAGACATGTTCACTTTTAGTTGGTTCACAATAATTAATTTAGTCAAATAATGTTATTAAAGAAATTTAATTGAATAATCCAATAAAAATAATTAAAATTCCCAAAAAATAAAAATGAACATATAAAGAAAATAAAACGAAGGGTGAAAACAAATCACCTGACCAAACCTAGGGAGGGGGTATTGGGGTAGAGGAGAGGGGGCAATGGGTTGAGCAGTTGTCTCCAAGCCTTGGAATGACTACTTAATTAGGTTTTTACATGATGGGTTGTAACCTATCTTTAAAGTGTTAAAAAGAAATTATACTTAAAGCTCTACATTCAATCCAACTATGATCAATTATTATTATTATTATTATTATTATTTTTACTTTTCAAAGTTGGCAAGAACCTAGTTGGCCAACCACTCTAAGATTTGGTGGTGAAGGACCTTTATTATCTTTGAGGTTGGTAGTGGCTATTTCCTATTTACAAGTGATCATAAGTTTACTGTAAAATGGCAAGTAAATTAGCCTAATAAAGTTTTTATAACATATTGTTATAATTTTAAAAGGTAAAATTAGATATTTAGAAAGGAGCAAGTGGGAATATAATCTTAATCTCCAATGTGAAACGGCCATCTTCCCTCTCTCTCTCTCTCTTTTTCTTGGTCGCAACGCATGCAGGTGATTCTTTGTGTAACTAATTTGCCGGTGGCTTAGAAAATAATATAATTGGGATATCGTTGAATAGTCAAATTCCAAAACTTGCAATCTTAGAACATTTTTAGGGCCGAAAGGAGAAAATGGACGGGAAAGAAAATAGTAGTTTGAAAAGTATAGCAAATGGCATCCTTATTAGTCGACTTCTCGTTTCCCATCGGCATTTGTGGAGGAAAGAAAATCTTCTTGTAATGACCATCTATAATATTAAAATGTTTGGGGAGTGGTACTTCATATATTTATTTTTTAGAGTTGAATAGTTGTTTAGAGCGTTTATGTAAACAAAAGAGTAATGCAGAAAACTTATTAAGAGTAGTTATATAAATGCATGTTCTAATTTTTAATTAAAAAACCCTATTTTTTAAAATAGTTTTATATATGATTGATTTACTTATTTATTTTTCATTTTTTAGCACTAAATCACGTGTAAGGAAATATAAATAGTGTAAATAATCCTTTTAATAAGATACACCAAATCCTACCATGAGAATCTAGACACGATACTCAATTCTCATCACACAAAGGTTCAATGATTTATGCATATGTTAACTTACTTAGTTTTATACATTAAAAAAAAAAAAAAAAAACTCCAAAGAAGAAGGCAGTACAACAATGAAGTGAAGGGTCAATGGTAGATCAAGTACATGAATAAGCCCAAAGGACAAGTACTTTGAGACCGCAATCACAGGACTATAAACTCGTTTTATATTCCTATTGAAAAAATTGTCAGATCCAGAATAAACAATAAAAGATGAGCTCCTTGTATTAATGAGGCAGTAAAAAGTCGTTGAAATGGGGGATTTGTGCATGGTTGTCACGCGGTCTCTCTGACTTCAGTATCTGGGAGAAGTAAGGTAATCTTTGATTATTAGTAGTGAATAGTATAAAATAAAAAAAATTAGGTAAAAAATTAGTTATTAGTATTAAATAATATAAAATAAAAAAATTAGATAATTTTTTTATTATATTTGATATGTTTAGTATTGGATAAGGATTTTTATACTATCCATTATTTAAAATTATAAAATATTATACTAAATATAGTAAATTTAATAATTATACCCTTTTTAATTAATATCATTGTTATTTATATATATTTAATATTATTATAAAAAAATACTATTAAGATTATTTAATTCATGTAATACTATAAATTATATAAAATAATTCATATAAATTCATTGATTGAAAAAAAATTAAAAATTCATATTATAAATTACAATAATTTATGTTATATTTAATGATAACACGTTCTAAAAATTATATTAGTAATTTTTAAAAATTATAAATTATATTTAATGTTAATTATATTAATATTATAACAAATTAATATATATTGCATTACAATAATATGCTTTAATTTTTTGTAACTATAATTTTATTTAAATTACAATACTTTGATGCATTTTCTAAAATCCAATAATAAATAAATTAAATCAATGATAAATTAAATAGAGAAAGCGACGACAACTGGATGGAGAGCATGCGAGGAACACAAAAAAAGCAAGCAAGGGAGAAACAACGCAAGCAGACGAATCTAACGACGGCCTACAACGTGGAGACATTAACAACTGGACAACGAACTATGGCGTGAAGACGGCGACAACCGAACAACGATCGATTGTAGGACAAAGTCTATAGCTGGAGCGGTGCAGATGGAACCTAGGTTGCGTATTGGTCTTGAAAAGGTTTTTTGTTTATCTGATGCAAGTAAAAAGAAATGAAATGACAATTTAGGGAATTTTAAAAAATTAACTTTTTGTCTAGTATTTATATCATTTTTGTTAATTAAACATAGGACAAAAATTTGTTTAATCCAGTACTATATTTTTATGGTAACCAAACGCTACCTAAGTGATAGTCATGTGATTATGGAATAGTAGTTGTTGTTTTTTTTTTTTTTTTTAACAATTAACTTAGTTAAGAAGACAACTTCTTCTTCTTCTTTTTTTTTGTCAATTATTATATATTATACAGTTAATAAGAAAGAAAGGATTCAAACCTTTTCTTTCTTTAATAAGTAGTTAAGAAGACTTCATAAATTAGCTAATGAAGTGATCCATATTATCAAATAAATTAGAAAGAAAAATAGAAAGGAGACTTATACATTTGTGAACATTTTTTTTTTAATGTATGTATGGATTGGAAGGTTAGGAAAAAACTATATAAGAAATGGTAGGGTAAAAGACTTGGCTTCAATGAGTAGGTAAACCATGTACCAGCCTGAACAACGTAAATTATAAAGAAACAGTCCCTCTCCACATACGCTTTCTCACTGAAATCGGACAAGCATAAGGATTAGTTATATAGGAAGCAAGAATATTAACATCCAGAAAATTTGATCAAATTATTTAGAGATTTAACTTAGATTAGAGAATACTTAATAGATTAATTGGATGCTAAAAGTAGGATGAATCTAAAAATTTGTTGGATTTTAAGAACTTATCACTCCGTGCATAATTTAATAGATTTCAAGTTGGTTTTTAGACATCACATAATGAGTTCTAATTTCGATTCTTTTAAAATGATTCCTTATATTAGATAGAAGATGTGGCCACATGCTTACATTGGAGCAATTTCAAAACTCACACTTACCATACAATAAGTAACTTAGCTTTGTCGCACTATGTAGTACGTTACCATTAACTTAATTAAAGCCAATCTTGACTACTTAATAGGTGCTGCCTCTTTTAGATAAAAGGTTTAGACTTTAGAGTACATAAAACAAGGGGATTGGTTGATGGTTCAACACAGCCTCTTAAAAATGCCTAATTCGGTCAATTGTTCTTATCTTCGGTCAACCGTTTTGTGTCATAACTCCAACCATCTCGATTGGAGCGATTTGATCAACTGTCATTCAGTACACTCCATTTGACAACCTTCGATTCTAGATTTGAAAGCCACAAGTCCCATGGACCATTTCTGAGTTTGATTGGTTCTGCACAGAATCCCATAATCTCTTCCCCTGCTCTAGCCATTTCGATTGACCGATTTGATTGACCAAACTAGGCATTTTCCAGACAAAAACCATATTTTGAAGTTTAAACTCTGTCCATTGTCAAAGTCAAAACCCCATGATTCCAAGTCGATTCAATCTCTCAATCCACTTTGAATACAAACTAATTAAAGAAAAATCAATGCTAACTTGATTTTGAAACATATGGCTCACTTATTAATCAGTATTGCAAATTAAAAAACATTTCTATCTTTTAGAATCTCATAAATCCATTTCATGATACAAAATCTCTCTAAATGTATTAAATATCATATAAAAATTAAAAGAATTATTTGATAAGGATCAACTAGCATGAAAATGAAAAGAACCAAAATTTCATGATCCATTATATGGTATTGGAGGCCCGATGACTCGAGCTAAAGCTAAAAGAATGAACGAAACTCTACAGAGATTAGTCATGGACTTATAAGTTAGGGAATTAAGCTACATTGAAGGTACATATGTTAACTTGATTCACGTGACTATGGAAGGATGAAATAATTTAGGAATATTAAATATTTGTGTAGACTGCTACACTAGTGGATACATTCGGTTTTGTTAATATTTATTTTTATTTGTTGGTTTGTTATTTATATTATTTAGTTGTTTACTTGGTGACACAATGATAAAATAGGTAACTTAAGATTTTTAGTATTTATTTTGGTTTGTAATTTATATTATTTAGTTGCCTACTCAGTCACATGAGGATAAAGATAGATTAGGCAGCTTAGGTTTTCCATATTCTTATATGACACTATATAAGTCGTGTAAGGGCCGGCCATGAGGATAAAAAATTTGATATGTGAAAACACATCTTTTTTCGTGAGATACGAAATACTTCTTTTTATTCTTTTGCAAAAGAACTTTTCCATATAATTCTTAATCGAATTACTAGGAATAACTTTTGATAACTTAGGTTATAGTTAACAAGTTTGATTGGGGTCTAGTTACACATTGCTTATTCAAGATGATCATCGGGGTAATTGACACCAACTAGCATCGTTGGGTTCTACGTTTAATATACCTAGGGTTACATGTATCATTTGGTTTCAAAGCTTTAGCTTCTTGAATTAAGTAAATTCTATCATTTTCTTTAATTTGTCTGTTGTTCTTTTCCATAATCATCTATTTTTTTTCCATAGTCGTCTATTGTTCTTTTCCATATTCGTCTATTGTTTTTTTTTTTCCATATTCATATTTGAAAAAAAAAATTGTATAAAAAAAATTCTGTTGTTCTTTTCCATATTCGTCTATTGTCTTTTTCCATATTCATAGACAGAAGTCCTATATATATATATAAACAAATTTCATACTTATTCGGTCATTACAATCCATTAGGGTCGACGGTGACGCAGCGCGGAAGCAAAATCGAAACGAATCCGAAATTGGATTGGTTTCACACAACAAAGACACACGCTTTGATGCAAATTAGGTTGCGCACAACCCGGAAATTAGAGAAAACTCTCTCTCAAAGTGTATTCAAATGTATGTTAAAACGTCCCCTAACCTATCTGACAAAAGAGTATTTATATGGCCCCGTAAAATATCTAAAAAGGGCAAAATCTATACGTACACGTGGAAGAAATAATAAAATACGCGTCATAAACGGTCTCATATACGGCCGTGTATGTAAGCCGTGTATGACTCTGTGAATATTCTTGTCTAGGTACACGGTCAAGTTCCCAGCCGTGTAAGGAAACCGTGTTCGCGTCTGTTGGAATCCAGGTCGAATACACGGTCAGGACACACGGTCGTGTATGGGGACCGTGTATGCTTATGTGGAAATCCTGATCGAATACGCGGTCACGACACACGGCCGTGTATGCTTCTGGGGAAATCTGATTGAATGCAAGGTCGAGATGCATGCTTCTGTGGAAATCTGCAGCGGGTGCACGGTCGTCTCCTGGCCGTGTAAGGAAGCCGTGTATTCGTCTGTGAACTCTGATTGAGTACACGGTCTCTATACACGGCCGTGTGTTCAGGTCGTGTGTCCCCTGTCTCCATTCGTGTGTCCCATGTCTCCATCATTCTCCCCCACCAATGGAGAACTCGACCCCGAGTTCTCGTCTGCATATAGAGGAGTATCGTTGGCATGAAAAGGTGACAAGTCCGCTACATTGAAAGTACAAGATATATTCATATCTTTCGGGAGTTGTACAACATATGCGTTGTCATTGATCTTGCGTACAACTTCATAGGGACCGTACTTCTTGGGTTGAAGTTTCCCATACTTCCCTACAGGGAATCGCTCTTTCCGAAGGTAAACCATTACCTGATCGCCAACTGCAAAGAGCTTCTGCCGTCTATGCTTATTTGCATCCCCTTTGTATCGTGTGTTGGATTCCTCTATCCTTCGCCTTACTTCTTCAGTAGTGGCTTGGTGTTGCTCCGCCATATGTTTAGCCGCTACATCACCCACCATGTCCTTGGGTAATTTGAGCAAGTCCAACGCATGGTGTGGTGTCTTTGTGTATACCACCGAGAATGGAGATCTTCCAATAGTTCGGTGGATAGAACTGTTGTAAGCGAACTCGGCTTGAGCTAATGCTTGATCCCACTGTCCCGGTTTCTCACCACAGATGCTTCTGATGAGGTTTCCGAGGGTCCTTTTAGTCACCTCGGTCTGTCCGTCCGTTTGAGGATGGGCGGTGCTGCTGTAATTCAGAGATGAATCAAACATAAACCAGAGGGTCTTCCAAAAGTGATTAAGGAATTTGCTATCCCTGTCAGATGTGATAGACTTTGGGACTCCATGCAGCCGCACCACTTCCTTGAAGAACAACCGTGCAATAGCTCGTGCGTCGGCGGTCTTCCTGTATGGGATGAAATGAGCCATCTTGGAAAACATGTCAACTACAACAAACACAGAGTCAGCACCTCATTGGGTACGAGGCAAACCCAGTATGAAGTCCATCGACAAATCCTCCCAAATGTTTGACGGCACGGGAAGAGGAGTGTATAGACCAGTGTTTTGGGATTACCCCTTAGACACTTGGCAAATGTAGCACCTCTCCACAATCCGATACACATCCCTCCTCAACCGAGGCCAAAAGTATCTGGCAGTAACTGCAGCTAGGGTCTTATCTCTACCCATATGTCCCGCCAATCCTCCACCATGCAAGTCCCTGATAAGCTTTTCCCGCAGAGAGGATTCAGGAATGCACAACTGGTTTCCTTTCATCAAATAACCCTCCTGTATATGGTAATCGTCACACGGTTCCCTGTTGGTACACTTAAGCCAAGTGTCCTTAAAGTCACTATCATCCTCATACAGTTCCTTTAGCTTCTCGAAGCCGACAATATCTGTACTCAACGTAAGCAGGACATTCGCTCTTCTACTCAGGGCGTCCGCGACTTTGTTTTGCACACCTGATTTGTGCATCAACCTGAAAGGAAACTTCTGCAAGAACTCAATCCACCTGGCATGCATATCCCTACTAATTCGAGTCTGACCACTCAAATGTTTAAGAGCCCCACAATTTGAATACAGGATGAACTCTTTTCCGACCAGATAGTGCTCCCACACTTTAAGGGCCCTCACCACGGCGTAGAACTCCTTATCATAGGTAGACCACGTTCTCCTTGCTTCACACAGCTTCTCACTGTAAAAGGCTATTGGTCTTTTCTCCTGTGACAGTACTACACCAACTCCGACCCCACTAGCATCGCAGTTCACTTCGAACAATTTTTCAAAGTCTGTTAGAGCTAGTACAGGCGCGCTACACAACCTCTGCTTCAAGTTCATGAAGCTCAATTGAGATTCTTCGCCCCATTGGAATTTCCCTTTCTTTAGGCACTCGGTTAAAGGTGTAGCAACAGTACTAAAATGTCTAATGAACCTTCTATAGAAACTGGCTAAGCCGAGGAAGCATCTCAATTCCGTCACGGTTCTTGGAACAGGCCATTCCCTAATTGCTTTTACCTTCTCGTCATCCACCATCACTCCCTCACTACTAACCACAAACCCCAGGAACAACAGTCGTCTTGACATAAATGTGCACTTTTTGAGATTAGCGAACAACTTATTCGCCTTTAATGTAGACAACACACACCTTAGATGTTCTAAGTGTTCTTCTTCGGACTTACTATATATCAGAATATCATCGAAGTACACTACAAGAAAACGACCATTGAAAGGTTTCAGTACCTGGTTCATGACTCTCATGAAGGTGCTTGGTGCATTACTCAGTCCGAATGGCATCACTAGCCACTCATACAGCCCCTCTTTGGTCTTAAACGTTGTTTTCCACTTGTCTCTAGGACGGACTCGAATCTGGTGATAGCCACTCCGCAAATCTATCTTGGAGAAGATAGTAGCGCCACTCAAACGGTCCAACATAACCTCAATGCGGGGTATAGGGAATTTATACCCTATGGTAATTTTGTTGATAGCTCGGCTATCAACGTACATCCTCCAACTCCCATCTTTCTTGGGAGTTATTAATGCCGGAACCGCACATGGACTTAGGCTATCCCGAATGAAACCTTTGTCCAAAAGCTCTTGGACCTTCTCCTGTAGAATCCCGGCTTCCTTGGGACTCATTCTGTAATGCAGAAGGTTTGGGAGACTAGCCCCGAGCACCGGGTCTATCTGGTGTTGGATATCCCTCAAAGGGGGTAGTCCCTCGGGTAGGTCGTCTGGGACCACTCCCTTGAACTCTTCAAGAAGATCCTTCACCGCACCTGGCACTTCTCTCTCAAGCTCCTCCCCTCCTTCGGTCACTCCCTTCACAATGAGGGCGTGTACTACTCTCGATTCCTTCAAGTCGCCCATCACTTCCTTCTCGGATTGAGTGACAATTAAGAATGAGTGGCTCTCAACCTTCTTCCCCTTAACACGTCCTTCCCTCTTCAATGGCAATAAGGTGTACTTCACACCCTCCTTCTCCAACTGGTAGACGTTTTCTTTGCCCGCATGTTGCGCGTCCACGTCAAACTGCCATGGCCTCCCAAACAAGATGTGGTAAGCATCCATGTCCACAATGTCGCAGAATGCTTCATCACAGTATTTCCCTATTGAGAAAGGCACCCTGCATCTCTCATTAACTTCAATTTTCTCAGCGGCTTTGATCCAGCCAATAGTATAGGGATTCGGGTGCTTCTCAACGGGCAACTGTAGTTGGGTCACAACCTCCCTTCCTATGATGTTCTCACAACTGCCGCTGTCTACAATCAACTCAAATAGCTTCCCCATGATGGTACACCGTGTGCGAAACAGTTGGTGCCTCTGTGTGAACTCTTCTTGCTTTGGAGTGAGCATCATGCGCCGAATTACATATGACGGCTCCACTGCTTCTTCTTCTTCTTCATAGTACTCCCCCTCCCCATCGGGTTCACAGCAAATTTCCTCGTCATCTTCCCTATCGAGGATATTGACACTCTTCCTCGCTGGGCATTCATTCGACCGATGACCCGGTTGGTTGCATCGGAAACACTTACCAAATATGGGTTTGGCATAGGGATTGTTCTGCCTCAGTGCTCCTTTCGGCTCCATCGACTTCTTCCCCTCACTCTTCTCTTCCCTCCTAGACACATCCTCATTTGGTTTGTATGGTGTAACTCGACTTTTCTCAAGTACCGGCCGACTACCGCCACCTACAGCTTCGCCTACATACCCTTTCCTTCCTCCCCCGTATCTACTCCCTTGCTCCTGTAACACAAGCTCGGCTCGGAGAGCCAAGTTCTTTGCTTCAACGAGGGTTCTCACCATCGTCACCCTAATCTTATCTTTGATTTGTAATTTTAGCCCTTCGACATACCTCGCAACTTGCTGACCCTCGCTCTCCCTCAAATCATTCCGTTCTGCCAGCCTCATGAACTCTGCCGTGTACTCGTGCACGGAACGTTGTCCTTGGCGGCACCGCTGATATTGTTGGAACAATATCTGCTCATAATCCGGCGGAAGGAAGTCATGTTGTAGCAGTTGTTTCATGCGATACCATGATCTCACCGGGTGCTTTCCTTCCCGCTGCCTCCTACTTTGCAATCTCTCTCACCATGCCGAAGCACCACTCTTTAACCTACACGCCATCAGCCTTACTCGGCGATCCTCGGGAATTTCCATGTAGTCGAAGAACCGGTCCACTTCCGCTAACCAATCGAGGAAGCCTTCGATGTTGAGACTGCCATCGAACCAAGGAATGTCAACCTTCAACCGGTAGTCTCCACCATCCCCGTGATCATAACCCCCACGGTTCCTCCTGTGATCACCTTCTCTAGGATAGTTTCCATGAGGAGCCATCCGATGACCACCACCTCTTCCACCGCATCCTCGCCGCGGTCTACTTCCGTACGTATCATCGCTTTCTCCGCTGGACTCTTCACTCTCCACACGCCCCCACCTGTTCTCAATAACAGGTCGGATGACGCGCCCATCGAATTCCTCCACCACACGTGGTGGATTCCGGCCAGCTCCACCAGCCCTATTGGGGTCTACCACCAGAGCATCGAAACGCTCAATCAGGTCATCAAGACGTCGCTCCATACGCCCGACCTTCTGATACATTGCGTCGAACTCTGCCCTAGGAACCCATTGATGGTTCCCTTGAAACCTCGCCTCTTGAACACCGTCAAGAACACGACCGCCGTCAACACCGTCGTTAGTCGACATCTCCGCAGGAAATAACCTTGCTCTGATACCAAACTGACGCAGCGTGGAAGCAAAATCGAAACGAATTCGAAATTGGATTGGTTTCACACAACAAAGACACACGCTTTGATGCAAATTAGGTTGCGCACAACCGGAAAATTAGAGAAAACTCTCTCTCAAAGTGTATTCAAATGTATGTTAAAACGTCCCCTAACCTATCTGACAAAAGAGTATTTATATGGCCCCGTAAAATATCTAAAAAGGGCAAAATCTATACGTACACGTGGAAAAAATAATAAAATACGCGTCATAAACGGTCTCATACACGGCCGTGTATGTAAGCCGTGTATGACTCTATGAATATTCTTGTCTAGGTACACGGTCAAGTTCCCAGCTGTGTAAGGAAACCGTGTTCACGTCTGTTGGAATCCAGGTCGAATATACGGTCAGGACACACGGTCGTGTATGGGGACCGTGTATGCTTCTGTGGAAATCCTGATCGAATACACGGTCACGACACACGGCCGTGTTTGGGGACCGTGTATGCTTCTGAGGAAATCTGATTGAATGCACGGTCGAGATGCACGGCCGTGTATGGGGACCGTGCATGCTTCTGTGGAAATCTGCAGCGGGTGCACGATTGTCTCCTGGCCGTGTAAGGAAGCCGTATATTCGTCTGTGAACTCTGATTGAGTACACGGTCTCTATACACGGCCGTGTGTTCAGGCCGTGTGTCCCCTGTCTCCATCCGTGTGTCCCCTGTCTCCATCAGACGGCATTTAGGTTTTCTTGAACAATCAATTGTGTTCAATTCATAGTTTATCTACGAAAAAAAAAATCAAATTCGGTTATAAAAGAAACAATCAAGAACCGAAATTCAAAAAAAAAAAAAAGGAATTCGGCCTTGAAAGAATTACAATTACCGAAATCATAAGATAGCTTCTTGAATTGTCAATTACATAATTAGTTGAGTCAATTCGCTTTTCATATCAATTGTTTCCAATTTCAACCGTGATAAATACTTTGTGGTTTCTAAATTATGCATCTGAAAATTACATTCCATAATCATTCATTGTATTTCGGTGCAAATTATATCCTTTTGTGTTTGATTGCATATCTATTCAATGGTGAATCTTTTCCATATCAATTAGATTGTGTAGTTAGTCTTCCTTCATTCATGTGACTTAAGCCGATAGTAATCATTAGTATTGACTTAGTAATTTGAGTTTAGGAGTTTTAAATTGAGTTCCTAGCAAAAGAATTACAAAAAGTAGGTTGTGGGATCATATTTTGTGAGAGATATATACGAGTGGAATTATGAGCATATCATTTGCGAGCAATACACAAGTGAGTATGAGGAACATACTTATATATTTCTTATGATTGTGGTCGTAACTTGCTACAAATTGTTAGAATTATATCGGGACGGAATACTAATGGAGGACAAAGTCGGGTGATGTTTAAGGAATTGATGGGGGAGATGAAGAGGATCCTAACGGGTAAAGTAGAGCAGATCCATGATAGGATGGATAAGATGAAAATGAGTAGGGAACCGTCTAGTAATACCACTGTCAGGCAATGAGTAGGTAGACAGAATAGGGGAAGAGTTAGGATAGATGAAGAGGAGGAATCTGATTTTGGAGATTACCAACACGTGAGGGATATAGGAAGTATTGCACATTTTTTTTCATCGAATACGAAATACCTCTTTTTGTTATTTTGCAAAAGAACTTTTCCATATGATTCTTAACCGAATTACTAGGAATAACTTTTGATAACTTAGGTTACAGTCAACGGGTTCGATTAGGGTGTAGTTACGCATCGCTTATTTAAGACAATCATCGAGATAATTGAAACCAACTAATATCGTTAGGGTTCTAGGTTTAATATACCTAGGGTTACACGCATCATTATTTCTTTTCAATAAATTCCTAAATATGGTATATTCTTCTCCTCTTTATTACAAATTGAATCAATTGTACTTAATAAAAGTACTTTTTTTCAAGAACTTGAAAATTTTAACTTTTGCACAAACTTTGTTAATAATTTGTATTTTCCTTTTATCAAAGTTGTTATGTTTGTACTTGTTGCAAGTTAACTTTAAGTAATGTTAGACTTAAAAAGATTTGGATACAATGTCTTTCAATATTATAGACCATAAAGTTTAATTGTTAATACTTTTATAGTGAGTTTTCTAATTAAAAGCAAAGAGATTTATCGGTCCAACAAGGCACAAAAACCCTATAGCTTACATATTCTAAAAAGAGGTGTTCATTAAATTGCATGGCTCCAAAAAGGGACAAACATCCTACATATTCTATAAATGGGTCAAAGTCACTTGTATTTTTTACAATAGAGTGTGATTAGAAATGAAAAGTCAATTCGTATGCAAATAAAAGTTAAGATGTATTGGAATACAAAAATAAAAGAGATGAAGATTTGATAAAGAAAGGGAAAAAAATGATTTGAATTGAAATAAAACTTATTAAAAGTAGTCCATTTTGACTCTTCAAACCGTTTGAATTGGTTCTACATGATAGATGGTTACGAACAAAATTGAACCACATTTTACCAACCCCTAATTCTACAAATAAACAAGCTCTATTTTTTTTTGTTAGTCAACTTAGTATGTGTTTTAAAATGTTAAGTCCATATATTTCTTAGATCAAGTTTAATTATATTTTATAATGGAAAAAAGGAGCCCATTTTACTTTGAGGAATCTAAAAGATGGTGGATAAAAAGTCTATTTTTTTTTTTGGAATAACTATAATTTAGAAATAGAAAAGTAATATATATTCTACTATTTACTTCATATGGATCTTAATTGTGAAGAATAACTATTTCATTGTTTATTTTATATTATTACAATGTACGATTAAGTTAGGAATATAATTGAAGTATCAGTATGCTTTTGTTGGTGAAACTACCACCATCAACATACACTGGTATTGCCACTACTCCCATATCACCAACATGGTATTAACACCCTAATTCTACTACCTTCATTACTACACTACCGCAATCCTTGTGTTAGTAGCTTCACTACCTTACCATTAACACACCACCATGACCTTTGAATCACTATTATTGTCATCACGTAGTAGTAGTGATGTTTGTAAGGTGTGATGTGATGACTATAGCAGTGGTGCTAATGAAGGGGTAGGTGTGCTCTCCACAAGTAGTACTGGTGCGTTAATGACAATGGAGGCGGTGATAGTAGCCATGGTTATGGTAGTAAAAAGGCTATGTGTTGGTGATAATTGATGATGATGCAATATTGGTGGCAATGGCTACCATGATAGATAGCGACTAATGTTATTGTTATGGCAACAACAAAAGTGGTGATTGTGGCAACATTGGTGGTAATGGTGGTAGTAGTGGTGGTAAGTCGGGGTGAGTAGATAATTGTAAGATACTTACCGATATCTTGCTTGACCAAGTAAGTTATGAGTAGATATTAAAAGTCACAGGATATGTTTCAAATTATAGATTTTTTGAAATTTGTTCACACAAAGTAAGATATGGGTACATGATATTTTTATCTCGTATTTATTTTGGAGCTTATACTTCAAAATATATAGAATAAAGGTTTTAAAGTACCTTATATGCACCTCATAAAAATTATTAAATAATATTAATAGATGATGCTGTTACATTTTTTTGGCTAATAAATATTTTAATAAAAAGGAAAAAAAGAAGAAGCTCAAGCTCATATGTTAATAACCTTAAATGGCTAACCTAAAATTGTCTCTCCCATTTTATTTTTTCCATTCTTTTTTCTTATTATTCTTCATTTTTCCTCAACTTTAAGTTTTTCATTCTTTCCCTTTATTATTTTTCATTTGTTGAATAGTATGATCATATAAACTTAAAACAATAAAGTGGAAAAAATTACTTTTTTTCTTTTTTATTTTCACACATTTATTTCAAATTTTATAAATTTTGCATATAAAAAATTTATAATATTATATATGAATGACTTTTTTAATGTCATATAAACTTGAAATTTATATAAAGAAAGATAAAATTGATAAGTTCTACACAGTATCTTATAAATAGTTTGAAAATATTATAAGATTGATTCTAATTTTAAATTTAAGAAATTTGTACTTTATAGAATAGGATATGAGTGGAACCTTATACCTTATATATTTTGTACCCATTTACTCCTTGTGGTAAGATTTGTTAGCAACACTAGTAGAGCTTATAATGATACCGATGATTGTCATGATGTGATTAGGTTGCTGTTGATGGTGGATTTGGTGTGGTGATGATGTTAATGGTAATGATGGTGGTGTAAGAAAGGTATAATATTGATAAGAATAAATTTGTCACTTAATAATAAAATCTATTCCATAATAACATAGAATAACTAATATCACATATGATAACAAGGTAATAATTATTACCTGTAGAGAAGGAATGAAAAGAAACTTCTTAAAATAGGTATTCTCTGATAGAGAAATGAAGTAATAGTTGCTATTTCAAGCTATTATATTACATGAGTTGATTCTAGCCCCTTTTCCACTTCAATGCACATGGACCGGGCTAAATTAAGTGGATTGGTTGATTTGAGTTGCAAGCCTACTCTGTCATCATGTATTGTTGAATTTTATTCAATTACGTGTTTCTTTCTTTTTTTTTTTTTTTTAAAGTGAATCCGACTAGGCTTTTTTTTTTTATTATTATTATTTTTTATTTTTATTATAAAAGACCAATTGAGATTTATCTTAAATGCTTAGCCTGTTTGTTTCCTTTTATTATTTTTGCTGTTACCTCATTTCCATATAATTCGATGCTAGCAATCTACCAAGCGACAGACATACAAGAAATATAAGTGGAGGCAAATTTTCTTTTAGTAACATAAGCTTAATTGTCATGGCCTTTTAGTCTAATGACATAAATGCCGAACTTTAAGTTAAATGGATTAGATTTAAATCTTTATTCCTATTATAATCACCAGAACAAAAGGGAAAGGGGGGAGGGAGCTTAATGGTTTCTTTTTGTAGCTCTATAAACTAGAGTTGTTTTATCTTATGGAATATTGCCCCACATTATAATACTTCATTGTCTAACCATTTCGATAATGATTAAAAATGCGTTGCTCTTGTTTAAATTTAGATATGGTTAATTATACTTTTTTGATAATATTGTAAGTTAAATTTGTTCGAGTCAACAATATTTCGACAAGACAAAACCGTTTCTAGAAAATTAAATTAAATGGGCCAACCGTAAAGAAAAGGGCATAGTATAGTTATATTTTGTTTGTCAAATTTGAGAACCAATGTGAATTAAGAAAGACTAAAAGAAGTATGGTATTGAGCTTCCATTTAGTGTGGGCCGGCCATTTATCTCTTTCAAATTAAAGCAACGAAAGTGAATCTAGAACCCTAGGGTTCCATTAGCTTAATGGCTATTTATGTTGCTTGTATTCCTTGTTTCGATGTCGGTAACCGCAGCACTGTCACCAGTTGTCATTAAGTCAGTTATTGAGTAACATCTCCTACGGCATATGTGATAACACAACGAGCTAAGATGGAATTGGTTCCTTCTAATTGGGGAGTATACATTCTAAGTCACTCATAGTTGAGTAAAAATTACTCCGAAATCCATAACCATGGAAGAGCCACTCCAATTTAATAATCTCGAAGCTAAGTAAAACGATCAATTTGCGATGGTGCATTGTCATGATTGATAGATCGAAAGCACATGAGATTGCCATAAAAAAACGTTTCTTGATCTTTTAGAGATTGGCGGAATTTTAAGTGGCTTGATGGCCACATCTAAGTTGTTTTGCAAGTTTATACCTAGACTGAGATTATCTCTGAAAATTATTCACTTACCTTGTTAACTAACGAAATATTCTAGGCATACAAGACACACGAGGTTTCTGTTCGGACACCCATGTTCCAGGCAGGACGGTTTGATAGAGAGGCAACGGATGGAAAAGGTGTTCATCAGATATTCATCAAGAAAAATAAAAACTGTTCATCTAAAAGATGTGCTGAAACAAATGTCTAATCCCACTACAGAAATTCCCCCACAATCCATATATGTTTTACAACAAAGTCTCATAAATCAGTTAGAATATGTATCAAATAATAAAATGATATATCGATAGTGAGAATATGAAGATATCTTATTAACTAAAACTATCCCTTATCAAATAAATACTTTGAAAAGATGTAAACATTTCAACTAATATGTTATATGAATTAGATTACATTATTTTTATTTGACTAAATTATATAAATAGGTGTCCAAAGTTAAGTGGATAATCATAATTCAACTTGCCTATAGAAAATACCACGTGCTAAATAATATTATTAGTATCTCTCTATGTAAATGAGTATAAATAATTCTCAAACTCCAAAGACTTCATGTATCGTATATATTTATATATATGGAATGTAAGACTTTATTTTCTTCAAACACAATTACTTGGATTGTAAATAAAATGGCCATTGGAGATAGCATAAAGTGTAAAGAAGATAACGACTAGTTAAGAAATAATTTATTACTCTTGTGGTAAGAGATTTGATATTCATGGCCTTTTGGTTGGGATAGGCCAACTTATAAGCTGGTGGCTATACCAGATTTTATCAAGTTTTTATTATATTAGAAATCAAGTTATTGAATGATTGAATATTGATGATATAACATATAATAGTTCGCTAGAATAGAGATATTTCTTTTTTTTGATATATTTGGGATGATGAAATTAATTTTTAAAAATAAGAGATAAAAAAAGGAGAATTAATAATGTCAAATTATATGAATGAAAAATCAAAGGAAAAGGAGGAAAAAAAAAAGAAGAAAAAGTATGAATTGAAATAGTAGAAGCTTAGGATATCATTCTATTTGTTCAAATAATAAGGAATTTGTATTAGTAACTCAATCTTTTTATAGAAAGCATATTATAATAACGAAAAATACAGTTCGTGTGTTATTATTTCCATTTGATGAAGGGATCTTATTAAAATTTTTATATAATGGTTTATGATTCATAGCATTAGTATCATGCTGGATGGTTAATAATTGGTTACTTTAGTCGTTGTTGGATGAAAATTACCTCTACCTATAAGAATATAGAGGATTCTACACAATAGCATGTCTGTTTGGGAAGAAATTTACCGTAGAATTAGAATTAAGTTAATAGAAAATAAGATTTTTAGTATAATGCCATGTAAGTGTAGCATATGTGTCATATCCGTCTTCCCCACAAGCCACAACTCATAATAGTTGGCATGTATACTATAGTCTTATATGGCGCTATCACAATAAGTACTCTTGGTTTTGTTGTTAAAAAAGATCCTCCACATGGAGGGGCTTGCCTTCTTCCTTGCATTTAGATGAATAGCTATTGGATGGATGACCTTGCTTTCGAAATTCTATTTCCTTTCTATAGGGAGAAGGAGATTGGATCTAGCTATAAGAAGAATGCTTGGAAAATTTTGAAAAAATTGATAGAGGGATGAATTAGGAATCAATTGGCTTTTGTTTGATATGTTTTGGAGTTGAAATGAGTGAAATATGCTCGATTTAGTGAAGTATGTGCATGAAAATTGAAAATTGGAATTGTGTTAATTGGTACTAAATTGTAGTTGATTTAATGAAGTTTGTAATTGATGTTTTGATAAAAAATATAGTTAATTGAAATGTGTTATTGGAAGAGAATTGATATTTTGGATGCGATTCATGTAATGGCTAAATAGTTCAATGTCAAATTGGTATTTGGAAGGTTAAAAATAATGTTTTGATGATTTGGTTGCTTCCAATTACATAAAATCTTTCCTAATTACTGTAAGAAAATCTAAAATAAACATTTATCATAAAATTTTAAGAATATTTTAAGGATAATTTCTTTTAATACGTTTATTTTTATAATAATTAAAAAATATTTAACCGTAATGTAAGAGAATTTACTGTGTGTTACATTTAAAAAACGTTGATAGTCGGCATGGTCATGAGAATGAATTGAAATTTTGAGAGGTCATGTAAGTCAAGACAATTCGTTCATGCATCGGTAAATGGAAATCAGACCATACTGCAAAAACTACACATCTTCAAATTCAGAAACATAAGATGGATAAAAATCTGTATAAATCTAGTTCGTTTCATAGCTAGGATAGGTCTAGGATCAGAAAATCTGTATCTACCTGACAAATTCAATATGTGAATGAAATACAGATATTCCTAACTTCCAGCTTCGGCTACTTGGATTTTTTGTTCCTCTTTAATGTTAATCTCAACAAACTAATCAAGTAATAAGATTCTTCACATGGAGATAGAATCAACAAATAATGAGGTGACTAGTGATTCTGGAACCAGCTTTTGTCGTCTTCCTATATTTTCCACATTTTTACTCACGAAAATAAATTAGGAAAAGCAGCTTGTACCCAAATAAAGTGGGAAGCATTTGAATTTACTCAACTTTATTAATAAATCTGCTAATTACGGGAAAATATTTAAATACTACAATGAGATCCTCCTAATCGGATATCTGCAGAAAGAATTGGAATAATATATATATGTGCAGGAAAGAATAGTCAGCATCAACATCTGTCCATAAGTTTCTTCATTTTCAACTTCAAGTAACCGAAAATTGGCACCTCTGGGACAGGTATGCACTTGACAATCCAGCCAATAGGCCATGATGCGGCTGCTATACCGATACACGCTCCCCATTGTGCCCAATTCAACCTCTCTGTGTCAGCAAATCTCTTCAGGAACTCTACCATGACCACCTGGAGAATAACGGTTATGCCGATTATCCCTATAAAGAGCTTGTTCTTGTGTAGTCCTTCGAACACGTTCTTCTTCTCAAGCTTCCTCGCGTTGAACTCATTGAATATTTGGCACAAGACAAATGTATTGAAAATCAGAGTACGGTTTGCGGCCTCATCCACTCCGAAGATGGACTCACCTTTGAATTGTAGGGTCAAAAGGATAGTCATCTGGTACAGTGCTTGGGCTAGTATGTTCCTCCACATGATGGTGCTGATGAGTGGTTCAGTTCGGCCAACTGGTGCTTTCTCCATGAGCTCTTGAGTTGGTTTTTCGGTGGCAAGAGCAAGAGCACCAAGAGTGTCCATGATCAGGTTCACCCACAACAACTGGACTGCTGTTAATGGGACATCACCAGAGGAAACCGCAGCTACAAAGTTGATTACCAGTGCTGCAACATTTACGGTCAATTGGAACTGAATGAACTTTTGGATGTTGTTATAAACACATCTACCCCATCTCAAGACCGTGACCACAGAAGTGAAGTCGTCATCAAGAATGACGATATCAGAGCTCTCTTTAGCTACCTCAGTGCCTTGAATCCCCATGGAAAGTCCGATATCAGCTTCTTTGAGTGCAGGTGCATCATTAGTCCCGTCTCCTGTGACTGCAACCACATGGCCCTTCTTCTTCAAGCACTCCACCATGAGAAGCTTGTCAAAGGGTGAGGATCGAGCCATCACACGGATGTTTTCTACTTTTGCTAGCCTCTCTTCTGAGGTGTAATTGCGAAATTCAACCCCCTCCACTATTGCCCCGCTAAAATCATCCTCTTCAGGTTTGAGTATTCCGCATTCTGTAGCTATTGCTTTTGCCGTGAAAATATTGTCACCCGTTATCATTTTAATTGTCACACCTGCATCCTGACAAGTTTGCACAGCCTTCTTCACCCCAGGTCGGCATGGATCCTTAATACCCACAAGTCCCAATAACGTCAACCTGTCTTCTTTTAGCTTCACCTTCTCATTGCCTTCATTGAACTCTTCCTCGGAAAGTTGAGTATGTGCAAAAGCAATGCACCTAAGGCTCTTGGCTGCCATTCCTTGGATGATATGCTCGAATTTCTTCTCCTCCTCATCACCAATATCCTTTATGATTCCTGATGCGTCATAATAACTTGTGCACATTGCCAATATCATCTCAGCAGCTCCTTTCCAATGCACGTGAAGTGTACCATCTTTCTTGTTCTTTATCATGACTCCACTTCGCTTCTTCTTGGAATTGAATGCTTCAACTTGGATGAGGACAGAACCCTGCTTCTGTTCTTCCATGTCCATGTTGAGTTGCTGGACGGCCCAAGAGAGAATCGCCTTCTCCGTTGGACTTCCAGAGAACTCGAGTTCTGATCCAGAAGAAGATTTATAGACAGCACCAGTCGTGTTGAAAGCAACTCCTTGCCCAATCAGATCAAGGACAAATCTAGAAATCGAAGAGTATGCACCCCCCTCTACAT
The DNA here is from genome assembly GCA_037954665.1 of Laguncularia racemosa. Classification (NCBI taxonomy): domain Eukaryota; kingdom Viridiplantae; phylum Streptophyta; class Magnoliopsida; order Myrtales; family Combretaceae; genus Laguncularia; species Laguncularia racemosa. Next base: position 309,254 of record JBBMOL010000095.1, on the reverse strand, counting down.
CGTCCTGGCCCTGCCAAAATTTGGTGACTTGCATTTGATTCAAAGTTAGGGTGCCCGTTTTGTCGGTGCAAATAGTGGTGGCAGAGCCCATAGTCTCGCAGGCAGATAACTTCCTAACCATGGCCTGATCAGCCATCATCCTCTTCATTGAATATGCGAGTGTAAGTGTGACAGCAAGAGGCAAACCTTCAGGAATTGCGACCACAACAATTGTAACTGCAGCTGCTATGATTCCCACAACAGCGTTGACTATATCATCAGCTGTTGTTTGGCCTCCAATGAATTCGGTATTTCCATTCTCATCCTGTGTGTTTCCTGTGAAATAACGAACCAACAGAGCAACAAGGACTAAGAATGCAACTGCTAAACCAACCTTTCCGATAGCCGAAGTAAGCTTATTCAATCGAGCCTGTAGCGGTGTCTGTTCGCCCAAGTCACGGCTGATCGAACTCATCAACTCGCCCCAGGTTGTGTTCATCCCGACAGAGGTAACCAGCATCCGTGCATAGCCGTCGGCCACTTTGGTACCCGAAAACATGAAAGGATTATGGGAGCTATTGACTTCCACGTGATCACTTTCTCCTGTCATGCTTGATTCATCAACTTGTAAGGAATGTCCATCTAGAAACAATCCATCCGCTGGGATTTGATCTCCGATCTTCAAGCAGACAATATCTCCCCCAACAATATCGAATATCGATATCTGCTGTCGCCTACCTTTCCTTACAACATCGATTTGGATATTGTTGCTAACACGAGATAACTTGTCAAACTGCCTGTTCTGCCTGAAATTACTGCCAGCAGAAACCGCAATGACGAGAAAAACCGCAACGAAAATGCTTCCGCCATCATACCAACCTTCATTGACTCCATTCTCCTTGATGCCAAATCCAAGGGAGAGTGCAGCACAAACTAGGAGGATCAAAATGGTAAAGTCCTTAAACGCCTCCACCACAAAATACAAGAAGCTCTTGGTTGGAGGCTTTTTGTAAGTGTTGCTGCCAAACGCTCTTTGTCTCCGAGCCCTGTCTTCCTCGTCTCCATCAATCCCATTGCCAATGTCAGTCTTCAGAGCCGAAGCGACACTTTCGACTCCACCAAATTTGGATAGGCTCTCGAAGTTCTTATCCTTGACAAGATGAGTAAGCCTGGATTGATCGATACTGAAAGCATCATCATCCTGGCCAATTGAGATTACACTGTAGGAAGGTGACTTGGAGACAAGCAATTGGGTGTGCTGGTTTTGTGATTTCTTGGAAAATGTTTTGGTTTTAAGAAGAGAAGAAATAGTTCTGGAACAATAGATAGTTACAAAGGCCAAATGCCACTTCTTGAATGAACTTTTGGGTACATTCAAGCCGACATCAAGATGAAAATACTCACCATTATATCCATTCAAAATACTTGTCATGCTCGAAACTGTATAACACGGGGATGGCTTTGATAATTTTTGTGTATAGTTGTCTGTCAATGGATCGCTAAGTTGGGTTTGGATTTTGTGAATGGAGTTAAGGTTCCAGCAGCTAACCATTTTTATAGGTTTACTGGTTCAGCCATTGCTCCGCCTCTTTTTTTTTTTTTTTTTTCATATTTTGGTCGGCAAGTGTAGAATCATGAAAAGTGAAAACAGCCGAAAATTTAGGTAAGAATTATTATATTGTTAGGTTCTATGTTGGTACCATTATGATTTATAATTGAAGCTGACCTATCATATTATAGAAAGCCAATTGGGCATTTTGGTTTGGCGCGGGTGCATTCGCGGGTTTACATTTTACCCGACCCACTACACTGAAGCTTTCCTTGCCGAAATTTGGCAATAGTTTGTGAATTTGTAATCCAAGTCGGTGATTTTTTAAAAAATAAACGAATTGCGTCGTTGAAAAATGCTTGATATTTCCTGTAACCCAAATCTTAGGAATCGTCTAAAGGGAAAACAACGAATGATATAGGGATTTCTGGCTGGCAACAAATGATCAAACAGCGAGTTTTCTCTCGTCATGATGACTCCCACACCGCCTTCATCAAACACGGGATAACTCCTTTCCTCGTAAGAAAAAGTGCATAAAACCATTAGATTCAGGGCCTCCTTCTAATGATTTCGATGGAGAGACTGCTGATATTGATAATAAATTTAATGATTCAGATGCTGATTCTACAGAGATAAAGCGCCAGTCCTAGAAGGATACTTTATAGCAAGATCGACCGTCTCCCTATTTTGCCGATACTGACTCTCCCGTTGAGGATGCAGATGACAGCGCTTTTCCTTCGTTTCACTCTGGTACCTGCTGTAGGCAGGGTGTCTGTGAAATTACTATCACAAAGGAGGAAAAGAGACAGCTAGTTAAGCCATGGCGGCGGGCTATTATAATTGAATTATATGGGTTATAAGATCTTGTATCAAAAACTTAAACAGCTGTGGCACTTTGTATCAAATTTTACTATAGTGGATATGGGTTATGGGTACTATGCAGTACAATTCGCGGACTTGCAGGATCTTTATCTAGTCCTCGTTATGGGCCTTGGTTTATTAATGGTTGTTCTCTCACCATACGAAGCTGGGGACCTTATATTAAGCCCTCATCTGTAAAATTTGGGTCAGTGGCAGCTTCCCTTGGAGTGTTATGCTCCACTTGCTCTTAGGCGTATAGGAGAAGCTATTGGGCCAGTTCTTCATGTGGACACGTACACGGCCAATACCGAAAGGGGGCGATTTGGTAGGCTTAGCGTTCAAGTTAATTTCTATCAGCCTCTGATTCATACACTAATGTGTAAAGTTAATATTATATGTCCTAGTACATTAATGTACCATCCCATTTTCCTCACAAAATTGGTGAAATTCACTTGAAAAATATTCACCTCCTCTATCATTATACAAGTAGTTAATTTGTCTATCATGTAAATTTTCTACTTCTAACTTATAATGTTTAAACGATTTAAATATTTCATTTTTATGTCTCAATAAATATATATGTGTATTGTAAAAAATCATCAATGAATATTATAAGGTATCTCTTTCCACCTCTAGTTAAGTTTCCATTCAATTCACAAATATCACTATGAATTAGATCAATCACCTTAGAATTTCTTTTCACATTAAAAAATGGTTTCTTTTGTGATTTTGACTTGGATGCAAACTTCACATTTGTTCATATTATCCAAATTATTGACTTTGACATATCTATTTCTAATCATAAATTTAATGATATTAGAATTGACGTATCTTAATCTAGCATGCCATAGATCACAAGAATCAACAATATAAATAGAAGTATTCATCTTATTTATATTAATATTGAGTTTAAACATACAATCGCTAGCATATTCCCTCCTTATATATAGATCCCCTTTCGTGAATATAAATTTTTCAAATTTGATCAAAACTTTGAATCATTTCTTATACAATAGTCCTATGGAAACTAGATTCTTCTTCATACACGGAACATACAATACATTCATTAAACTTAATTTCTTTTTGGATGTGAAGTAAAGATTAGCAACTCTAATGCTTTCCACACTAATCAAGTCGCCATTTCCCATCAAAACTTCACAATCTTCAATATCTTTGAAATTATTGAATTCATGTTTGCTGTGACACACATGAATAGTTGCTCCTTAATTGAGCCACCAATCATTGCATTTGATTGTTGTAGTCGTGTTTAGCTCAATGATCGTACCAATATGAAGAGCCTTGAATCCATTAGTAACTATAGCCACAAAGTCTTAATCTTCTACTAAATTTGCTGAATTTGTAGTCAATTCGTTCTTAGCTTTCTTTAGTGATTGGCACTCCTTAGCATAATGACCTTTCTTATTACATTTGTAAAACCTTCAATCTTCTTCTTGACATCAGGTTCTTTGACTTTCCTTTTCTTATTTCCTCCATCTCTCACATAGTTCACCTTAGAACTCATGGAAGATTCACTGCATCATGCTTTCGGGTCTCTTCCTCTATGCATATATGCCTGAGAATTCATTTGATGGTGAAATCTTTAGCCAAGTGAAAAATCTTTTTCCTATAGTCATTCCAACTAGGAGGCAATTTTGATAAGATTACCCCACTTGAATAAACTTAGGAATAACCACACTAAGTCATGTAGGCAGTTGACAAGAACTTGTAGTTCATGAACTTGATCTAATATAGGGATGTTATTAAGTATTTTAAACTCAAAACACTTTAGTGACACCCCTTAGTTCCGAGCCACTAAGTAGGGTTACGGATTAATGCTTTTGGATTAGAACTCAACTTTATGCAGTGGTCACAAATATTGGTAGAAGTGACCTTGTAAGGTTAGTTTCATATATATATATATATATCATTGTAGTTAGTAATGAGTTACAAAATATAATCATTATTTATTAGAAACTTGAATAACGAGTAAACTATATAAAGAAATACTAAAAATGAATTAGTTTACATACAAAGTTAATAATTATAAGGAAAAGTATGTCTATAGAATATCTGTTGTATTAACACAAGTACATGTTATAGCTAATATAATTAAATATATATGTGCACACATAATTGGATTAATAATTTAAATATATATATATATATATATATATATATATATATGAACGGATATAGAATGGAGAATGAATGCACTTAGGATTAATAGGGACATGTGACTTTCATTTACCGATGATGATAATAATAATAATAAAAATATATAAGTAATCTTTAGTACTTGAACCTATGGTTGATAATGGGTAAAAACCAAAAGCTAAACCAATTTATACTTGGGGCTCTACTATCGATGGATAGCTGGGAAAATAGGAAATGAATTAGCTAAGTATAGAGTTAGAAGGAAAAAAAAAGGGACCCTTATAGATATGAAACTTAGGAATTTTCACCCAAAAGTTCTCTTTGCTTCCTCCATTGCTATCAACTCTTATTTCTTCCATATTTAAAAAAGAAATTGGCACAAGCATTCTTTGAGGGACATCAACAAGTAGTGTTAAAGATCATTGTAGTAAAAATTTGGAAGGTTTAGTAAAAATTTAGGAAAATATAGCATAAGGTTCAGGGCATTGTTGGTTTATGGACCTAGGTTGGAGTTGTTGTGGAAGCATTATAGGGATTGAAGGGTGGGCTTGTGTGGAGCCTAGTCGATGAACTTTTGTTGGCATAGGGTGGCTAGAGCTCCATTGAGGATAAGACCATAGTAACACCTTGTTTTGATGTAATCTCTTAAAATATTAATTAACTTATAAAATTATGGGAACTTGTATTTGAGTATATATTATATGTACTTTATTGTAATATTTTATTTCTATAAAATTGTGATGAAAATATAAGGTGCTTAATAAACTATTAGGCTTGGATGAAAATGTAATCAATATTTTGGACACCTATTTGATGTTGTTTTGAGTTGAATTTTTGTGTAGGGACTCCTAATAAGGTGTATTTAATTTACATGAGAAAGTTGTTGTTGAATTTCATATTTAGTACAACCATATGCTTTTATAAAGCTTGCTCATCTTTAGATTTCTAAAGAATAATGGGATTTCAAAGAATGAAACTAGTTTGTAATGACCTTCAGGGTTAAATCCTAATTTTAGAAGTAATTAACTTTGATCATGTTATTAATTTAATAATCTATAGAACTTAAGGCAATTTTATACAATTATGAACTTAAAACCATAATTCTAGAAGATATATGTAATAAACTAATTTGCTACTCATGAATGACTAATCAAAATGTGTATAATTCTAGGAATTTACAACATTTTTGTAGAATTAATCGAGTTTGTAAACTAATTATTAAGTAAATGACAAGTCTTTGGCCATATTGGTAGCATTGTTGATAACTTAGGACTAAATTAGTGATGTTTGCAATATCTTTGGATCTTAAAAGAAACTTTTAAACCAATCTTATAAACTAACCATTTTTTTTTCTTCTTTTTGATGTAAATAAGAAAAATCGACTAGTTGTTGAGTATGAACTAAGCTAATCCTAATGTTACTATTACATTTTAGTAGCATTGTAGATAAGGGAAAGCAATCTGGTGAATTTACCAAGACAATTAGTAACATATTTTAATGAGTTCCTACGGCATCGGAAATAACTAACATGCTGAAATAAAGTTTGTTAGCCATTTATATTAGGAAGTGAGAAAATTACAATGGTTAGAAATTGATGATATAAGAGCAGAAGATATGAAGCAATAAGTTATATTGTATAAGTTGTTATTACTACATTCTTACTTGTAGAAGTGTGGTTAGGTTATCTAAGCACACAAGCTTAAGGGATTGCTACACTAGGTGAGTATCTAAGTCCTTTTGCTTGGTTGGCTGGTATCATTATTACTTTTACTTATGTTGAAATGGTGTGATGATGCCTAAGTTCAATTGAAGTTGGTTATAAATTGTTGTGACATGGGGATGAGTATGCGGAGATATTTGTCTAGAAATAGTGTGCAAACCATTGAATTTGTTATACCCCCATAGAATTTCACTTAAGTAAATTCCTAAATAAGATATTTGTTTGATACTTTATAATTAGTTTATAGAGTTGCTTAGTACTCTTACACCTTTAAATAGAGAGTATACTTGGTTATTCTTTTATTATTAAACGATTTGACTAACTATGATTATCTAATGGCTATGTATGAAACTTTGCTTAACGCATTATCCTAGCTTGAGTGATAGCTTTGAGATTTCTAGAATTTTGTATATACATGGCTTGGTATAAACTTAGCTGACTTCTGGTAATCTATTGTATATAGTATAGATTAGACAATTGATGCTTAATGGATTTTGGTGTACTAACCAAAGAAACTTAAATAAAGCAAGTCTTGTTCCCTATTCGATAAGTTTGTGGTATAATCTTTTAATTGACCAGATAAATTTATGGCATTGTTGACGAATCAACTTAGTATTAGTGACCTGTGGGAATTTGGTTACCCCGTTAGTTTGTGGTAGGTGAAAGGTGCATCAATAGAAACTAACATGTTAGGAAAGCACTAGAGAAACTATTATTATTTAAATCTTTGACTAGATTTATGAATATATGTGTAAAGGTAGTTTGTTACTATGTACCGAGAGTTAACTTTCAATTGATTGTTTAGGTTAAACTGGGAAGTCAGGTTAAATAGTCACTTCGAAAGTTCTGGTAATAATTTGAACTATCAATCAAATATGCATTGTACTGAGAAGTACATGTTAATCATATTTGGCAGGCTATAATATGATTAGTTTGCTTAGTGCTCATTTTGCTTCTCATGAGGTTGAGGGGTTAGTGTTTTGTTGACCTCATGCACAAGAATTGAAGAATGAGATGGCTTTTGGGGTTTTAGGACATTGAGGGTGATAGTTAGGCACAAAAAAGTGTCAATATTTTAATTTCTTTGTTCTTTTGAGTAGATCACTATGTTACAGTGTGTAAAATTTTGTTAATCTTATGTAAATATTAAGGTAAGGTATTAGCTTAACTATAGGTTGTAATCTTAATATAGGTGTAAATCAAGACTTAGGGGTATGAAAAGATAGGTAAGTTAGGTGCTTGATCATTTTCAAATGGGTTACAAGTGCATAAGAATACGATGTGGCAAGTGTGAATTGCCATTAGGCAAGAACTTATGATATGAGCTATATCATACGGTGATTACGCGAGTGGCATATTGTTTTACTAGAGACTCTAAATGGATTTTGTTAATATTGTTGAGAAATATAAGTGTAGAACTTAGATGTAGATTTGCTTTATCTCTACCTTAGAGATGGTGCAATGAGCCATCTTCAAGTATCAAGTTGATACATTGTAATGTTAGGTAGGTTAAGCTAAAACTTAGAAGTTAGGTCGTTACAACTTCAACATTAGAAATTTATCATACTTTATCTCTAGATGTTATATTTTTCTTCCAATGCTTTTCATATTTTAACTAGGGATTTCATTGTCATGTAAAGGTCATATAAATCATTTGATAGAGTGTTAAGAATATGACCTCTACATGCAAATTCATCATTTACTCTTTTTTTTTTTTCCTTACTTCCTTATACTTGACTTTCTCATTCAAACTTGCACCTTCCTTCAAATATTCAATAGATGCTATCTTTAGATCTAACATATATGCAATATTGAGAATAGATAACAAAAAGAGCATCTTGTTCCTCAAATGATTAAAGTTTGTTCCATCAAATCAATCTAACTTGACAAAATCTTGACTCATGACTCTTAATACCATATTCATTTCACTTGCCATAACATAAATTCTCTAAAATTGTTAGGAATAGAGTATAATTAATAAACAAACATAGCTTAGAGGCATGTTTAGATCATTTGTCGTAGAGAATTCATGCTTTTCACACTTAGTTTACTATGTGGAATTCTCCTAGGATATAACTAAGCCTTGATATTTGGATAGAGAAAATCCAAATATCAAACCACACTTGAATATAGAAAAGGTGTTTAATTTGTTATATTTTTTAAGGAGAATAATGTTAAGAAAATTTGTGCAAATTCATGTGTAAGAGAGTCTCTAAAAATAGAGTTGCAACTTTAACTTTTAACACACAAATTAGTAGGTCACAACCTTTTACCAAGAGTTACAATGATTTAATGATTGAATACGATTGACAAGATTGGATTTAAATAAGTTACATATGCATCTATACCCTTAATCAAGAAGTAATATAACTCTTGTGATTGAAACTTATAAAATTTTGATCAAAAGTTGGAACATTTTGAAGTAATAAAATCTTCAATTTTGTTATCATAAAAAACATGGGCAAGTACATAACCATGTACTTTGGCCGTGTACCTTTCGTATTCAATTTACAATTACTACTTGGGAAATACAGTCAGTTACACAGCCATGTACTTTAGTTGTGTACCTCTTATCTTTAATTGACAACTACTATTCGTGGAATATGGTCAGGTATATGGCCATGTACGTGATCGTGTATCTCTTAGAACACTACAAATTTTCTTCTTTTACTCTTGTTTAATATGGGTACGAACTTAGTTAGTTATTGAGCATTCTAAACACATGGTTTACACTTCAAAACACATAATTGGAAATCTATTTCAATATTGATCATTGATGTTGACCTTAATTTTAATTCTATTGGTTAAGAAGAATTTTGGAACAAATTCCACATACACAAATATTGTTATGTTTTGCATGGGGCGAGATCTACGAATACACAATCATGTAGTAGCTTTCATAGCCTTAAAAAGGACTATTTCCTAGGATAATGTGATTAGAATAGACTCTTAGGCCATGATTCATGGCTCAACAAGTTATCGGTATGAGGGAAATGTAGTTGATACAGGTCAATTGAGTAGGGGTGAAGTAACAATGGAACAAATTGGTAAAATAGGATAATGATTCATATGTTGTATATGACTATGCTCCTGATGGCATGATAAAGGTAGTAAACTTAGTATGAGGTGGTTTTTTTTTTTTTTTTTTTTGTTAGTTATGTAGACTTAAATCATTTCCACATATATTATCAATGATGTGGTTCAGATGACTCCTCACAAATTATTGTTTATTTTCATTTAGGATTTAGCTCATGTGTTGATTAAAGTCACGGTAACTTGAAATCTTAGGGCATTGGCATTGTACTACATGCTATGCCTTATAAAATAACTGAACAAATCCTATTTGCCGTATTTAGTAATTATAGGCCTATGTGTAGTCTCTCATATGAATGTATGCGATGGGAATTGGAATATGCATCAGAATGTAAGTTAAGGATTTACAAGATAGGAAATGGGATAGAGGTTTGAATAGGGATAAACAAGGTCAAGTTCATAGTCAGAAACAAGGATTTAGGCTTTTGAAGTTACGGATATAAGTTAAAGCATGGAAGCTATAAGAAACAAGTGATTTAAATGACGAGTTGAGGGGTATTGAAGGATTGTTTCAAAAGGTATGTTATTAGAAGCAAGGCTATCAAAATAAGGATTTCCAAAAGTAGACATAGTGCAAGTAGTGAAGTCAAAATCCAGTTTTACTTTGTAACCAAGAATTTGAAGATTATTATTTTAAAAGTGAATCTTAGGATAAGTTTAAATAATGTTTTTCATCTTTTAGATTTTGTAAGTGTAGGTGGGTAGGTTTGATTGTAGTGTGGTCACGTGCATGTTGCATGATCTTCATCTTACACATAGACTTAGAGGAGTGACATGTGATAGCACATAGTCGGATGGGGAGTCGGAATAGGTGGTCTCAATAGGCTCAAATACACCAGTGATAAGTAAAGGAGCCTTTATAGTATTAAACTCTACTAAGAATAGTGAAAAGCGATAAATTCTTCCAATAATCAAGGGTTTGATCTTTTAAGAGGATAAGCTGGCAGAGTAATGACATTTTCCCTAATTATCTCTTTTGTTCAAATAAGGAAATAGGATGTTGATGTCATTCGTCAAACCATGTTGGTCATCAATGGTCCAAATGAATCCCCTTTTAATGAGAAGAAGCATGTATGGGTCATGCATGTAACTAAGCCTAACAATGGGTCTTTATTAAGTTTATGAGCCTTATGGGAAAAGTTGCTAATGAATAGGCAATTTCAACGAGTCTTACTCTAAACCCGCTATACCAAATCCTCTATGATCATCCCAAGGTCGTAGACTTGGCTTTTTGGACCCTATTACTTTAGTTTAAAGAGTTAAATCTAATTAATTAATGGGTACAAGGTCCTAGATTGCATTTAGCCCTCTACAGTATGTTAGAGTTATAGTATTCAAATATTTAGGAATATTTTTCGGATCATTACTTTGTTTCCTTATCTTTTGGATATATTATTTCCTATTCATGCAAATTTCTTTTTAGGATATTATCTTCTACTCTATTATAAATGTATAACCCTGTAGGGAAGAAGTTAATAATGTTAGATGACTTTAAATGAAATTTGTTCATTCTATTGAACTTTCTCTCAATTCCATTGTTCTTATCAATCTCTTTAATTATGGCAAACCTAATACTTATAAATCAATCTCAAATTTTGTGGTGTATCTTCATTTATGTGATTTGTATATCTTATTGAGTCTTATTAATGAACTCATTAGTAAATTCTCCATGAGTTATATTGGATTATTTCTTTAATGCCTAAATTTTATTATTAATCATGATTTATTTCGATTGTTAGTTTAATTAATTAATCATGATTTATATCAATTGTTAGTTTAATCAACCTTGGTTTGATTTACTATTCATGAGTAATATTGAGTAGTAATTTATCCATATCTTTTATATTCTCGTTTGTTCATCACATAAAAAACCATAAAATTACATACTTTCCTTATATTAACCCCCAAAAAACCCAAAAGATTGTAAATTTATTAACTGTTGCACTTAAAATCCCTATTAGTAATTTAGCTTAGATTCTTATGCATATTAATGTGAGATATAATAGTTGCATACTACATTTCGTAAAGCACCGTTCTAAAACTTTTAATTATTTAGGCGATGATTTTTATATGGTTTGTACAATGATTTAAGATATGACTTTGTATTAGGGTGATGGGATGTGTGCTAGTTGGTGTAACCTTGAGGATGATTAGTAGACTGATTTTTGAGAGAGGTGAATGGATGACTCTTGATAAGCTATAATGTTGGATTTCTAATTTGAAGTAATTTTAGAGATAATAAATGTTCTTTGAGTATTTGATGATAGACCTTATGAGATGCTTTAAGAAATTATGATTGATAGGTTATCTTGTGGATGATAGTTGTTTATGAGCCTTTGCATATTTTTACATTAATAGAAATATTTAATATAGTAGTTGTATTACATGTATATATATAAGCACACCCCTCATCAATACAACCTAATACTGAATTAAAAAGAAAATTTGAAATTCTTTTATGTAATAATTACATGTGCTTAATATACTTTGTAAAAAGTTAAAATAATAAATTTTTTTAACATTTCATTAAGGCATATATATTAATTGAAATATTACTATCAATTTATAAGAAATGCAATCAAAACATATCACTTGTGTAAGCTTTGTTGCTAACAAAAATAAATAATAACTATTTAAGCAAAAAATTATAAGTAGAATGAAAAGGCAACATAATATAAATAATAGTAGTTTATAATTTTTGATATTGACTTTGCAAGGTTATTTCATTAGTAATGCTAAAAAATATATCTTCTTTTTTAAGATAAATGATTAGACAATTGATTATTTGATAATGCTTAGTATTTCGAGTAATATGACTACTATTATTTACTAGTACTTTATGTGATTTGATTGGAATATTTATAGTATTGAATATAATTATATATATTGTAAAGTTACTAATAAATTAATATTTTCTAATGACAAATTATTTAGTTTACTATCATTTTTTTTATTAATGAAATTTAATTTTATTAGTTGTGGTGGGAAAAAAAAATCATTTATTGAGGATGGACAATAAGTGCAATTTAAAAAAGTAAAAGTGACTTTAATTGGAATTGAACTTATAATCTTAAATATATAAAAACATACGCCTAACCACTTAACTATACTTAATTTTTTCATAATATTTGCACTTAAAATATTAATATAATACATATTTGTTATTTTTAAAATAAATTTTAATAATTAACCTTTTTTTGAGCTCCACTCCCCCATCTCTCGGTGTTTGCCCCTACACATATGATGTAAGTTCGAAATGCTACGTTCTATTACTATATAGTTATGGAAGATGTTTTTAAATGTGTACTATATATATATATATATATAATATCATATATCATATATAAAAATTGGGTAACTAAAACCAAATTGCTAAACCAAAATCCCAAAAATCATTTTGATTTGGTTAGGTTTGTTTTAGTTTTTCTTTTTGGAGTGTCTACCCTTTGCAGGTGGTTAAATGTGACTTGCTTCATTTTATCGGGTTATCGATCTTTACATGGGTTACTGTTCATCGAGCCATCAATCCTATTTGTCATAAACACATTGCTTGATATCGACCCTACAATTTTCTAAACCTTCTTCTTCTTTTTTTCTCTTCCTCTAATTTCTCTTTAGTTACTAATCCACCTTCTTATACTAAAACCATTCCTATCAAGAAACTTACTTTTCAAGAAATGCAAGCTAAATGCAAGAAAGGGTTATGTTTTAACTATGATGACAAGTTTTATTGGAATCATATATGCAAATCTCAATTTCTTTCTCTGTTATGTAACGAATTGGAATATTTGGACGACACTCCGACTAATATTTAGGAGAGTTTAGAGTTATTTTTGGAAGAAATTGTAGATGAAAAGTTTTATCGAAATCATAAATTGTGGATGGTACTGTGAATGATTCAATCGCTATCAGTTATCATGCACTCCCAAGTACTCTAGTACCTCAAACGATTTTTTTTCAAGTTATGATCAACAATAAAGTAGTTTAAATTTTGGTACACTCGAGTAGCACCCATAATTTTGTGCAAACACGTATTTTTAAGCATTTTGGGCTGACCATTTCTCTTTCCCCTAGTTTTTAAGTGATGATTGGCAATGGTAGTAAACTGATATATGAAGGTTAGTGTGTCAATTTTGATCTAACCATTTAAGGTATCTACTTTTGATAATCCAAGGGGTTGAAGTGGTTTTGAGGGTACATTGGTTGTAAAGCTTAGGGGCCTATTACTATTGATTACACTAAACTTTATATGCAATTTCTAAAGAATAGATTGCCTGTTACATTGATTGGAGAAAGTCTTTTGGGTGCCAATCAAATCTCTCATCATTAGTTGCATTGTCTTGTGAAGACTGACGCAATGGCTTCTTATTTTCATTTAGCGGCTTAGGATACTGCCACTAATACCGATATTACATGAGTATTGTGTAGATTCTATCATGTTTTTATGGCACCTTCATCATTGCCACCATATTAAGGCATCTAACATTGCATACATTTGGTTCATGGGACTTCTCCCATTAATTTTAGGCCATATAGATATCCCCACTTTCAGAAGAATGAGTTGAGAAGCAAGTCCAAGACATGTTAGACCAAGGAATTATTCAATACAGTATTAGTCCCTTTTCTTCACTAGTACTATTAGTGAAGAAAAATGATGGGAGTTAGCAGTTTTGCATTGATTATAGGGCCTTGAATCAAGTTACAATTAAGGATTAAGGATGAATTTCCAATTACTATTGTTGATGAGCTTTTAGATGAACTATTCAAAGCTTTTGTTTTTTCCAAGCTTGATTTGCAATTAGGTTATCTCCAAATTCGAATGCATAAGGAAGATATGAAGAAAACAGCCTTTTGCGCATATGAGGAACACTATGAATTTCTATTCATGTCATATGGTTTGACCAATGCTCTAGCTATACTTTTCAAGCCACAATGAATAAAATTTTCAAGCCTTTCTTATGGAAATTTGTCATGGTCTTTTCTATAATATACTTATTTACAATAAGACTATGGAGCTCCATCTTGAACACTTGTCATAGGTGCTACAGATTCTGGCTCATAACACCTTTTTTTCTAAAGGAGAGTAAGTGTTCTTTTGGGTGTGATACTATTGACTATTTGGGCCATATTGTGTCTAAAGATGCTGTTAGGTCGAATCTTGCTAAGGTTAAAGCTGTTTCGAAATGGCCTTGCCAACAACATTCAAATAGTTGCGAGCTTTCTTGGGCCTTTTAGGTTACTATCACCACTTTATACAAGGGTATACCTCTCTTGTTACCCCTTTAAGAGATCAATTGAAGAAGGATAAGTTTGATTGGTTAGAGGTAGCTACTGTAGCTTTTACTAGGCTTAAAGTGGCATTGGTTTTAATGCTTATTATGGGTTTTCTTGATTTTTCTAAATCATTTGTTGTTGAAATTAATGCTTCTAGATCGTGTATTGGTGCAGTATTGTTGTAAGGGAATCATGCTATTGCCTTTTTTAGTAAGAAGTTATCTGCACATTTATGTAAAGCCTCTACTTATGTTCGAGAGCTATATGTTATTGTAGAATCGGTTTGTAAGTGGAGGTAATATCTTTTGGGAGCACATTTTGTGATTCATATAGATCATAGGAGTATTAAGGAGTTGCTAAAACACAGGTGGTTTGGACATTGGAGCAATAGATGTATTTGGCTAAACTTCTTGACTACAACTATTCTATTGCATATAAGAGTGGAAGTGAGAATATTGTAGCTAATGCTCTCTTAAGGCAACATGTAGGCTATCTTCTTTAGTTGATACTTAATTTGATGCCTTTAAGACTATTATTGCAAATTTGAATGTAGGTAAACCCCTAAAATGGTAGCTAATTGGCATAATGGGTTGCTTTATTTTAACCGGTATCTGTTTTTGTTTCACAATCATATATTATTCCTTAACTATAATAGGAATTTCATGGTGCTCCTAGTTCAAGTCATTTTAGAGTACTTAAGACTTATAAAAGGCTTGTTGATGATTTCTTTTAAGAAGGAATGCAAGAACATATTGAGGATTATGTTCGATTGTGTGTTACTTGACAACAATTGAAATACTTAATTAGGGCCCCTATTGGATTACTATCTCCATTACCCATTGGGGAATGTATTTGGGAAGACATTTATATGGATTTTACTACTTGTTTACCCAAGTCATAGGGGTATATAGTAATTTTAGTAGTAGTTGACTGTCTTTCTAAATACTATCATTTGGGTGCCTTGGAGTCACATTTCATTGCCACTAAAGTTGCTTCTCTATTTCTATACACGGTAGTCAAGATACATGGTTTTCTAAGAACTATTGTTTTAGATAGGGACTCTATTTTTGTGAGCCATTTTTTTGGAAAGAATTATTTCATCTCAATGGTACTCGATTGAATTACAGTTGTGCATATCACCTTCAGTTTGATGGGTAGACTGAGGTTCTCAATTGTACCATTCAATAATACCTACATAGCTATGTTATGGAGCATTCAAGTGATTGGATTAAATTTTTACCCTTAGCAGAGTTTACCTTCAATATATCTTTTCATGAGGAAGCTAATATGACCCCATTTGAGATCATTTATGGTAGACCACCTCCTACCATCTTCACTTATGTTTGTGGTGCCTCTAAGATAGATGTTGTTGATCAAGATATTAGCACTTAACAAGAAGCACTAAAGCTTTTAAAGGATCGATTATTGTTAGCACATAATAGAATGAAGATGATATCTAATAGACATAGATCAAAAGTTTAATTTCAACTAGGTGATTTGGTCTTTGTGAAGCTTAGACCTTATTGACAAGTGTCTCTATCTCATTAAGGGTTTCGTAAATTGTCCAAATGATTTATAGACTTTACAAGGTGCTGCAAAGAATTGGTTCTTGTGCCTATGAAGTTGAGCTTCCTCTCAACTATAAAACACATAATGTTTTCCAAGTTTCAGTGTTGAAAAGGGCTTTGGGTTCATAGATTCCCTCTTTAGATTTGCTTATTGACGCATGGGCTAGTCATCTTTTTTTAAAACCCCTTTCTATTCTCAATGCTTGTGAGATTCTTAGGGGTGGAATGGCTATCAAGCAGGTTTCGGTCCAGTGGTGAGGTTGACTACTAGAGGACACTTCTTGGGAAGGCTAGGACCAATTTAAATCTCATTATCTGCAATACAACCTAGAGGACAAGGTTGTTTTTTCACGAGAGGGGGAAAATGTTATAGCATAGGTTAGGAGGCAAGTTAGGGGTCCACGTTGACATCAAAACTATGTAGTAAATTGAATATCACTTAGTACTAGATCCATATATGAGAGTGGGAAATTACAATTGAATAGTAATAGTGGTAACATAAATAGCAGAAAATAGTTATGATGTATCAAATATAAAAGGAGGAATAAACTCAAAAGGAGAGCATCCCTATTATTTCTTGAAAATTGATGCCTTAGGAGTTTTTGGGTTCACTCAAAGCAACCTTGTACACTTTTCCATCATCATTTCCATATTCATCTTGCAAATCACCATAATAACACATAAATCAAGAAACCCTAATTTTAGTATAAAGTATAGAGAGATAAACACAAGAGAAGAGAGAGACATACCTTAAGAGAGGAATAATTTGATTTGGCCATTACGGGTTCAATACTCTTTTACCTTAAACACATTAGACTGGGTCTTTACTTGAGTTGGGCCCTATAAAAACGAATTGGTAATATTTTGTTGGATTTTATCATCCAAATAGTATAAGGACAAATAATTCAATTTTTATCAAACTCATAAATTTCAATAATTTTTCTCAACATTTATCATTTTTCTACGAATCAATATCCTCCATCAAACCAAATAGCAGTTGCATTGCCATGAACTCATCATAGTTTCTTCTACAAATAATTTTTTTTTTTATAAATAAATATATTTCTTAATCACTTTCTCTCAAAATTACATGAATTTTTTTTTCCAAACTCTCATTATCCAATCAACATCTTTACTAAATTATAATAATGTTGAGTCTAATGTTGAGTTTTTCTTTAATTTAACCTATGCTAAGCCTCGTTAACATACGTTACTTGATAGTAAAATTTAAAAAATTATAACGTTTCAAAGCATTTAGAAATTAGGAGTTGCCACCAATTGAAGTTGAAAAAATATAAGAAATTAGATTTAATTGCATTGATTTAACCAAATTTCTAACTACTAGTTGACAAGTTTTTTTTTTTTTAAAAAACATTAACCAGAAATTTTAGGCTTGAGGGATAATTTATTAAAACCATAAGGTTACTACTTGTTATTTTTCAAGAATATGAATTAAAAGACTTTATTAAATTTCTTTTATTTCAATATAATCATTCATAAGAAGAAAGCAAAATGAACCAATTAAAAAAAATTATTTTTCTATTTTTCTATCTTTATTTTTTTTTAATTTTTGGTGAATATTTTTTTTTAATCAGTCATCCTCGTAAATAAGTACATATCTGTTATTCGAAATCAGATCATCGTAATTCCTTTTTATAAAATTTTAGTAAATTGGTTAATTTTATTTATGAATATAAGTCAAGTTTACATTCATTATCATACTGATTTTATTAAGGAAAATTCTAAAAGGAGCCAAATTTTTATTTGCCAATTTTGAAAATCTGAAAAGACTTAATTTTTGAAAACTACAATTAAGGATTTTCATTTTCTAAAAAACCATTTTTTTTCTAAGTGAAAAAAAAATACTTTTTCTATTTTTTATTTAATCAAAACACTGTTTTGAGTAGGGATATTAGTGGGACGGGTTTGGGTCAGGTTCAGCAATCTCGTTACCTATCCCGTTATCCTATGGGGATTCCCAAACCCTATAAGGCTTTTCATGAAATACTAGCTACCCATCCCAAACCTTATAGGGCTTTAATAAGTAATTTAAAACCCGTCCCAAACCTGTTAAATTCTTTTTAAAAATATTTTATTATTAGTTTAAAATCTTTACTTATTTATTATGAGTATATTTATAAAATATAGCTTATGTTCTTGAAATAAATAATATTTGCACTTTCAATACATCTAATCATATGTATTTTAATATTATTCGAAAGTCTATATATTGGTAAATACAATCGTTGACATAAAAAACATTTTTAATTATAATAAGATAAAAATTATCGAACCAACCATACAACTTAATAAATATCATTCCATACAGGAGAAGTCAACTTACATTTATTGGGATTATTTTGTTGATCGGCATTGTTTCCTACTTGAGAACTTATTGTGGTTATGGGATTTGTTGATGGTGCTTTCATTTCAGATCCGAGTAATGGTAATAAAACTTCCTCTTCCTCAAGGTCAATGGGATGTGCATCAATAAGCATGTTTGATTCGTTCATATCTGCATTATATAAAAGGAAACAAAAATGAAATGTTATTAGAAATTTGGAATGAAATCACAATTCGAATAAGGATTTAGGTATTTTACGTAAATTGTGAGGTATTCATGACCATGATGTAATACATACTTATAACTTATGGAGACCATATAGTCATTACCATGGTATGAAAGTATTTATGGAATCTTAAACCTAGTTCTTATGGACAAAAAAAAGTATCTATTATTATACATTATAGTTTCCAACTATAAGGTGGTATTCTAAATTATAGAACCAATGAAAAATGAAAGGACTAAAAACAACATATAGTTGGTTCCAATTGACAACATATTATCTAAAAACATTACATTTCACTTACTTAGCATACACTATATATTTCCAAATCTTCATAACAAAAATTTATTATCATACATTATAGTCTTAACAAATCTGCATAGTATATATTATAGTATCTATTATCATAACATAAATTTATTATCATACATTATAGTATCTATTATCATACATTATAGTCTCAACAAATCCGCATAACAAAAATTTATAATGCTTTCCTACTTAACAATATATATGTTTCCACCGGAAAACTATTGAAAGAAAGAAGAAGCTAACTTCACATTAAACTAACTCTGCACTTGAAAAAGAAAAAGCTAACTTCACATTAAACAATCTCCTCAGATTTTTAAACTATTAAAAAAAAAAAATGGCAATGTCCACTATAAAGCCTTCACATATCACATAGAAAAAAACAACTAATCTCATGAACCTTAATCAAATTCCAAAACCTAACTTCACATTAAATTAACTCCACACTTAAATCCAAAAATTGTTCTAATTGTTACCTCTATTTTTCTTCCCTTTGCCAAAAATCATTTTGATCCCTATATTGAGAGAGTGAGATATGATCTTAACAGGACTGAGAGACGAGAGATACCAGACGATGACCAAGACGATCGAGATGTTTAATTTTGATTTGAATTGTCGACGACGACCAAACAACAACCACAAGACCAGAGATGAGATAGTCGATGAGAGATGAGAGATGGTCAATGACGACAAGAGATGAGAGCTAATAGAGATAGAGTATATACGATGAGGGAAAAAAGCTTTCATATAAAGATAAGGTGATAACTCAAGAGGGACGACAGGGGTTTTACTGTTGTGGGTTTCTTTTTTATTTTTTTTTTTCAGTTTCTTTGGAGTTTGGAGGTCTTGGATGAGAGAGAAGTGAGAACAAAGAGCTTAACAATTAGTTGTATAGTATGGTGTAATGACTAGCGTATAGACTCATGTTCTTTTCTTTGGTCTATTTTTTAAATTTTTTTTATTAAATATATAGTAATATTTATTAACTAAATTATAAACAAATATTAATGGGTTCGGGTTCCGGTTCCTACAGGTTTAACATTTGTCCCATTATCCGTCTTAAACCCTATAGGTTTTTTTTTTTTAAAAAAAAAACCCATAACCTATTTCAAACCTTATAGGGTATTACCCTATAGGGTTTTTAGTGAGATGGGCGGGTTGAAAACCCGACAATACTCATTTCATTTACATCCCTAGATTTGAGTGATGAAATTATATCCTAAATAATAAATTATTTATTATTCTTATTTATTGTTTATTATTTCATTCATTTATTATTTTTTAAAAAAAAATGCAAATCTGGTGGAGGATTAACAAGTTATGATACAATAGCAATATTAATAGATTCTTGAAAGACACAATTAGTTAATGATAAGGAGATATTAACACTATTATAATGTTATTCAACTTGTAAAATAAATGTAGTTTTTGAAAAGAATTTGTGAAATAACGTACTCGAAAAAATTATTCCAAAAACATGTTGCAAAGGAGTAGACAAGATCTATGCCTTCAATGTAATTTTTTTAAATCATTGAAATTTAAAATTTATTAAATTAATGTTCTTGCACCTCTTTATGTTTTATCTTATAATATATGAAAAAAGAAGAAGAAGAAAAAAAGCTAAGTCTACCATTACTTTGTCTTCTTCTTCTTTTTTTTTTTTTTTCCTTTATCAATTTGGTAGCTAGTAACCCAATGAAAATATAGCGATTTGACCCTCATAAAAATATTAAACGGAAACGCAATTTGGTCTCAGCTATAGTACACTCAAATCATTCATTTTTAATATATTACGGGCTTCATTATTCCAAACAAGTAAAAATTTATAACACTTCAAAGTTGAAAAAAAAAAGCTGATACTGATGCGATTTGTTTTTTTCAATTTTAAAGAATCATAACTTTTTATTCGTTAAAATTTATGAAACTCCTAATATATAAATAAAATAATTAATTTGAGTATACTATAGCTGAGACGAAACCGTTATACTATTTGGTATTTTTATGAGTGTCAAATTGATACGTTTTCATTGGGTTACTAGCTACCACTAATA
This sequence comes from Laguncularia racemosa, assembly GCA_037954665.1. NCBI lineage: Eukaryota > Viridiplantae > Streptophyta > Magnoliopsida > Myrtales > Combretaceae > Laguncularia > Laguncularia racemosa. The sequence goes on along the minus strand of JBBMOL010000095.1, from coordinate 288,129 downwards.
AAAAAGAAGAAGAAGAAGAGACGATGTAGTAGTAGACTCGTTTTTTTTTTCCTTCTTTTTCTTTTTTATATTATAAGATAAATTTAAAGAGGTGTGAAAGATTTAATTTGAAAGATTTTAATTTTTAAAAATTAAAAAGAAAAATTTATACTGAATGCACAGACCATATCTACGCCCTCAGTGCAAATTACTGAAGGTATGAACCGATTTTATACTTTCGTAATCTATTTTTGAAATAATTTTTTTCAAAAGTGTGCCCCCCAATCAAGACAGATACATATGATATTTATGTATTTATCTATTTACTAATTATTCTTATTTTTTGAGAGCAATAATAAAATAAAATAAAAAGTATTCTTTTTTTTTTTTATGTTAAAGAAAGGTTTTTTTTTTTTTTTTAATAGAGTTTATATATCCAACGTGATTAGATTTGTTCCATGAAATATCCCTAAAAGAATAACAACTATGATTTAAATACGTACGGTTTGGATAGAGTACATAGAGGCAACAGGTATTATTAAACTTTCGACAATGCAATGGCAAATATGTGTTTGTTTTGGTTGCGTGAGAGTCAATTTTAGCTGTACTCTTGCTAATGTGAAATAAGGTGAGTTCCCGGTGCCTACGTACCATGTTCCGTATTACTGTCTAGTTTCAATTTTCTTATTTTTATCAATTTATAATTTAATTATTTATATTTTTTTAATTGACTCATGGTATCATTTTAATACCATCGTTTTTTTTTTTTTATGTAATATATGGTTATTGATTATATGTGATATAATATATAAAGGAATAAGCGAATGAAAATTGAAAAAAAATATAAATGGAGATAAATCCGAATCCGAGGATAAATAAACACGGAACTTAGGAGGAAAGGCAGGAAACACGGAACTTATGAACGTTGACTTGTATCACCGAGATTTCTTAACGGACGATGCTTCCTCATTTTCGTGGAACCTCATGCAAGTTGTCATGCCTAATCCAGAAGCCATCCAGCTTCTCGCTAAGCTTCCTCGCATCCATTTCAAGCCACAATTACATGGCTTTTACACTCTGTTGACACCTAAAAACATTGCATAATTATTTATTTAGCAAGCAGCGCGTTGAATCAATATTTAGTGAAACCAAAACACATTGTTTATTTCATTTGCACTTGATCTCTTTCTTTTTATTTTTTATTTTTTAAATTTAGCATTCAATTCCCAAATCTTAAAAAGAAAAAAAAAAAAGCATTTATTACATGTTCACTTAAAAAAGTTGCTATTCCATTCCTTCGTTATTCAATTAAAAGTTATTATTAAGCGGTTCAATTTTAGATACCAAATAGCCATTGCCAATGAATTATTATTCTGAAAACATTTAATAATAATTCATGGTTTTAACTTATAAATTACTACTATTTAGTGGTCTATATATTATTTTTATCTTGAATGACTTGTCCTTGTAAATATTTAATAAAATTTTTAGTTTCATTCCAATATAATTCCTTGTATTATTTTAGATCAACCAAACAATGTAATAAACATGTACTAATGATTATACCTTTACTCAATTTCTACTTTATAGCAATTCAATCTTCGGTTATTCTATATGGTGAAGTGAACGGATTGTTACTCTTTTATATTGTCATTTTTCTTTTGATGTTATACAATTATTTAATTTTAGTATCTTTTATCATTTTATTTAATTATAAAATTGTAAAATAAGGTCTAAAAACACATTTTCAAAGAGATGGAATTTAGAACTTAAATTTGGAAAGTAAGCTCATAAAAATAATAATAATAGATGAAAATGTATTTATAATTTATCCTTTTTTTTTTCTTTTATTTAGTTGGTACTATATAAGGAAGTAAGAAGAAACGTGACATGCATCTTCTAAAATTATCTCCATCTTTTTTAGTAAAAAATTGTTATAAAAGATGCTGTGGTAATTCCTCTGTTATTTTTGTCAACTTCCACCGGAGTTTCCCTACTGATGCAGAGAAAAAAGGGGGCGCCCAAGTGTAAATGTTTCTACAAATTTTCATACAGCTTCCTCAATGTCCACTTCTTATATAAATTAAGTCAACCTCCCATTTCCTTTAATTCCCAATTGTCCGTACATCTCCAAAACAGATTGTTAATATTTGGTTATTTCTTAGATATTTTCCTTTCAAAACTTATTCATGTGTGACCATTTTTTTTTAGATCCCAAAATATTACAAAACGTGCCTTAAGACCCTCCATTAACAAAATTGCCCCTCAAATAACTAAAATAATATAAATTTATAAAAGATCAAGAAAAAAAAAAAAACGACTACCATTCCCATCCACTCTTAGCCATTCTAAGGCTAAAGAGAGATGTCGACCCTCCCCAAGTGGTTTTCACTATCCTCGGTCTCATGGTGGGTATGCCACCGGTTACAAGGTGCTGGATGATACAACTACCACTTTAGTTAATAGTCAATTAATAATACGGGTGGTGCAACTACCACTTTGATTAACCATCTATTAGTAATGTGGGTGGTGCAACTATCACCTTGATTAATAGTCAACTAGTAATGAAAAGAAAACAAGTTATAAGTGTCGAGTTATGCAACTCAATGGAAAAATTGCAAATATCTTTTATATTTTAACAAGAAGGAATGGTGTTGATGTGGAAGATTTTTTATTATTTTACGGTTGTAATTTTTTGATTAGTACACTTGTATTTATCTTGTAATTACATGTGTACATTTAGTTAGAAAGTAGTTAGCGGATAGAAGAGCGGATATAAAAGCCATACATTGCTGTTTTGTTATTAACTCAACTTTTTGTTACATTTTCCACTTCAATTGTAATAGCTAGAATAAATAAAATAAAATAGATTAAATGATAGTCTTAATGTTGAGGGCAATATTGGAATTCTAAAGGTTAGACAAGGGCTTATTTGTTTGACAAAGAAGTTTAAACTTTGCAATTTAAAATATATGCTCCTTTTCTACGTTGGTTTCTTTCTTTTCTTCCCTCCCTCAAATCGATTGCACTATTAGTAGACCAACATCTTAGTCAATGCATGGATCCATTGATCAAAGGTAAGTGAAATGTGCTTTTCCTTAACTTTTTCTTTGTTTCTCAGCATTAAACTTAGATAAAAGTGGGGAACATGTTTTAGAAACAAAACAGTCACACAATCTTGAAGAGGGAATTGTGTAGGAACAATTCAACGTTTCAGACAAAGGAGTAATTCATTTTCAAATGATACTGAATGTTGCAAATGCTATGAACTTATTGAAATCGTTGTTAAAACCATTGCATCGGGATTGATGATTTTTGCAAAAACTTGGGATATTGTTTAAGGGATGACAATTGTGAGTAAGTATTCTAAAATTGGTGTAGTTTTAATGAAATTAAAGTGTCATTATAGTGGATTAGGCATACGATTATGAAAATTTAAAGATTGGATATGGATTTGAGGGTAGTAGTGATAAGAGGATTGGAGGCTTTGAAAGAAACTATTGTTTTTGTGATTGTAATAGGAACCTAGAAGTTCACGAGCACAACTCATTGTGTTGCACTTGTATACTTCATGTTCATGGTTAATTTTGGATATTATACACCCGTATAAAAGTTAGTAAGTGTTTGATGGGGCACATGGCCAAAAAACATGGTTGTGATCTTGCTCATGTTTCTCCACTGATTTAGTTTGCCCAATACATGAGAATGAATGCACTTATGTACTAGGCCATGTTGAACCTATGTCATTCTAAAGTTGAGTTTTTCACCAAATTTCGATCCCTCACCTTTCCTAATCTATGTAAATACCTAAAATAGATTAAATTAGTTGTTATAAGATTATTAAGCTTATATGTTTATGAATTTGAATAGGTTTGCGATTTAAGAGAATGAAGAATTGAAAAGAAATCATTTTGTCAAGTACATGTATACTATATTTGTTGATTGTGTGTGTTAGGCTAGAATCATAAATGGACTTAAATTATACTTGAGAATTAAGAATTTGTTGCTTGTGCTTGGCTAGACTTAAGGAACCAGGAGTATTGGTGATTTCGAGTTGGCACCCCAATGATCCGTGAATGCTGTTATCCTTAGTAGAGTCGTGCATCAAAATGATCCGCATAGATTTAGAACTTTTGGACTTAGGGACTCATAGACATTTTAGAGTACCTAATGTTGTATATGTATATATATATAATTGTGTGTGTGCAGGGTCCTATATTACCCAAGAGCTGTGTTGTTTGAATTGCTTAAATGAAAAATAACAAATGGATACTTGGATGTTCTGGCTGCATTTTTGCCTATCTTTATGTTTCTACATGACATGCATGTATGGTTATTAGTATAAGTTATATAGGTTTTAGCTCACCCTTCGTGGGACTCTTTTTCAAATGCAGGTTCATCTAATGAGTAGTAGTGTGTGATGAGACCTTAGTAGATGCAAATCAAAACATAGGGGAGGATGTGGTGTATGTGTACTATGATGAGTGATTAAAAGGCTAGAAGAAGAATATTTCCTGTGTCAATGTATTTAGTTATTTTGAGTATGAGACTCTAGTTATATTTAGGTACTAGTATGCTTCCATTGTACTTAATCGTAGGAGATAGACATTAGTTTTAATCTTTGTAGTCTTATATGTATTTATAGATACCAAGTGAGACTTTAGAGAGTTACTCACTATTGTATGTGGAGAATTCATTTATGAGGTCATGGAGACTTTATAATTATGTGGAGTATTAGTAAATTTATGAGTTTCTATGTGTCATCACTTAGTGATGATACGTGATAGGTTGTATTTGTTTTAGGTCCTGGGATGTTACATCAATTATCAAAGCTATTTTCGGTTTCTATCAATGGAGTTTCTATCTTGAATATACATTGCATACTTTCTACATATCTTGATTGCACAATTCAAACTTTCTACAGTTGCTAACCAGTGAAATTAGCCGACCAAAGGGTTTAAAATCTTAGCTAAGCACCTAGTTTTCAATCGATGTTAAAATGAATTCAAAACAAAATCAAAACAATGAGTTGAAAGTGCCTAATCTATTGTTGAAGAGCATTGTTGTTAGTTGGAAAATAAGACAATCGTAAAAATATTGAAAATAGTTATGTTTGTTAGCAAGTGTTTGTGTTTTGATTTGGTAATGGTATACTTATCAATGAGTATTTTAAAGATTTGTGGAGAAAAAAAGAAAGTATTTTACCTTTTTGGGCTCAATCAAATAATTTATAGAGTAAATTATAAATACACCTTCTTATATTTACTTTATATATATTTGGCATTCTTATCTTTAAAATTGTATATTTAGATCTCCAAATGTTTTAAGTTTATATGCCTTTGTTACTATTTTCCTACTGAAAAGGAAACGCTAAAATTAAATTTATAAAATCAAGGGTGAAATGATCTTATAGGAGCTCCACCACACTCTATTATTATTATTATTTTAAGATTCAAAGATCTAAATGTACCATTTTAAAAATAAAGAAAATTAAACGCGCATAAAATTAATATTATTAACGCAAAACCCTACTGCTGTGTTTTGATTTTCATTTTTGTTCCAATTCAAAACCAAAACCGAGAGAAGATGAAATAAACAAGTCCTATATTGTTAATAAATATCTATTATAAGACCGACCAGTTAATAAGAAGGAAAATGAAAGATAGCATACACTGTACCCTGGCCAGAGCCCGTTTAAAAATAAGCATTTTTTTTTTAATTTAATGACCGATGTTGCTTAAATATCAAATTTGCACCACATGTACATGGAAGCACCTTTATTCCTCAGATTTTTTACTGGATCGTTAATTGTTATATCAACAATTTAAGGATCTGTATTTTTAAGTTTTTTAGAAAGAAATCCTTAAATTTTTTTGTATTATTTAGAAAATCTACAATTAAAGTAAAAAAAAAAAATTGACTGCAACGGCAAAGAGGGAAGAAGGCCATGGAAAATGAATAACAAAGTCATATTTGGGGGGCCAAAAAAAAATGACCATAAGATATTAAGTAGATAAAAGTAAATAACAGTTTCACACTTCAAAATTTTTATTCACATGTTTAAAAAACTATCATAATAAAACTCCATGAATGTATCAGTTGCTTATTTCTCTTTATTTACCATAAAACAAAGAAATACGGTGTACCCCCAAAAGAAAGCTTATGCCTATTAATAAATGTTTATTTATTTATACTGGAAATTTAAGAAATTTTTTATTTTTGGGAAAATTACACACATAGGATTCATTTTTAGAGCCAAATTTAAACAAATAATTGAATTTTTAATATTATGCTAAATTAATATTATATTAAGTTGTTCAAATAAAGAATTCGTTAATATTTCATAAACATGTAATGTCATGATCAATTGAAAATTTAATTATTTTTTTAAACTTTACCTTAAACGTCGATCCCTCACCGGTAATTTTTTCTTTAGATATAAGGTCTAAAAATCTAGTATAGTATCTATAATTTAAAGAGAATAGAGCACTTTTGTGTCACATCTTTCCTTTTATTTCAAAAAAAAAAAAACATACATGAGATTACATAATTTGGTGTTCTCTCCCGTAGCATTATAATGTCATCTCAAATATGCCCTTTTATCCAAACAAACCAACATTTTATCCCACGTTCTGTGTCTGGGGTCTGTAATTTGCGATCATCTAAGGGCCTTTGATTTGATGTAACAGCCTTTCGTTGATTTAATAAAAGAAAAAAAAAACATTATTTAAGCGACAATATCCAAACCTACTAAAGAATTCAAAAAATCGGGTACCATTATTTTCTATTTTAGAGTGATTTCTTGTTAAATTTTTAGGGTAACAATCTCACACATTTTACCTTAAACCACTACATATTACCATCTTATTATCTATAATATTAAGACGTAAGTGATATTCGTCACTCTTTCTTATATAATAACTACAATATAGAAAAAAAATGATATTATTTTAACAATATAAATATCCATATATATATTTATTTAATTATTTACCTTTCCTTAAACATCCGTAGGGCTGTAACGCGGATGCTATGTCCAGTATTATGTTACAAATTCACATCACTCTGGGGAATTTTATCTAGCCGTGCAGTACAACCAGCCGTTCAAATATAAATATGGACAACTAATTTGCACATATTATTTATTTATTTTTTAAATAAGAAAGAGTCTAATCCACTTCGATAAGGAGAATCGCATTTTGGTTTTAAGTTTTCCATTGATGAAAAATGCATTAAATGTCCACGTCGGAAAATAAAAATTATTAGCCTTGTCCGATTGTTTGCTGTTGATCGCTCTTTCCCCTGAAGTCGGGCGCCGCGTAAGAACAGATTTATCATATTAGTCTAATCGGGTTCGTGTTCACACGGGAACCTCATCTCGTGTTATATATTATGTGATCAATCCTTGGGTTGGTTTATCAAACACAACCAGCAATTCGCATTCGTACGAGGAAAAACAAAGATTTCATTAAACTTTCGTTGCCACATTGTTTTCTACTTCCTTTTTTCTTTCAGAAATATCTCCTGTTTTTGGTTTGACTAGTGCTTTCACAGGACTAAAGCCCAAGATGGTAGTAGAGTTGTCTCTCAACTTGTCCACATCTCTTGATGCATCCCATAAGAAGTGGCGTTTGGCATTCGTCAAAATCTATTGTTCCAGAACCATTTTTTCTCTCTTAAAAGATGGTACTGAACCGAAAAAACAATCTCCCAAATCTTCAAAATCACCTTCCTACAGTGTCATCTCCATTGGTCAGGATGATTTCAGTATTGATCAAAACAGACTTACTCATCTTGTCAAGGATAAGAATTTCGAGAGTCTTTCCGAATTTGGTGGAGTCGAAAATGTCGCCTCCGCACTGAGCATTGACATTGCCAATGGGATTGATGGAGACGAGGAAGACAGGGCTAGAAGACAAAGAGCATTTGGCAGCAACACTTACAAAAAGCCTCCAACCAAGAGCTTCTTGTATTTTGTGGTGGAGGCCTTTAAGGACCCTACCATATTGATCCTTCTAGTTTGTGCTGCACTCTCCCTTGGATTTGGCATCAAGGAGAATGGAGTCAATGAAGGTTGGTATGATGGCGGAAGCATTTTCGCTGCGGTTTTTCTTGTCATTGCCGTTTCTGCTGGGAGTAATTTCAGGCAGAACCGACAGTTTGACAAGTTATCCCGTGTTAGCGACAATATCCAAATCGATGTTGTGAGGAAGAGTAGGCGACAACAGATATCGATATTTGATATCGTTGTTGGAGATATTGTCTGCTTGAAGATTGGAGATCAAATTCCAGCAGATGGATTGTTTGTAGATGGCCATTCCTTGCAAGTTGATGAATCCAGCATGACAGGAGAAAGTGATCACGTGGAAGTCAATAGCTCCCACAATCCTTTCATGTTTTCCGGTACCAAAGTGGCCGATGGCTATGCTCGGATGCTGGTTACGTCGGTCGGAACGAACACGACGTGGGGCGAGATGATGAGCTCGATCAGCCGCGATTTGGGCGAACAGACACCCTTACAGGCTCGCCTGAACAAGCTTACTTCAGCTATAGGAAAGGTTGGTTTAGCAGTTGCCGCCTTAGTTCTGGTTGTTCTCTTGGTCCGTTACTTCACAGGAAACACCCAGGATGAGAATGGAAAAACTGAGTTCATTGGAGGCCAAACAACAGCAGATAATATAGTCAACGCTGTTGTGGGAATCATAGCAGCTGCCGTTACAATTGTTGTGGTGGCAATTCCTGAAGGTTTGCCTCTTGCTGTCACCCTTACACTCGCATATTCGATGAAGAGAATGATGGCTGATCAGGCCATGGTTAGGAAGCTATCTGCCTGCGAGACCATGGGCTCTGCCACCACTATTTGCACCGACAAAACTGGTACTCTGACCCTGAATCAAATGAAAGTCACCAAATTTTGGCAAGGACGGGACGAAGTGGAGGGAGGTGCATACTCTTCGATTTCTAGATTTGTCCTCGATCTGATTAAGCAAGGAGTTGCTTTAAACACGACTGGTGCTGTCTATAAATCTTCTTCTGGATCAGAACTAGAGTTCTCTGGAAGTCCAACGGAGAAAGCTATTCTTTCTTGGGCAGTCCAGCAACTCAATATAGACATGGAAGAACAGAAGCAGAGTTGTGCCATTATCCAAGTTGAAGCATTCAATTCCAAGAAGAAGCGAAGTGGAGCCATGATGAGGAACAAGAAAGATGATATAGTACATGTGCACTGGAAAGGAGCTGCTGAGATGATATTGGCAATGTGCACAAGTTATTATGATGCCTCTGGAAGTATAAAAGAATTTGGTGATGAGGAGAAAATGATATTCGAGCATATCATCCAAGGAATGGCAGCCAAGAGCCTTAGATGCATTGCCTTTGCACATACTCAACTTTCCGAGGAAGAGTTCAGTGAATGCAATGAGAAGGTGAAACTTAAAGACGACGGGTTGACGTTCTTGGGGCTTGTTGGTATTAAGGACCCATGCCGCCCCGGGGTGAAAAATGCAGTGCAAGCTTGTCAGGATGCAGGCGTAACAATCAAAATGATAACTGGTGACAATATTTTCACTGCTAAAGCTATAGCTACTGAGTGTGGAATACTCAAGCCAGATGAGGATGAATTTAGCGGTGCCATAGTGGAGGGGGTTGAATTCCGCAACTTCACCCCAGAGCAGAGGCTAGCAAAAGTCGAGAAGATCCGTGTGATGGCTAGGTCCTCACCCTTTGACAAGCTTCTCATGGTGGAGTGCTTGAAGATGAAGGGCCATGTGGTTGCAGTCACAGGAGATGGGACTAATGATGCACCTGCACTCAAAGAAGCTGATATTGGACTTTCCATGGGGATTCAAGGGACTGAGGTAGCCAAAGAGAGCTCGGATATTGTCATCCTTGATGACAACTTCACTTCTGTGGTGACGGTCTTGAGGTGGGGTAGATGTGTTTATAACAACATACAAAAGTTCATTCAGTTCCAATTGACCGTAAATGCTGCAGCACTGGTAATCAACTTTGTAGCTGCGGTTTCCTCTGGTGATGTCCCATTAACAGCAGTCCAGTTGTTGTGGGTGAACTTGATCATGGACACTCTTGGTGCTCTTGCCCTTGCCACCGAAAAGCCAACTCAAGAGCTCATGAAGAAACCACCAGTTGGCCGAACCGAACCACTTATCAGCAACATCATGTGGAGAAATATACTAGCCCAAGCATTGTACCAGATGACCATCCTTCTGACCCTACAGTTCAAAGGTGAATCCATCTTTGGTGTGGATGAGGCTGTAAACCGGACTCTGATATTTAATACATTTGTCTTGTGCCAAATATTCAATGAGTTCAACGCAAGGAAGCTTGTGAAGAAGAATGTGTTCCAAGGACTACACAAGAATAAGCTCTTTTTAGGGATCATCTGCGTAACCATTGTGCTCCAGGTTGTCATGGTGGAATTCCTGGAGAGATTTGCCGACACAGAGAGGTTGGACTGGGCACAGTGGGGAGCATGCATCGGTATAGCAGCTGCATCATGGCCTATTGGCTGGATTGTCAAGTGCCTGCCTGTCCCAGAGATGCCCATTTTCAACTACTTGAAGTTCAAAATGAAGAAGCTTTTGCGCAGATGTTGATGCTCACTCTATTCCTTCCCGCACATATATATTTTTTTCATGTTCTTTCTGCAGATATGTAGTTAGGAAAATCTTATTGTAGTATTTGATTCATTTATTTGTTATTATTTTGTAATTACCAGATTTGTAAATAAAGTTAAGTGAAATTCCTTATATTGACCTTGGGCACATGCTGTTTTTTTCTTTTCATTTTCTTATCTTCATGAGTGCAGAATTGGAAAATATAGGAAGACAGCAAATGTGACTCCAAAATCAGTAGTCACCTCACCATTTGTTGTTTTTTTTCTCCAAGTGATGAACCTAATTACCTCAATAGCTTGCTAAGAATAGCAATGAAAGAACCAGATGATCCAAATAGCCAAAAGTTGGAAGCTATGAATATTGGATTACATTTATTTCATGAATCGTTTCACACAGAGAGATTTTCTGATCCTGGAAAAAGTGTAGCTACAACCTAAGTTAAATCATTTCATGAAACTAACCAGATTCATTTGGCAAGAATAGTGGGATGAATTCCAGTTCTTTCTACCTTTCAACAGTAACAAAACCGGCAAACAAACTGCGCGTAAGAAGGTTCAGAGGATAATACTGTTTACTATATCTATGACCATTCCAATTTAGAAAGTTTCCACAATGCAGTAGGTGAAATGGTAGCTCCTGTCTAAGGGCAGAGAAAACACTGCACATCTGGGCAAGAAAAATTTGCGACTTTGGTGTAAACAACCAGTACACCCGTAACTACGCAAATTGTACGGTTTAGAAGCGCAAGCATCTTGCAATTAGTGGGATACCAAGCTCTGATAAGCGGATAGTTGGAGATTCACTATCCACTTTCTTAAATTGGATTTAGGAAATGATAAGACCTCAATCTAGATACTCATGGAATTTCCTGAATCACGCTGGCTCACATGGATACCGGAATTGATGGATTCAAAGGTTTTCTGAAGAGAACATTCACGCTCAGAACGCAGCAAGGCTGATTTGGCAGAAGAAATACCTGGCCTGACAAATATAGAATAATAAAGAAGCAAAAGCTGAGTGACGTGATGCGGGCATCGTGGAGAACACGGGTTGATACACGACTTATCCCACAGAAGCATACACGGCCTCAATATACGGCCTGAGGCACGACCGTGTATCCATTCAAGAAATCCCACAGAAGCATACACGGCCTCGATACACGGCCTGAAGCACGACCATGTACTCGGTCAGGAATATTCACAGTTTCATACATGGCCTAGAGGCACGACCGTGTATTGCGCTCGTCACATGCCCAGAAACATACACGGCCTAGAGGCACGGCCGTGTATGCGATATGTTATAGACGTGTATATCATTATTTATTTCTACGTGTACGCTTAGAACTTCCCCTTTTAGGTATTTTACGGGGAAGTATAAATACTCTTTTGTCAGACATGTTAGGGTTACGTTTTTATCATACTTTGAAACACATTTCGAGAGAGGATTTTCTTCCTTTACGGGTTATGCGCAATCCAAGTTTGTGTGTGTGTGCGAGATTCATTCGTTGAGTGATTTTTTTGCTTCTCTACGCTAACTCGCTGCATCAATTGGTATCAGAGCAAGGAAAATTTCTTGTGGAGATGTCAGGTGACGGTAGTTCAGGAGGCGGTCATGTTCCGGACGTTGCTCGGGATTTGGAAACTCTGCGAACCGAAGTGCAGGCTCAAAGGGTAGTGTTGGACACCATGGATCAGAGACTCCAGCGTTTCGAACAGCGCTTTGATGATCTGGTTGAGCGTTTCGACGCGATGGGAGCCAATACGAACAGAGGTAGAGACGTTAGAGGAGTACGACCTGGGGCAAATCCTGCTCTTGGTGTTCCTATTAACAGACTTGTCGCTGCAAATTAAAGAATCCAAGCGTGGGACGTGGATTCTGACGAGGAAGATGATTGGCTGATCGAGAATCAACGACCACAGCGGAGAGGATATGGTAGTGGTGGATATCGCAGGAATCACCATGGGTATGATCAAGGAGACACCAGCGATTTCAAATTAAAGGTAGATATACCCTATTTTACCGGTAATTTGAATATTGAGGATTTATTAGATTGGCTGGTAGAGGTAGACCGTTTCTTTGATTATATGGAAGTGCTGGAGGATCGTAGGGTGAAGTTAGTGGCTTGTAGATTGAAAAGAGGGGCTTCGGCATGGTGGGAGAGGTTGTAGAATAGGCGATATAGAGAGGGTAAGCAACCTGTGCAGACGTGGTATAGGATGAAACAATTGATTCAAAGGGATTTCTTACCTCCTGACTACGAACAAATATTATTTCAGCAATATCAGAAGTGTAGACAGGGTCCGAAGACGGTGTATGAATATACGGCAGAATTCATGAGATTGGCTGAGAGGAACGATCTAAGGGAGAGTGAAGGGCAGCAGGTGGCTAGATATCTGGATGGACTGAGGTTGCAAATTAGGGAGAAGATAGGAGTCCATGTTTTACGCAATGTCAATGAAGCGAAAAACATGGCTCTTCGGGCATAGATGATGCTGCAAGAGAAGACCAACAGGTTTGATGGGGGTAATAGAAGGTTTAGGAGTGATGAAGTCAATACAATAGGTACAGACAAAGGTAAGGCTATCTAGGAAGTGCAAGGTGGGGTTAATGAGAGGAGAGATGATAGAGTGGTGAATAGGAAGCCAATGGAGATTAGGGAGGCACCTAAACAGAACAACCCCTATGCTAAACTAGTTATGGGAAAATGCTATAGGTGTAATCAACCGGGCCATCGGTCCAATGAATGCCCCAGTAGGAGACCAGTCAATGTTATTGACCGAGGGGAGGATGATGAGGTGTGTTGTGAACTAGACGGAGGGGATGAGTATTATGGTGATGATGGCTATGGGGATAATGAGGAGGCATACGTCATTAGAAAACTGATGTTAGCACCAAAGTGTGATGAGAAGACCCAGAGGCATCAGTTGTTCCGCACTAGATGTACTGTTGATGGTCGGGTATTTGAGTTGATTGTGGACAGTGGGAGTTGCGAGAATATCATTGGTAGAGAAACGGTGAAGGTCTTGAACTTGCCGACTGAAAAACATCCGAACCCATACACTATTGGATGGATAAAAGCAGCTGAAAAGATCGAGGTCACTGAGCGATGCAGGGTTCCTTTCTCTATAGGGAAGTATAGGGATGAGGTCTATTGTGACATCGTAGATATGGATGCATGTCATCTTTTGTTTGGGAGGCCTTGGCAATTTGACGTTGATGCCAAGCATGAAGGAAGGGAGAATGTTTACTGGCTAGAGAAGGATGGGGTAAAGTTCACTCTTCTACCTCTCAAAGTGTCACACCGCCCTAAAGCTTCCAAAGTGGAAGGGCGTTCCTTTCTCACTATCACCTAATTTGAAAGGGAGATGGAGGAAGCAATTAAGGAGGCGCAGACAGTCCATGCGCTAATTGTTCACCAAGTGATGACAGTGGAGGAAGGCCAGAGTAGTGCTTAGGAGCTGCCCGACAGGGTAAAGGAGCTATTGGAGGAGTTTAAGGAGATAACATCTGAGGAGCAATCTAATGCTAAGTACAAAGCTGCAGCTGACAAGCATTGAAGGCGACAAGTGTTTTCAGTGGGTGATCAAGTTATGGTATTCTTACGTAAGGAGCGGTTCCCTATTGGAAAGTACAGCAAACTTCAACCTAAGAAGTATGGTCCGTGCCAGATTGTGCAGAAAATCAATGATAATGCCTATGTGGTTGGTTTACCGAACACTATGGGCATTTCAAAGACCTTCAACGTCGCTGATATCTTCCCTTTTTTCCTGACGATGAGGCGTTATACCCTGAAGCGAACTCGGGGTCGAGTTCTTATCTGGTGGGAGAGAATGATGCGGACATCGTGGAGAACACGGGTTGATACACGACTTATCCCATAGAAGCATACACGGCCTCGATACATGGCCTGAGGCACGATCGTGTATCCATTCAAGAAATCCTACAGAAGCATACACGGTCTCGATACACTGCCTGAAGCACGGCCGTGTACTCGATCAGGAATATTCACAGATTCATACACGGCTTAGAGGCACGGCTGTGTATTACGCTCGTCACATGCCCAGAAACATACACGGCCTAGAGGCACGGCCGTGTATGCGATAGGTTATAGACGTGTATATCATTATTTATTTCCACGTGTACGCTTAGAACTTTCCCTTTTAGGTATTTTACGGGGAAGTATAAATACTCTTTTGTCAGACATGTTAGGGTTACGTTTTTATCATACTTTGAAACACATTTCGAGAGAGGATTTTCTTCCTTTACGGGTTGTGCGCAATCCAAGTTTGTGTGTGTGTGCGAGATTCATTCGTTGAGTGATTCTTTTGCTTTTCTACGCTAACTCGCTGCGTCATGACGAGAGGAAAGAAACCTACATATTCAGTTGCACTCTCTAAATCTCTCAGATTATGAGGATTTGTGCTAGGCCAGGATGGGGTGTACTTTGTGAAAGCTCATCCTTCGCTTTACGTTAGACAAGGATGATTCCAGGGCAACCAAAGAGCATCTACAAATCATTGATGTCACATAACAATAACATGGTATTGTGTCATAAATCATGCACTGTCATTGATGTCACATAACAATAACATGGTACTGTGTCATAATAATAAGCCTATAGAGAAAGTTTGGCTCTTTATACAAGTCCAACTCTTGTTACTTGCAACAAAACCGTAAGCCTGACAATAAAATGCCTCCGACGCTTTGCTGTTCTCTCTCTGCTGCACAATACCGCAAGTAATGTTTATGTTGTGTTTTCTTCTTTGTGTTCTTTGAATCTTTAGGGTTTTTAATATTCTAGTCTTTTCTTTATGCGTGGGAACTTTGCTCACTGATTTTGTTTTTTACACATTGTGAACTAATTGATATGATTCTAATTTGTGTGCTCTGATTATATTTCTTGCGATATTATGGATGATGAAGGCTTTTTGGGATTCTAGACTTCAATTGCCAAATACAACTCTTGAGAATTCAAATTTCTAGGGTATCAAAAGTGGTAACCCCTATTTATGTTTTTCCTTTTATATTCCCATCCTTAAAGTTTGTTACAAAATCTATTGTATAGATTATGATATATTTTTATTATAACTAAAATTCAAATTTTTTAAAAATATAACCCTCTAAGTATCTTGGAACTCTTCTAGACGTCTATGGTCTTGGTTATTGTTATGTAACTTTGTCTTCTTAATTGTATCACATAAATCATATAATACAACTAGAGTTGATGGAAAAACCCTCAAATTAGAAAATGTGAGTAAACTCGATGGTCATATTGCTTCAATTAAAGGAGGGATCATATGATAGTGTAGACGACAGATGATACAAGATCCTAAATTCCTTAAAATGTGACATTTCCAACTATTACTATTAATGAAAATTTTAGAAAGCGATGATTTTGATAGATTTAGTGACAATTAGAACAGGTAGAAAGATAAGTGTATAATTTTAAAAGATGTAGAAATGCCAAGCAGGAGGTAAATGCACATTACAAACCATTTGCATTTATCCACTATCCTTTTCTTTTCTTTTTCTTTTTTTTTTTTCTGCCTCAATAACTTGTCCTAGCAAATGTTTTATATCGCACAATCCCTAGATTTAACTTTCTTAAAATTCCATGTGTTTACTAGAATGAAGTGAAGTTAATAGGGGATAGAAATGCTATAAATAAGGACCTATGTATGACGGATCTCAATTTTTCATGAACATGAAACTCAAACCCTCCTTTAGCCTTGTGAGAATTTCTTTTACTATATGAAAATACAAGATTTTGTCCCTAGTGTTGTGAAATTACCACCCATACAACTAAAAGAAGTCAAAAGAAACATTACAATCATGGTAACATTTTTGTCTTTGGCTACTCATTATGGAGATCTCAAGGTGAGTATTAGATATCATGGTAGGTTTTAGTTTAAATTTTTGAAATTTATAACCACACATGATTAGGTATGAGGTATGATTTCACATCTATCCTAAGACCTAAAATTACATACTATAAGTTTTAACTTAAAATAGATTAAAAAAATTGTGATGAATCATATTTTAAAAGATAATGATTTCCAATATGAATGATAAATCATATTTTAACTTAAAATAGATTAAAAAAATATTGGAGTTTCAACAAGCTACCTGAAATAAGTATATCTTATGGGTACAAGTTTCAAGAGATTCCTCATTAGGTTTTAATTTTAAACACTTGAAACTTGTACCTAAACGAATTAGGGATCACTATCTTATCCACCTATGTGTTATCCAAGAGCCAACCACTAAATCGATTGGATTGCCATTATAAATTCACTTGATTAAAGGATTAGAGCTTTTTAACCAAACCAACTTGAAGCGAGTTTTGTCGAAAACTAAGCAATTCATTTCAGCCCGATGCACAATTTATAGAAGTGTAGGTGAAACTTTAAACTATCTTTGGCTAGGCTTATGAAAAGGCCATCTCCTTTCCAAACAGGCTAAGTAGATTGAGTTTGGTTGAAATTAGGCTAGAATGCACAATATATAGAAGCATAATTGAAACTTTAAACTATCTACTATTTAGGCCCATGGGTAGCCTAACTACTAAATCATGCTATGGCACATAGATAAACATTCACTTGGGCTTCATTACATATCGTGCACAATGTTCATACCACAATGCTACAAAGGCTTTAATAACTAGAAAGTACAGTTCGCATGTATTATTCTAACTCTAAATAGGTTGATTTGAGATAATACAATATTGAATTCAAACTTGAGCTTAATTCAAAAATTCAAAACTTGACATTGAACTCTAGATTTAAAAGCCACAAGTTTAATTGATCATTTCCTAGTTTATTTGGTTGTGCATAGAATCCCATAATTTCTTCCCCTACTCTAGTCATTTTGATTAACTAAACTAGACTTTTTTTAGACAAAAACCACATTTCAAAGTTTGAACTCTATGTTCATTGTCATAGTCGAAACCCTATTCCAAGTTGATTTAATCTCTTAATCCACTTTGAATACAAGATAATAAGAAAAGATTTCAATGCTATACTTGATTTCGAAATATATTACTCACCTATTAATCTATTATTGCAAATTAAAAGACGTCTGTATCTTCTTGAACCCCATAAATCTATTTAATGATGAAAATTCTTTCTAAATGCATTAAATATCACTCGAGAGTTAGAGGAATCATCTCTCTTCAATAAACTCCTAAATATCGTACACTTTCCTCCTCTTTATCACAAATTGAATTAACCCTACTTAGTATAAGTACTTTTTTTAAAGAACTTGAAACTTTTAACTTTTGAACAAACTTTGTTAATATTTTGTATTTTCTTTTTATCAAAGTTGCTATGTTTGTACTTGTTGCAAGTTAACTTCAAGTGATATTTGACTTAAATAAAAATTTAAATACAATGTCTTTCAATATTATAGTCCATAAAGTTCAAGTGTTAACATGTTTGTAGTGAGTTTTCTAATCAAAAGTAAAGAGATTCATGGGTCTAACAAGGCACAAAGACCCTATAACCTACATATTCTAAAAAGAGGTGTTCATTAAATCGCATGGCTCCAACAAGGGACAAAGATCCTACATATTCAAAAAATGGGTAAAAGTCACCTGCATTCTTCTTCTTCTTCTTCTTCTTCTTCTTCTTCTTTTTTTTTTTTTTTTTTTTTTTTGTAATAGAGTGTGATTTAGAAATGAAAAGTCAATTTGTATGAAAAAAAGTTAAGATGTATTGAAATATAAATATAAAAGAGATGCCAAATTGATAAAGAAAAGAAACAAAATATGATTTGAATTTAAATCAAATCAATTTAAAGCAGTTCATTTTGACTCATTGAACCATTTGAGCTAGTTCTATATGGAAGATGGTTATGAACAAAACTAAACTGCATTTTACCTACCCCCTAATTCTACAATAAACAAGCTCCATGTTGTTTTCTTGGTCAACTTAGTATGTGTTTTAAAATGTTAAGTCCTCATATTTCTTGGATCAAGTTTAATTATATTTTATAATGAAAAATTGATATTAGTTTAATCCACTATTTTAGACCTATAGGCAAGTGTACCTATCGAACTTATAGTATAGTGAATATCAAATATCGAGTGTTAATCCTATAAAGTATATATTCATCAATTATGATTAAATAGGAAAGTAAATTGTTTCGTGACATGGCCACAATACAATTATGTATCTACTTGTACAGCTTTTAGTAATTAATCTTCAACAAATATTAAATTTTTTACTTTAACATGATCATATGTACAGACATGCACACGTACATGTATTTGTGGACAGCCTTATACATAGTCATACATACTAGTCTTTTAATAACTTTCTTTCCTATAGATACATAGGTATCAACATAGTCATATTGATGATCTTATTCAAGCTTTATTTATGAACAACACCAACGTGGTTATGCATGTGTCTATGTACTTTTCAAAATTTTATAACTTGTTCAAATGAGCTTCAAATCGCGTGAAACTTGTGCAATTTATTTTCTTTAATCCAAAATTGCTTGAAATGGCCTAAAATCAAAATATGAGTAAAACCAGTGTAATGTTTAATACATATTGCTCATATAATAAATTAGAATTATATAAAAAAATTAATAATAAGTATAATTATACACTTATCAAAAACACTTATTGTGACCCATTTTACCTTGAGCAATAGAAAAGATGGTGAATAAAAAGTCTATTTCTTGGGAATAAGTACTATATAGAAATAAAAAAGTAATATATGTTCTATTGTTTACTTCCTATGGATCTTAATTATGAAGAATAACTATTCCATTGTTTATTTTATATCAATACACTATTACATTAAGTTAGGAATATAATTGAAATACTAATATGCTTTTGGTTGGTGAAACTACTACCATTAGCATACGCCACTATTGCCACTACTCCCATATCACCACCATTGTACTAATACCTTAGTTCTACCACCTCCATTACCATACCACAACAATCCTTATGCTTGCAACTCTGCTACCTTACCATTGACACACTACCATGACCTTCAAAGCACTATTGTTGCCATCACCATAGTGGTCGTGATGGTCATAAGGTTTAATGTGACAACTATAGTAGTGGTGTTACTAAAGGGGTAAGTGTGCTCTCTATGGGTAGTGATGGTTGTAAGGTTTGGTGTGATGATTATAGTAGTGGTGCTAGGGAAGGGGTAGGTATGCTCTCCATAGGTAGTAATAGTGCGTTGATGATAACGGAGGCAATGGCAATAGCAATGGTTGTGGTAATAAAGTTGTGGGTTAGTGATAATCGGTGGTGATGTAACATTGGTTGTAGTGGCTACCTTGATAGCGATTTATGGTATTGTTATGGCAACAACAAAAGTGGCTATTGTGGCAACATTGGTGGTAATAAGGTGGTGGTAGTGGTAATAGTGGCTATGGTACGAGAGTAGTAGGGGTGGTAAGTAGGGGTGAGTGGGTAATTGTAAGATACTTACCTATACTCCACTTGACTAGGTAGGTTATAAGTAATTATTAGGGGTTATAAAGTATGTTATAAGTATAGATTTTCTAGAATTTGCTCTTATAGAATAGGGTACGAATATAAGATTTTCTTACTTTATATCTATTTTGGAACTTGTACTTTAAAATATATAAGGTATAGGTTCTAAAGTTTCTTATACTCACCTCATAAAAATTATTAAATAATATTACTAAATAATTATATTACATTTTTTGGCCAATAAATATTTTAGTAAAAAAAAAAAATCCAAGCTTATAAGTTAATGACCTTAAACAACTAAACCTAAAACTGTCTCTTTCACTTTACATTTTCTATTCTTTTCCTTGTTATTCTCTATTTTTGTCCCCAATTTTATATTTTCTATTCTTTCCCCTTGTTATTCTCCATTTGTTAAATAGTAGTCACATATAAACTTAAAATGATGAAGGTAGAATTTTTTTTTTTTAATTTCACATATTTTGCTATAAGTTTCATAGTTTTGTACATAAAAAATTTGTACTATCACATATGAATTACTTTTTTAATATTATCTAGACTTAAAATTTATATGAAAAAAGAAAAAAATTATAGATTTCATACAATATTCTATACCCTATATAAAACCTATAGAATATAAATTCCATGATAGTTTTAGGACATCAATACTATCACCATATTTGTCACGAAAAAGACATACAAGAAATATAATATCCGCTTCTCTCCTCTTTGTCTTGGTTGTAAGCTTCTTATTTTTCCGTGTCCTCTATTCTCAATTCCTTAATATGTGATTGCGCTTATAATAGAAGAACTTGTGCTTGCCAAGGGATATTAGTTATTTAATTTTTGAACTAAGTGGAGACAAGTATTATTTTAGTATATTATTCTACTCTACTATGTGACATGAGCTTATTGTTGAGGTTTTTTAACCTCATGACATAAGTACTAGTTTTCAAGTTAGAGGGATAAGATTCAAATCTTCTTCCCTATTAAAAAACAAACAAACTTAATTGATTTCTTTTCACAGCTCTATAAACTCAAGTTATTTTGTAATAATCTTAAGAAATATTGCCCCATATCATAATACTTCCTTGTCTAACCATTTCGATAATGATTAGAAATGTGTTATTCTTGTTTTAATTTAGATATGGTTAATTATAATTTTTTTATAATATTGTAAGCTAAATTTGTTCGAATCAACAATATTTCAACAAGACAAAACCACTTCTAGAAAATTAAATTAAATTGGCCAACCGTAAAGAAAAGGGCATAGTATAGTTATATTTTGTTTGTCAAATTTGAGAACCAAGTGAATTGAGAAAGACCAAAGGAAGTATGGTATTGGGCTTCCATTTAATGTGGGCTGGCCATTTATTTCTTTCGAATTAAAACAACGAAAGTGAATTTGGAGGAAAAAAAAAAACCATAAAAGGTCCATTTAGTGGGTTAGTTTAGTTTAGTATATTTCTTTTGTTGACACTTAACAACAAGGTAATTTTAGCTAGCTTCCTTGTTGTAATAGGTATCGTCTTTTTTTTTTTTTTTTTTTTTTTTTTTTAAGTTAGCTATTTTATTTGTGAGTATACTTAATTATGTTCTTGTAATCTTTTAAAGTTTATCCATGCGTAACTCTTTATCTAGAACCCTAGGGTTCTATTAGCTTAATGACCATTTATGCTGCTTATACTCCTTGTTTTGATGTCGGTAACAAGCTGTTATTATTCAGTCATTGAGTAACATCTCCTAAGGCAATTAAAAGATAACAATGAGTTAAGATGGAATCGGTTCTTTTCTAATTGGAGAATATGCATCCCAAGCCACTGAGAGTCAAGTAAAAGTTATCCCAAAATCCATCGCCATGGATTCTACACAATAGTGTGTCCGTTTGGGAAGACATTTATCATAGAATTAGAAGTAATTTAATGGAACATAAGATTTTCAGTATGATGTCATGTAAGTGTAGCATGTGTGTCAAATGCGTCTTCTCCACAAGCCACAACTTATAATAGTTGGCATTTATACTATAGTCTTACACGATCCTATTATAATACTGTATTGATTATATAAAATCTTCCTTAATTATTATAAAAAATCTATCATAAGCGTATACTATAAAATTTTGAGAATAAATTAAGGGTAATTTCTCTTAGTGGGTTTATTTTTATAATAATTCAAAAAATAATTTGCCATAATATGGCACCAAAAGTTTGCTATGTATTACCTTTAAAAAACGTTACTAGTTGACATCACTCAAGAAGTAATAGTCTTGGGAATGAATTGAAACTTTCGAGAGGTCACATAAGTCAAGACAATTCGTTCATGCACCGATAAATGGAAAGTAGACCACTCTGCAAAAACCACACATCTTCAAATTAAGAAACGTAAGATGGATAAAAATCTAGTTCGTTTCATAGTTATGGTAGGTCTAGGATAAAAAAATCTGTATGTGCCTGAAAAGATTCAAAATTTTCCTGACTTTCAGCTTTGGCTGGTTGGATTTTTTGTTCCTTTTTAATGTTAATCTCAACAAACTAATGAAGTAATAGGATTCTTCACATGGAGACCGAATCCACAAATGGTGAGGTGACAAGTGATTCTAGAACCAGTTTTTGTTGTCTTCCTATATTTTCCACATTCACGCACATGAAAATATGAAAAACAGCTTCCACCCAGATAAAATGGAAGAATTAAAATTTCACTCAACTTTATTAATAAATCCGGTAATTACAATAAAATATTCATATATATATATATATGCAGGAAAGAACAGAGTCAACATCAACATCTGTGCATAAGTTCTGGTAGTTTCGAAGCATATAAGCATTAGACAACATGAAAAAAACAAGAACTGAAGGGACTTTTGAACAGAGAGAGAGAGAAAAGGAGGCAAGTTTGATCATTCATTTATCCATTGCTCTGTTTATAAAACATATTTATATAGAAGCAAAATACAAAGCAAAAAACATCTATTCACACTTTAGGGAAGGTCCTTAATTGATGATTAGAGATGTGAACAACTAAACTACCCAACAATATCACAAAGGTAAGACCTTCTATACAACTTACAATCAATTACAAAAGATTTATTTATCTAAATTTCACATAAGATCTTAGGAGTATACAAGAAAATTTTTATTCATCATTACTTCTTAAGATTTTTCTTAAAGACTCCTAATTTTGCTCTTAAATACTCAAAGCTTCCTTTAGACAAGGACTTGGTCAAAATATCAGCAACTTGGATCTTTGAACAACAATGAACCAATTCCACTTCTTCATTTCATTCTACTTCTTGCAAGGAATGAAGCTTGACCTTTATATGTTTGGTTCTTCCATGATGAGCTAGATTTTTAGCCATTGAGATAGTAGATCTGTTATCAACATAAATAATAGTTGCAACAACTTGGGGCAAATGCAAATCCTGCAACACCTTTTGAAGCTAAGTAGCTTGATTTGCAATAGTAGCAGTAGTGATGTACTTCGCTTCTGTTGTCTACTAACCCACAACTTCTTACTTTCTAGACATCTATGAGAAACACTTCAACCAAGAGAGAAAACATAACTTGTGGTGCTCTTCAAATCATCTGGAGATCTTGCCCAATCGCTATTGACATACCCAATCAACTTCCCTTCCACACTTCAATTGAACCAAATGCCAAAACTTAACATCTTCACATGCCTTATCTAATTCCAATGGAAAGCTTCTATCTATCATAAGTATGCTAACTAGTAACACGCCATTTGGATAAAAAAATGGAGCATGTTTTATCCTTAAATGACAGAATAACCTTTGTTCATCATCTATGTAACGCTTAAGAGGTTTGGAGATAAATAGGGCATAAAGAGAACATCCAAAATACATTTGGTAACTTGCTTAGTGTGTGCACAGATTGATCCTTTTCCTTTGGCCTACACCAACTTGCCATCTCTGAGTTTGACTTTAGCCTTCACAATCAGTTAGTTCTTGGACATGTGACTTGTACATCCACTATCGACAAACCAAGTCTAATTCTCCCACTACATGTTGGAGTTTGAGGCTACGAACAACCTATCAATGGTCTCTTCTTGCTCATTGACAAAACGAACTTATTGTTGAGGTTGATCCATCATTTGCTTCTTCTTTAATTTGTAGACTCTATCAACATGTCCCATCTTCTTGCAAAATCTGCACCAAATGGGTCCCTTTTCTTTGTACCAGTAGTCCTTCTCCAAGTGATTGGTTCTCAAACTAGTTTTGTAAGTGGGAAACTTTCCTTGTTTACCTGCTTCCTTGAAGTTTCCTACAGTTTTACCTGTGCCATCTTTATTACTATCATACTTCTTCCCTTCCTTTGTAGCACCCTTTTCTTTGTTTCTAATTTGAAACATTGAGAAGGCTCCTTTTGAAGAACTCTCTTCCTTCATGCTTGATATTGTTCTTGGGTTTGCAGTTTGCTAAAAAGCTTTGCCATAGTTGAGAGCTTCAGATCACATGATTCTTCTATAGTAGAGACTTTAGCTTCAAACCTTACGAGTATACTAATCAGCATCTTTTCAACCACTTTCATGTCACTGAAATCTCCCCTAGCAATCTAATTCTGTTAACTATATCAAGGAGCCTAGAAGAATATTCTTTGACGGTTTCCCCATTCCTCATCCTCAACATCTTGAACTCCTTTTTTAAAGTCAAGAGTTTACCCATCTTCACTCTTTCATTACCTTCCATTTCATCTTTAAGTTTATCCCAAACCTGCTATGGTGTTTCACACACCATTATTCGTATAAAGATAGCATCTAACAAAGCTAAATGCAAGCAGGTAAGAGCCTTTGGTTTCCTTGCTAGATCTTCTTCATGTTTCTTCATTTGAGCTAAAGATGGATTTGTTCTTAAAGTCGGTGGATCTACATTAGTCTCCACCACATCCAATAAACTTCGAGCCTTCAAGTATGCCTTCATCTTGATTTCCTATATGTGATAGTTTTCTCCTACAAAAACTGAAGGTCTCATAGTTGCAAAGTTGCTAGATGCCATTTTCTCTACCTCATGTGTTTAATCTCTCGTTCCCCATAAACACTATAGAAAGAGATGGTCATCACCTCATAGATCCCTTAAGAAGAAAGCGATGGTCATCACCTCTTAGATCCCTTAAGAAAACATGCTCTGGTACCATTTGTTAGTTGTGAAGCATATAAACATCAAACAACATGAAGAACAAAAGAAAAAACTCAAGGGACATTCAAATAGAGAAAAAAAGGAGGAAAGTCTGATCATTCATTTATTCATTGCTCTTTTACAAAAGATATTTATACGGGAGCAAAATAGAAAGTAAAAACATTTGCCCACACTTTTGGGAAGGTACTCAATTGATGATTGGACATGTGACCAACTAAACTACCTAACAATGTCACAAAGGTAAGGCCTTCTATATAACTTACAATCAATTACAAAAGACTTATCTAAGTTTCACATCAAATCTTAGGAATATATAAGAAAATCTTATTCATCATTAAGTTTCTTCATTTTCAACTTCAAGTAGCTGAAAATTAGCACCTCTGGGACAGGTATGCACTTGACAATCCAGCCAATAGGCCATGATGCGGCTGCTATACCGATACATGCTCCCCATTGTGCCCAATTCAACCTCTGTGTGTCAGCAAATCTCTTCAAGAACTCTACCATGACCACCTGGAGAATAACGGTTATGCCGATGATCCCTATAAAGAGCTTGTTCTTGTGTAGTCCTTGAAACACGTTCTTCTTCTCAAGCTTCCTCGCGTTGAACTCATTGAATATTTGGCACAAGACAAATGTATTGAAAATCAGAGTACGGTTTACGGCCTCATCCACTCCGAAGATGGATTCACCTTTGAATTGTAGGGTCAAAAGGATAGTCATCTGGTACAGTGCTTGGGCTAGTATGTTCCTCCACATGATGGTGCTGATGAGTGGTTCAGTTCGGCCAACTGGTGCTTTCTCCATGAGCTCTTGAGTTGGTTTTTCGGTGGCAAGAGCAAGAGCACCAAGAGTGTCCATGATCAGGTTCACCCACAACAACTGGACTGCTGTTAATGGGACATCACCAGAGGAAACCGCAGCTACAAAGTTGATTACCAGTGCTGCAACATTTACGGTCAATTGGAACTGAATGAACTTTTGGATGTTGTTATAAACGCATCTACCCCATCTCAAGACCGTGACCACAGAAGTGAAGTTGTCATCAAGAATGACGATATCAGAGCTCTCTTTAGCTACCTCAGTGCCTTGAATCCCCATGGAAAGTCCGATATCAGCTTCTTTGAGTGCAGGTGCATCATTAGTCCCGTCTCCTGTGACTGCAACCACATGGCCCTTCTTCTTCAAGCACTCCACCATGAGAAGCTTGTCAAAGGGTGAGGACCGAGCCATCACACGGATGTTTTCTACTTTTGCTAGCCTCTCTTCTGAGGTGTAATTGCGAAATTCAACCCCCTCCACTATTGCCCCGCTAAATTCATCCTCGTCAGGTTTGAGTACTCCGCACTCTGTGGCTATAGCTTTTGCAGTGAAAATATTGTCACCCGTTATCATTTTAATTGTCACACCTGCATCCTGACAAGCTTGCACAGCCTGCTTCACCCCAGGTCGTCATGGATCCTTAATACCCACAAGCCCCAATAACGTCAACCTGTCTTCTTTTAGCTTCACCTTCTCATTGCCTTTATTGAACTCTTCCTCGGAAAGTTGAGTATGTGCAAAAGCAATGCACCTAAGGCTCTTGGCTGCCATTCCTTGGATGATATGCTCGAATTTCTTCTCCTCCTCATCACCGAAATCCTTTATGATTCCTGATGCGTCATAATAACTTGTGCACATTGCCAATATCATCTCAGCAGCTCCTTTCCAATGCACGTGAACTGTATCATCTTGCTTGTTCTTTATCATGACCCCACTTCGCTTCTTCTTGGAATTGAATGCTTCAACTTGGATGAGGACTGAACCCTGCTTCTGTTCTTCCATGTCCATGTTGAGTTGCTGGACGGCCCAAGAGAGAATCGCCTTCTCCGTTGGACTTCCAGAGAACTCGAGTTCTGATCCAGAAGAAGATTTATAGACAGCACCGGTCGTGTTGAAAGCAACTCCTTGCCTAATCAGATCATGGACAAATCTAGAAATCGAAGAGTGTGCACCCCTCTCTACATCGTCCTGGCCATGCCAAAATTTGGTGACTTGCATTTGATTCAAAGTTAGGGTGCCCGTTTTGTCGGTGCAAATAGTGGTGGCAGAGCCCATAGTCTCGCAGGTAGATAACTTCCTAACCATGGCCTGATCAGCCATCATCCTCCTCATTGAATATGCGAGTGTGAGTGTGACAACAAGAGGCAAACCTTCAGGAATTGCAACCACAACAATTGTAACTGCAGCTGCTATGATTCCCACAACTGCGTTGACCATATCATCAGCTGTTGCTTGGCCTCCAATGAATTCGGTATTTCCATTCTCATCGTGTGTGTTTCCTGTGAAATAACTAACCAACAGAACAACAAGGACTAAGAATGCAACTGCTAAACCAACCTTCCCGATAGCCGAAGTAAGCTTATTCAATCGAGCCTGTAGCGGTGTCTGTTCGCCCAGGTCACGGCTGATCGAACTCATCATCTCGCCCCAGGTTGTGTTCATCCCGACAGAGGTAACCAGCATCCGTGCATAGCCGTCGGCCACTTTGGTACCCGAAAACATGAAAGGATTATGGGAGCTATTGACTTCCACTTGATCACTTTCTCCTGTCATGCTTGACTCATCAGCTTGCAAGGAATGTCCATCTAGAAACTGTTAATGTTTTGCTTATTAGGACAACAAATTATTTACATTTTAGTTTGATTAATCTAGTTCTGATTTATAGGAAATAAATTAGTTTGTTTAGATTTGTTTTTCCACAGCTTAGGAAGTGATACTTATCAACATTGATATGATTGTATTTTAAAAAACATTAAGATTTCATTGAATGAATAAGATAACGTTTTTCCCTTTGCTGCAATTTTTTCATGTCCTCTATTTTCTTTGCTCTTGCAACAACAATTGGTATTAGAGCTTTATTCTTAAGGGATTTGTGTTGAAGAACTTCTCCAGTCACCATGGAAAACGAAACTAGCTTTTCGCCAATTGCTCCACCGGTGTTTGATGGAGAAAATTATCAGATCTGGGCTGTTCAAATAGAGACGTATTTGGAAGCCTTAGATCTGTGGGAAGCCTTAGATCTGTGGGAAGAGGATTATGACTTTTCAACACTTGCTGAAAATCCTACCATGGCACAAATCAAGACACACAAGGAGAAGAAAACCAAGAAGTTGAAAGCCAAGGCATGCTTTTTTGCTGCGGTTTCTTCAACGCTCTTGACAAGGCTCATGTCTTGTAAGACAGTAAAGTCCTTCTGGGATTACCTTAAGCAAGAGTATGCTGGTGACGAGAGAATCAGAGGGATGAAGGTGCTAAATCTGATCAGGGATTTTGAATTGCAAAAGATGAAGGAGTCTGAAACAATCAAGGAGTATTCAAATAGGATTCTTGACATTGCAAACAAAATCAAGTTGCTAGGATTAGAGTTTAATGACTCAAGGATCATTGAGAAGATCCTAGTGACAATGCCTGAGCGTTATGAAGCAACTGTAACTACACTTGAGAACACTAAGGATCTCGCAAAAATCTCCTTGGTTGATTTGTTACACTCGTTACAGGTGTAAGAACAAAGAAGGCACATGAGGGAAAACGTAAGCACCAAAGGAGACTTGATGGCAAAACACCACAGAGCTGATAAAAGCAAGTGGAAAAAGAAGAAAAGTGAGGATAGAAATCCTCATTTGTTCTGAACAATAACAGGGGAAGAAAATGGAACAATAAGAACAAGTTTCCGTGTAGACATTGTGGCAAAGAAGGTCATCCACCATACAAATGCTGAAGAAGACTTGATGCAAAGTGTTCCAAATGCAATCAAATGGGACATGAAGGAATTATTTGCAAGAGGAAGATTTAGTAGCTGTCGAGTCTAATTTTTGAATTCCCATTCCTAATCCGATCTAAACTAGACCCTATGCTCATCTAATCTAGATCCTCGACTTGAGTTAGGAATTTCGTTTGATTTTTGGAGTCGCTACCCAACTGTTGTTGGGAAAAGTGAATTAAGACTAAAGGAGCGGATTAGTCTTAATTTAGACTACTAGTCGTCGTTATTTCCTCTTCTCGTTTTTGTGAGAAGAGAAAAAGGGAAAACCAGAGTTTCTAAGTTCGGAGGCTAACCTATTAAAACCTATGCGGTTACCACCTAATCTCTCAAAATTGTTCATCTCTAGAAATGTGTTTCATTGTGTTTCTGTTACTTTTTATTGTGTTTTTGAATTTATTTCAAGAAAAAGGATTTTTCATTCATTTTAGGGGGTTGACCCGAATGGGTGCCTACGTACCTGCTACTCAGGATCAAACAAGCCGTAGTTCGCCTTTTTTGAAAACTTTTAGATTTGTTGGTGAATTTTAATTTTGAAAACTCTTTTGATTTATGTTCTTAAAATTTTTGGGATTTTTCTAAAAATTTCTAAGCCTAAACTTTGAATTTGATTTTTGAAAATGATTTTGAGGGAAAACATCAATTTTGAGTTTATTTGAAGAAAAGGATTTTTCTAAGTGTTAAAACTTATTTTTTTTTTGTAATTCTTGGAATTTTTTTAAATTTTTGTGATCTTTATGATTTTTATGCTTTTCATGATTTTTGTGATTTTTATAAGTTTTGTAAGTTTTTCATGATTTTTGTGATTTTTATATTTTTTGTAAGTTTTTCATGATTTTTGTATTTTTTATATATTTTTTTTTGAAAATTTTATTTTAAGTTTATTTTCTATCCTATTTTGAAATTTAAAATTTTATTATTATTATTTTTTCTAATATTTCTATTATTTTTCTTCATTTTTATTATTTTTATTTTATTTTTTTCTTATTTCCTATTTTCTATTTTCTATTTTCTATATTATTAAATCCTAGAAAAATACAATTCCTACATTTTCCTATTTATGGACAATATAAATAAATAAATGGCCAACAATATAATAAATAATAATAAATAAATTCAACATAAACAAATAAACAAAATAAATAAAATAAATAATAATAAAAAAATCTGGAAAATCCGACTTACCTGGATCCGGATCGGTGCGCGGGTCGGATCGGATCGGGTCGGATCGGGTCGGGTCGAATCGGTCGGACACGGCGGCGGTATTGGCTCGTTCAGGGCGTTCCGGCGGTCGTTTGCGGCGGGTGAAGTGTCGAATCTTAGCTTCTTGAGGGTGCTGAATCCGATGGTGGTGGCGGTTTACTCCCAGAACGTCTCCTTGCGGTGGTTTGAACTCCGGTCGGTGGTCACGGCTTCAAGTTCCTCCGATTTGCACTCTTTTCTCTCTCTCTCGCAATTTTGATCTGTGTTTTGGCTTCTTCACCTCCTCCTCTATTTATAGGCGTTTGAAATCGAGCTGGATAAGCTCGGATTTCCTCCGATTGAAGCTGATCGGATTTTCGGTTGAAAAACCAACTCCGATCCGCGCCTATCCAACGATTTGTTGCGATTTGATTCCAATTAGATAGTGTTTATCTTATTTCTGTTGAAGATCTGTTGGATTCGTGCAAAAAATCGGATCAAAACGGCCGAAATACGAATTTTTTCTTCTCGCCGGCGATCTCGGGCTCGAGGTAGGGGATGATCACGCGCCCGGCGCGTGCGTTTCTTCCAGCCAATTAGAGCCTGCCACGTGTCCTGGATAAGTCGAAAAATTACAAAACGCGGAAACTGCGTCCCCCGCGATTCGAACCCGCGACCTCGACCCCCTGCGCGCGCGCCTAGCCACGGTCCGGACCAGCCGAGCTAGCCCACTTTCCTGATTTTTTTATTTTCGCAAATTGCATTTATGCAATGCGATTTTTCCATTTTTTGTATTTTTTGAAAATTCCAAAAATTTGTAAAAATTATTTATTATTTATTATTGCCATTTTTGAAATCATTTTTCAAAATTGAAATGTTTTCCTATTTATTTTTATTTTTTGAACATTTTTATTATCTTATGCTAAATTAGGAAAAATTGGGAAAAATTAGGAAAAATTGAAAATTGATTATTATTGAGAATTGTTGATTCCGAGGGCAAAAATGGTGTGTTTACAGCTGCCCCTCTTTGTGGTAAAGTTTGAAAAACTTAACTACAAAGACAAAACAAAAGACGCCATTTTTGACCCCTTGAATTAGGTTTTAGTAGGAAAATGCCCTAAGAGCTGATAATCCTACGATTGAAGATGTTCCTAACGATTCAAGGTAATGTTCCCTTTCCAAAAAGTGCTTTATGGGCTAACTAATTGGTGACAGGACACATTTCAAGCATCGAGTAGGAATGTATGAGAAATGATGATAGGAAACGTCTTATTAGACTTGCAACCTTGGGAAGAAAATTTATTTAGGAAGCGCCCTTATGAGCTGGCTACCTGTCGACAGAAGCGTCTTGTTAGACTAGCAACTGTTTGGGAAGGATGTTTTCGCAAAGTGCCCCAAGAGCTGACTAATCAGGAGAACCTAGGAAAGTGCCTATATTGGGCTGACTAACCTTAAAATAGATTTTAGGAAAGTGCCCATCTTGGGCTGACTAACCTTTGATAGTGTCTCAAAAGGTGCCCTTATGAGCTGACCCTGAGAACGGATTTTTAGGAAAGTGCCTATATTGGGCTAACTAACCTTTGATGAAATTCTTAGGAAAGTGCCCATCTTGGGCCGACTAACCTTAACTAGAACTGTCTCAAAAGGCGCCCTTATGAGCTGACCCTGAGAATAGGCTTTTTCGGGAAAGTGCCCATATTGGGCTGACTAACCCTTGGATTGATTTTTAGGAAAGTGCCCCAAGAGCTGACTAACCTAAACTAAAACTGTCTCAAAAGGTGCCCTTATGAGCTGACCCTGAGAATAGGCTTTTTCGGGAAAGTGTCCATATTGGGCTGACTAACCCTTGGATTGATTTTTAGGAAAGTGCCCCAAGAGCTAACTAACCTAAACTAGAACTGTCTCAAAAGGTGCCCTTATGAGCTGACCCTGAGAACAGGCTTTTTCGGGAAAGTGCCCATATTGGGTTGACTAACCCTTGGATTGATTTTTAGGAAAGTGCCCCAAGAGCTGACTAACCTAAACTAGAACTGTCTCAAAAGGTGACCTTATGAGCTGACCCTGAGAACAGGCTTTTTCGGGAAAGTGCCCATATTGGGCTGACTAACCCTTGGATTGATTTTTAGGAAAGATCTAGACACGTGCTTCATTATGGCCTGACTTATCTGGTGCTCTCGAACATGCTTCTAACTAAGCTAGAGGATGTGATGCTTTTCATGATGTGATGATAGTCACTTATTTTAATATGCTCGCCAGTTTATCTTGGATAGTAACCAAACAACCGAACCTTCGTGTCGGTTTGCTCCTGCTTCTTTTCTTCTTATCTTGACACTGGATTGAAAATCTTGATGTGCCTCCTTTCTTTATGGACAAAGCTCTTTCTATGGTAATGTTATCCTAATAATGCGCTCGGTTTTAATGCTTAGGAGTAGACAAAATTATATCACAAATTACATTAAGATTCATTATCATTTTAGTGTTTATCTTTCATTGACAAAGTGGTGGGTAATGTGTTTAAGTGTATTTATTGTGATGAGAACTGATTGGGATCGTTGACCATTCAGGGATATTAGCTTTGCCTGTAGAAAAGTAAAAACTCAACTCAACGAACTTTGTATCGAATATTGGCTTTCATAAACATTGGCAAAATTTCGATTCCCTTGCCTAAGGATAGTACATCTTTACAGCATCTGTGTTGACGGGGTCTCTCAATTCTGGACCATCCATCTGAGTTAATATTAGAGCACCACCTGACATAACCTTTTTCACCACATACTGGCCTTCATAATTTGGAGTGAACTTTCCTCTAGAGTCTTGGGCTTTCGGGATAGCTTTTCTTAGCACTAGATCGCCCTCTTTGAAATACCGCGGTCTCATCTTCTTGTTGAATGCTCGGGCTATCCTCTGTTGGTAACACTGACCATGACATAGCGCGGTAAGTCTTCTTTCATCAATCAGATTCAGCTGATTAAGCCTTTTCTTTACCCAATCCGATTCTGTTAATTGAGTTTCTGACAAGATTCTGAATGATGGTATCTCAACTTCCACTCGTAGCACTGCTTCTGTACCATATACCAATGAGTAAGGGGTAGCTCCCGTAGATGTTCTTATTGAAGTCCTATAAGCCATGAGAGCAAATGGTAACATTTCGTGCCAATCTTTGTAAGTTGTTGTCATTTTCTCGATGATCTTCTTGATATTTTTGTTAGCTGCTTCTACTGCCCCGTTCATTTGAGGTCGGTAGGGGGTTGAATTTCTGTGGTTTATGTGGAATTGTTGACATAAACCTGTCATCGATTTATTGTTGAGATTGGTACCATTGTCGGTGATGATCGACTCAGGAACTCCATATCGGGCTATTATGTCCCTTTTTAAGAAGCGGACTATTACCCCTTTCGTGACATTGGTATATGATGACGCTTCTACCCATTTGGTGAAGTAATCAATCGCTACCAGTATAAATCTGTGGCCATTGGATGCCGTTGGAGTGATTGGGCCGATTATGTCGATTCCCCACATGGAGAAAGGCCACGGCGCCGATAATAAATGTAGCTCGTTGGGTGGAGCATTGATCCGGTTTGCGTATACTTGGCATAGATGGCAGTGCTTAACATACTTTATGCAATCCGACTCCATGGTTAACCAGTAATACCCTAACCTCATGATTTTTCGGGCCAACATGTAGCCGTTCATATGAGGTCCACATACCCCTTCATGTATTTCCTTCATGAGTTCGCATGCTTCATTTTTGTCCACACATCTCAATAGGGTGGTATCAAATGATCTCTTGTAGAGTATAGACCCACTTAATAAGAAATGACTTGCCAACCTTCTGAGCGTTCTTTGGTCATTCTTGCTAGCCATTTCAGGGTATTTACCTTCTTGGAGGAAGGTCTTGATATCGTGATACCAGGGCTTATCATCTTGTATCTTTTCAATTGTCAAACAATAGGCGGGCCGACTTTCGATGTCTATTTTCATTGGTTGTACTTCGGCTCCTCCTGTTATTTGAATCACGGATGCTAGTGTGGCTAGGGCATCTGCGAACTGATTCTGAATTCTCGGGATGTACGTGAAGGTGATTGCCTTAAACTCCTCAATCAGCTCTGTCAAGTGTTGATGGTACGGTACCAGTTTGGGGTCTTTAGTTTTGTATTCCCCTCTTGTTTGTAGTATGATGAGCGACGAGTCTCCGTACACCTCTAATTCGCGGATTCCCATTTGGCGGGCCATCTTGAGGCCAAGAATACATGCTTCATATTCCGTGATATTATTGGTATAGGAAAATGTAAGTCTTGTCGCTGCCGGGAATTGAGTGCCGTCTGGGGATATCAATACTAACAAAACCCCACAACCGAATACGTTGGCAGCCCCGTCGAAAAACAGTTTCCACCCACCATTCTGCTCTCTCCCAAAGTTTTCTATCGGCATATCTTCTACTGTTAATATGTTCTCGTCCCGAAATTGGACTTGTATTTCTTGGGTATCTGTCTCGACAGGGTGTTCGGCCAACTGATCGGCTAAGGCTTGTCCCTTTATCGAGTTTTGATTTACATACGTGATGTCAAACTCGGATAGAAGCATCTGCCATTTAGAGATTCTACCCATCAATGCTGGCTTCTCTGCCAAGTATTTCAAGGGATCATGTCTTGTCAACAGCTCAACATGATAGTAAAGGGTGTATTGCCTTAGTCGATGCATGACCCAAATTAACGCACAACACGTCTTCTCCACCTCTGAGTACCTTTGTTCCCCATCTGTGAACTTCTTGCTCAAATAATATATGGGACGTTCTCTTCCCTCTTCATCTTTCTGCCCCAACACACATCCCATGGATTCGGGGAGTATGGTGAGGTATAAGAATAAGGGTGTTCCTTGTTTCGGGACTATAAAGACCGGGGGTTTTATAAGATAGTCTTTGATTGTTCTGAACGCTTCTTCACATTCGTCGTCCCATTCTATTGTGGCGTTCTTCTTCAATAGACGGAATAGCGGCCGGCATTTGTCGGTGAGTTGTGAGATAAACCGAGCCATATAATTTAATCTCCCCAGCAAGCTTCTTACTTCTTTAACGGAACGTGGGGAAGGCAACTCTAATATAGACTTTACCTTGTCAGGGTCAATCTTAATGCCCTCCTGGCTGATGACGAACCCTAACAATTTCCCCGTCGTAACCCCGAAAGTACATTTTTCCGGGTTTAACTTAAGCTGGAACTTCCTCAATCGTTTGAACAATTTCCTCAGGATATTTACATGGCTTTCTCCTTCTTTGGATTTGGCTATCATGTCGTCGACATATACTTCAACCTCTCGATGCATCATGTCGTGAAGTATGGCGACCATGGCTCTCTGATACGTTGCCCCGGCGTTTTTCAGACCGAAGGGCATGACTTTGTAACAGAAAGTTCCCCATGTTGTGATGAAGGTTGTCTTGGTCTTGTCTTCATCGGCCATTTTTATTTGATTGTATCCTGAGAAACCGTCCATGAATGAGAAGAGATGGTTTCCCGCGGTGTTATCCACTAGAACATCAATATGAGGTAGGGGGAAGTTATCCTTTGGCGTGGCTTGGTTTAAGTCCGAAAGTCCACGCATACGCGCACTTTTCCGTTCTTTTTTATAACGGGGACTACATTTGCCACCCATTCTGGGTAGTCGGATACTTCGATGAACCCTACTTCTAGTAGTTTCTTGACTTCTTCTTTGATTTTTAGCAAGATGTCGGGCCTAAATCTTCTTAGTTTTTGTTTTTTAGGTTTGACATCTTCCCTTGTGGGAAGCCTGTGAACTACTATCGACTGGTCTAGCCCTGGCATGTCGCCATATGACCAGGCAAACACATCTGCATATTCGATTAATAGCTCGGTTATCTCACGTTTTTGCTCGGCACTCAAACTGGTCCCGATTTTGAGGTTCTTAGGGTTTTCCATGCTGCCTAGATTTACTGTCTCCACAGGCTCGTCGATCGAGATTCCGCTTTGTTCATGTTTTAGCCAATTTTCTTGTTTTATTTCCTGGTCTAAGATATCGTCTTCAACAACTGACCCAGCAGCGTTGGAAATGATATCAGCGTTTTTACGTTCTACTTGCGCGAAATATCCCTGATGTTCGATGGTGAGAGATCTGAGTGACATAAAAAATGAAATCATATATAATAATAAAGGAAGCAAACTGTAATGGAATTCTATAAATAGTCTCAATAAAATTTGTTCAATGATTTTTTTTCTACTCTTGAGCTAACCTAGCGCTATTGATAGGACAACAAAACCAGTTGTTCAGAGTTGGATGTTGGTTGGACATGCGGGAGATTGATTCCCCTTTGTTGTTGTCCTCTTTGTTTATTCGAAGCTCTTGAATGGTATTTGCCCTTCGGAAAGATTGTTGGAGAGGTGGGATGCATATTTGGGTGTCAATCAGCTTCCCCTTCATTCTGCCTTTAACACCCCTTACTTGTGCTTCTTCCGCGGCCGTAGGAACATAGTCAACGCTAGTGTTGTTGCAGTTGCTGCTGTTTACCATTTTGATCTTTAAGCGGGTATGTATCGGGCTTCTGGAAGGGTTCGGTTGCTTGGGAGCTATTTTGA
This sequence comes from Laguncularia racemosa, assembly GCA_037954665.1. Classification (NCBI taxonomy): domain Eukaryota; kingdom Viridiplantae; phylum Streptophyta; class Magnoliopsida; order Myrtales; family Combretaceae; genus Laguncularia; species Laguncularia racemosa. The sequence goes on along the minus strand of JBBMOL010000095.1, from coordinate 251,339 downwards.
TACCTGGCGCGCATTTTTTCTTTTTTAGTATGATGGATGCAAGAATGATATGCATGTGTCACGCTGATGCTAAAAGATAAAAGGGTTGACAACTGATTGACAATGTATTATTAAAACTTCACTTTTATTAATAATTCTGGAGTTCAATAAAAATGAAAGATTACAAATAATGCTCTATTTCCTAGCTCTTTTGGTCTTCTGTTGTGGAGGCTCAAACTTCTCATTGATGACAGCTTCTAATTCTTTGACTTTGGCTTGGCATTTCTCTAATTGTGCTTCTAAGGCCTTGTTCCTCCGGGTTGTACAAAGTAAACCAATGGCCCAGTACCAACTTCGGGTCCAAAGGTTTGTACACCCGAATTTCTTTGCGGAGGAGGTGGTCGACTGCACTGCTAGCCATCTATTACAATAGGAAACAGCCTAGTTACAACAAGAACTATGAAAACATTACAGGGAAATAGTCCTGAACTCCAAGGACAAAACAACAAACCAATACATTGTCATTCAATTTGTCAACCCCTTGTACGATGTTATGTATGCAAGTAGGGTGGTTCTAACTGGTTCCCGAGCTCTATGGCCTCCCGCATTCTCAAAGAAATGGATCTCAGGCCATATCGAAGCATAGGGTGGGGTAGCCTAATCGGTCCCGAACGGTGAATCAACTCACTTCGCCCGAAACCTACACAATGGCTCCCCGTCTTAGGTTTTTAGGACGGTCCGGGTTCGACCGCATCTACTCACACAAACATATGCATGCAAAAACCCCCATAGTAAAGAACAAAAATCTAACTAAATCCTGCAAAGTTAGTAAAAGAAAGAAACACATTTCTTAAAGATATCAATCCGAAGAGAATCAGGTGGCTAGCCTGCTGGTATGGGTCCCCAGTAGAGTCGCCATCCTGTCGAGTCTAATTTTTGAATTCCCATTCCTAATCCGATCTAAACTAGACCCTATGCTCATCTAATCTAGATCCTCGACTTGAGTTAGGAATTTCGTTTGATTTTTGGAGTCGCCACCCAACTGTTGTTGGGAAAAGTGAATTAAGACTAAAGGAGCGGATTAGTCTTAATTTAGACTACTAGTCGTCGTTATTTCCTCTTCTCGTTTTTGTGAGAAGAGAAAAAGGGAAAACCAGAGTTTCTAAGTCCGGAGGCTAACCTATTAAAACCTATGCGGTTATCACCTAATCTCTCAAAATTGTTCATCTCTAGAAATGTGTTTCATTGTGTTTCTGTTACTTTTTATTGTGTTTTTGAATTTATTTCAAGAAAAAGGATTTTTCATTCATTTTAGGGGGTTGACCCGAATGGGTGCCTACGTACCTGCTACTCAGGATCAAACAAGCCGTAGTTCGCCTTTTTTGAAAACTTTTAGATTTGTTGGTGAATTTTAATTTTGAAAACTCTTTTGATTTATGTTCTTAAATTTTTTGGGATTTTTCTAAAAATTTCTAAGCCTAAACTTTGAATTTGATTTTTGAAAATGATTTTGAGGGAAAACATTAATTTTGAGTTTATTTGAAGAAAAGGATTTTTCTAAGTGTTAAAACTTATTTTTTTTTTTGTAATTCTTGGAATTTTTTTAAATTTTTGTGATCTTTATGATTTTTATGCTTTTCATGATTTTTGTGATTTTTATAAGTTTTGTAAGTTTTTCATGATTTTTGTGATTTTTATATTTTTTGTAAGTTTTTCATGATTTTTGTAATTTATATATATATATTTTTGAAAATTTTATCTTAAGTTTATTTTCTATCCTATTTTGAAATTTAAAATTTTATTATTATTTTTTTTTCTAATATTTCTATTATTTTTCTTCATTTTTATTATTTTTATTTTATGTTTTTCTTATTTCCTATTTTCTATTTTCTATTTTCTACATTATTAACTCCTAGAAAAATACAATTCCTACATTTTCCTATTTATCAACAATATAAATAAATAAATGGCTAACAATATAATAAATAATAATAAATAAATTCAACATAAACAAATAAACAAAATAAATAAAATAAATAAATTCAACATAAACAAATAAACAAAATAAATAAAATAAATAATAATAAAAAAATCTGGAAAATCCGACTTACCTGGATCCGGATCGGTGCGCGGGTCGGATCGGGTCGAATCGGGTCGGGTCGAATCGGTCGGACACGGCGGCGGTATTGGCTCGTTTAGGGCGTTCCGGCGGTCGTTTGTGGCGGGTGAAGTGTCGAATCTTAGCTTCTTGGGGGTGCTGAATCCGATGGTGGTGGCGGTTTACTCCCAGAACGTCTCCTTGCGGTGGTTTGAACTCCGGTCGGCGGTCACGGCTTCAAGTTCCTCCGATTTGCACTCTTTTCTCTCTCTCTCGCAATTCTGATCTGTGTTTTGGCTTCTTCACCTCCTCCTCTATTTATAGGCGTTTGAAATCGAGCTGGATAAGCTCGAATTTCCTCCGATTGAAGCTGATCGGATTTTCGGTTGAAAAACCAACTCCGATCCGCGCCTATCCAACGATTTGTTGCGATTTGATTCCAATTAGATAGTGTTTATCTTATTTCTGTTGAAGATCTGTTGGATTCGTGCAAAAAATCGGATCAAAACGACCGAAATACGAATTTTTTCTTCTCGCCGGCGATCTCGGGCTCGAGGTAGGGGATGATCACGCGCCCGACGCGTGCGTTTCTTCCAGCCAATTAGAGCCTGCCACGTGTCCTGGATAAGTCGAAAAATTACAAAACGCGGAAACTGCGTCCCCCGCGATTCGAACCCGCGACCTCGACCCCCTGCGCGCGCGCCTAGCCACGGTCCGGACCAGCCGAGCTAGCCCACTTTCCTGATTTTTTTATTTTCGCAAATTTCATATATGCAATGCGATTTTTCCATTTTTTGTATTTTTTGAAAATTCCAAAAATTTGTAAAAATTGTTTATTATTTATTATTGCCATTTCTGAAATCATTTTTCAAAATTGAAGTGTTTTCCTATTTATTTTTATTTTTTGAACATTTTTATTATCTTATGCTAAATTAGGAAAAATTGGGAAAAATTAGGAAAAATTGAAAATTGATTATTATTGAGAATTGTTGATTCCGAGGGCAAAAATGGTGTGTTTACAGTAGCAAGTAAGGAAGCACAAGTTGTTGAACAAGAGGATGAAGATCAGCTATTCGTAGTTTCATGTGTTGTAAATAGCTGCTCATCCGAAAGTTGGTTGATTGATAATGGGTGCACAAACCACATGACCAACAACAAGAAACTCTTCAAAAACTTGAGGCCAACTAACATTACCAAGGTTAAAATTGGCAATGGTGATCACATCTCAGTTAAAGGAATTGGGACCGTGATCATATTAGGAGCTGATGGCTCAAAGAACATATTTGATGTTCTTTATGTACCTGACATTGATCAGAATTTGCTGAGTGTTGGCCAGCTGATCGAACATGGACTCAAGGTCATCTTTGAAGAGAATTATTTCAAAATTCTTAATGCCACAGGTTAAAAGGTTCTAAGTGTAAGGATGAAAGGAAAAAGCTTTTCCTTTTATCCAATCACTGAAGAACCAGTAGCATTCACCTCAGAGGCAAGCAACACTGAGCTATGGCATAAAAGGCTTAGTCATTGCCACCTGAAGAGGATGAAGTTTCTAAAGGAAAAGGAGCCTACGATTGGACTTCTAACATTTGCAAACTTCCTATCGACCTGCAATGTTTGTTAGTATGGCAAACAAAGTAGAAAACCATTCCCTAAACCATCTTGGAGAGCCACACGGAAACTACAACTGATACATACAGATATTGCAGGTCTTCAAAGAATGCCTTCCTTAGCAGGTAGTCTTTATTATGTTATATTCATTGATGACTTCACAAGAATGTGTTGGACTTTTTTCTTGAAGTACAAATTAGAAGTTGTTGATGTGTTTTGGAAGTTTAAACGAATGGTTGAAAATCAAAGTAATTGCAAAATCCAAGCTATAAGATCTGACAACGGGAAGGAATACACATCAGAAAAATTTAACATGTTTTGCGAAGAGGCAAGCATTCAACATTAACTAATAGCTCCATATACTTCACAACAAAATGGAGTGAGTGAAAGAAGGAACAAATACATAATGGAGATGGCAAGGTATATGTTGCATGACAAAGAGTTGCTAAAGAACCTTTGGGCGGAAGCTGTAAGTACAATTGTTTTCTTGCAAAATAGACTTCCTACACGAGCATTGGAGAACAAAACACCTTTTAAAGCTTGGTATGGTTACAAACTTTCTTTAAATTTCCTTAGGGTATTTGGTTGTTTGTGTTTTTCTCATGTCCCAAACTTCAAGTGTGATAAGTTAGACAAAAGATCAGAACCTGGCATCTTTATAGGCTATAGTTCCACATCCAAAGCATACAAAGTTTATCAACCTCAAACTGGAAAGATTATAGTCAGTAGAGATGTGATTTTTAATGAAAATGACAAGTTGAATTGGGAACAATCGAAGGAAACACAAGCATTCATACAACATGCTAGTCTTTTGTTCCAAGCAAATGAAGATCAGGAAATAAAGTTATGGCAAGAAGAGATGGAAGATGATCCACCTGTCCGAGGAACCAAACAACTCCAAGATGTTTATCAATGCTGTTGTGTTGCCATTTGCAAACTAGCCAGTTATGAGGAAGCTGCTAAAGATCAAAAGTGGGTAAAGGCAATGGAAGAAGAAATGGGAATGATCAAGAAAAACAAGACATGGGAGCTTGTAAACTAACCAGCTGATAGAAAGATCATTGGAGTGAAGTGGGTGTTTCGAACCAAACTCAATGCTGATGGATTTGTCAATTAGCATAAAGTAAGGCTTGTTGTCAAGGGATATACTCAGATTTTTAGAGTGGACTATTTTGATACGTTTGCTCCAGTTGCTAGATTAGATACCATATGTGTAGTCTTAGCCATTGCTGCTCAACACGGATGGAAAGTACTACAACTAGATGTGAAATCTACATTCCTAAATGGTTTCTTACAAGAAGAAATTTATGTAGAGCAACTTGAAGGATTTGTAAAACAAGGCAAATAAGACAAGGTGTATTTGCTCAAGAAGGCCTTTTATGGTTTGAAGTAAGCACCTAGAGTATGGTACAACAAGATAGACAAGCATCTATCAAGCTTAGGATTTGAGAAGAGCATGTCTGAAGCCACTCTCTATGTTAAGTGTAAAGGATCTGATCTAATTATTGTGTCTCTTTATGTTTATGATCTTTTAATTATAGGTGGAAACTCCAAGTTAGTTGAAGAGTTTAAAGAAGAAATGTTGGAAAGTTTTGAAATGATTGATTTAGGATTGATGACATACTTTTTGGGTATGGAAATCAAGCAACAAGAAGAGGAAGTTTTCATATGTTAGAGGAAATATGCAAAGGAAATCCTCAAGAAGTTTCATATGGAAGATTGCAAGGAAATGACCACTCCAATGAACTAAAAGGAGAGCTTAAGCAAGGATGATGGCACTAATAAAGTTGATGAAAGCTACTTCAGAAGCTTGGTTGGATGTCTGATGTACTTGACCGCAACAAGACCTAACATACTCTTTGCTGTAAGTATCTTATCTCATTTCATGCATTGTGCTAATGAAACACATTTAAAGGCAGCAAAAAAGGTGGTTAGATACATCAAGGGAACAGTTAATCTTGGTGTAAAGTTCAAGAGGTGTGAAAACTCAAGTCTATTAGGATTCTTTGATAGTGATTGGGGTGGATCCATAGATGATATGAAGAGCACATCAGGTTATTGTTTTAGCTTAGGATCAAGCTTGTTTTGTAGGAGCTCCAAGAAGCAAGAAACCATGGCTCAATCAACTGTTGAAGTTGAGTTTGTGGTTGCTACTACTGCAGTGAATCAAGAGTTGTGGTTGCGGAAGCTAATGCGTGACTTGAGGATGGAACATCAAAGTGAAACAAGGATATATGTTGATAATTAAGCAGTTATTGCAATATCTAATAATCCATTTTTTCATGGAAAAACAAAGCATTTCGAGATAAAGTTGCTCTGAAAAATATTTTTGGCATCATCCCCCCATCGTCTAATAATTTTATAGGATACTACAAACCTATATTGCAAATTTATAAAAATTATTACAAAATGATATTGCAAATTTACATAGTATTACAACATATAAACCAAAATACGCAAAAATAAAGTTTACACTAATAGTTTGTATTATAGATGCAAATCCTCAATTCCTCGATTCATTATTCAGATATCTCTATTTCTTCTTTCATTGTTCTTTTTCCTCCTTAGTTCATGCTTTCTGTTTTCTTAATTTCTATTTTATATTGGTTTAGCTTGTATAACTAAGATTATAGGATTATCAACAGATATATTTTGATATGTTTAGCTTCCTTCAGTTTATAAGTTTTTTCCTATTATGTTACAGTAGTTGTTAATTAGTCATCAATATATCATTAATTACTCATTAGAAAATTAGTTAGTAAAAAAATTCGGTATTGATTGTAAATATAAGATCTTAGTGTATTATTATAAAAATTGATGTGAAATTAAGTTGTTATTAATTAATCTCTAATGAGTAGATAATTAATCGCTAATATATCATTAATTAACATTAGAAAATTAATTAATAAAAAATTCTGTATTATTAATTAGTCACTAATACATCATTAATTAACATTAAAAAATTAATTAGTAAAAAAAATCGATGATGATTGTAAATGTAAGATCTTGGTGTTTATTATAAAAATTGACATGAAATTAAGTTATTAATTAATCATTAATTAGTAAATAATTAGTTGCTAATACGTCATTAATTGTAAATGACATGTCTTGGGTTGTTGTTGTTGTGAAAGTTGTTATTAATTAGTCATTAATTACTAGATAATTAGTTGCTAATATGTGATTAATTAGTTGTTAGAAAATTAATTAGTAAAAAATTTTGGTATCGATTGTTAATATAAGATCTTAGTGTTTTATTGTAAAAATTGATGTGACATTAAGTTGTTGTTAATTAATTATTAATTAGTAGATAATTAGTTACTAATACGTCATTAATCAACATTAGAAAATTAATTAGTAAAAATTTTTGCATTAATTATAAATGTATTATCTTCGTTTATTATTGTAAAAATTGTTGTGAAATTATTTTAATATTAATGGTAAATTTTTTTGGTTTTTTTTTTCTTATGCATAATAGATGAAGTCCGGACCCTTCGATCCTTTAGTTTTAAGGTAGCAGGAAAGACATTGATCACAAACTGTCTGGGATAGAGTAATAAATCACATATATCTTATAGGGGGATTATGTTACATTGTTAATAGTACAACATTTAACTTACATTTTTAGGAGCAATCATGACTCACCATTTGACGACATGAAATGTCACTTCATCGTGACGAGAACATCATCCCCATCGATCCTTGAATGGAGCCATTCTTGCAATTGGCAAGATTCCTGTGTGCAAGTTGTCTATCATTTATATAACTGGATTGACAGATGATAACTGCCTTAATTAATTAAGCGATGAAGGCTAGTGGCGCACACATTTCACATGCCGACTGGAGAGTTCACTATCACCCTGTATGATGTTGAGGTCCTGCTAAGGCTCCCAATCAATGGTCAAGTAGTTACAGGGAGTAGTTGCATAGATTGGGGTGCAACATGTGAGAGATTGCTGGGGGTAAGGCTAAGGTCTAGTAGTAGGGGCGGCCGCATTAACATGACATGGCTTTGTGATAAGTACTGGATCTTTCCAACCTACGCCAATGGTGAGCAGGTTAATGCCATATGTGTGAGAACTATAGGGATTTATTTTTGTCGATAAATCCAGCTCTCTTATCCATATGATGTTTTTGCCTTTGTTGGGGAATTTCGATGTTATAGAAACATATAGCTGGGGGTCCGTGTGTCTGGCTTGGTTATATAGCCAGCTTAATGTTGTATAATTCTCATTGGTTCATGAGATTGTAGGGGTTGTGATACTCCTACAGGTTTGAGCATAGGATAGATTCCTACACATAACACCCATTAGTTAGCATACATTGATCATAGAGGCTACAACCCCCTTGGCCGCTTGCTAGAAAATGTGGAAGGACACCTAGCATCACTTAACCCATGTAGTTGGCGCATATTAGGATGCACTCGACAGGAGCCGTGATGAGCAGGTATTGATAACACTTTTTTGTTTTTTTCCATTTCATCACATGCATCATCAAAAAATGAATCTTATTTGCTACCCTTTAGGTTGAATAGGAGCCATACACTGGGAATCTAATTCACATGCTATCATATTTCTGTGGAGGTGGCATGAACATTTGGATTGCTCAAATGTTACTTATATGTTTTCACATAGTTGAGTAGCATTACCGTGACCATGTTGCATACACATGTAAGAACCCATTGATTAGTCAGGATCACCCACAGTTGGATTGCAATCTCCTTGCCAGCCAATTTGTAAATCTTCTTAGTGATAATCTTGAAATGAAAGTAGTTGAGCTTACTTCTATTGTCGAATAAGAATTTAGCTACAAGATCAATAGGAAATGGGTTTGGGAGGGGAAGAAATGGGCTATCAAGCATGTGTACAAGAATTAGGAGAAGTCTTTCAATGAACTGTCTAAACTTCTTAATGTAATAGAAAACACAAATCCTGAAACATGAATTGATTGGGAGTGGAGCAAATCGAGTACCTTTGGTGTGTTTACTTTGAAGTGGGTATTTTGGGCATTTGGGTCATACATCACAGCATGGAGATTTCTTAGACTAGTTGTTACCATTGATGCCACTTTTCTATATGGGAAGTACACTCACAAGTTGTTGGTTGCTTGTAGCGTTGATGGCAACAACCATATACTCCTGTTAGCATTCACTTTGGTTGATCAGGAGACAATTGAGACATGTGGTTGGTTTTTAAGAAACTGAAGGAATATGTGATCGATGACTGTAAAGGTTATGAAACCATTTATCTCATATCGGATAAACATGTAGGCATTAGATCAGCAGTCCAAGAAGAAGCGAATGGATGACGGCCTCCATTTACAGTGTGACGATTTTGCCTACGACACATTATAAGCAACTTTAACCCGGCACATAAAAACATGTAATGCAAGAGCTTGGTCACATATGCTGGGTTACAAGCACAATATCTCAAGTTAAATTATGTGATGGAGTAGGTGGGGATTATAAGTCGGATGTCTTAGACTGGTTTGAGGACATGCCACTGGATATATGGACGTTAGCTCATGACTATTGCTATCAATTTAGGTATATAATCTCCAACGTTGTTAAAAGTTACAATTCTGTATTGAAGGGGACTCAGGGATTACTTGTGACTACTTTGATGAAGAAGACGTTCTACAACTGCATGGGGTACTTCGTCTAAAAGCATACAAGGGTTGTTTAATCCTATATCGATAACATGTGAAATGTTTTACTATTTCTAATACAACATAAACTCATTAATAAGGAAAGGGTCGCTTACCTCTCTATCACAGAAAGCTTGTGATTAATGTCCCTCTTGCTGCGTTGAGACTGATGGATTGAAAGGTCCAAGCTCCATTTATTATGCAAAATAGAATATATATTAAAAATTTTAGTATATGTTACCATTAATATCAATATATTAATTTATGACTTATTAGCAACTATTTACTGTTTAATTAATAGTTAATTAACAATAAGTAAAGTTTACAACTACTTTGATAGTAATAGACAAAGATATTATATGTACAATCAATGTCAACTTTTTTTAGTAATTAATTTTATGATGATTAATTAATGATATATTAACAATTAATTATCTTTAATTAAAAGATCATTAACAACTACTTAATTTTATAACTAATTGTATAAAACCATACAATATTTTACATTTGCAACCAAAACAAAATTTTCTCTAATTAATTTTATAACAATTGATTAATGACATATTAATGATTAATCACCTTTAATTAATGAATCATTAATAACTACTTAATTTTATGATTAATTCTACAAAAAAATATAAATATTTTACATTCCCTACCAATACAAAATTTTTTACTAATTAATTTTATAATAATTAATTAATGACATATTAACGACTAATTACCTTTAATTAATAGATCATTAATAACTACTTAATTTTATAACTAATTTTACAAAAACATACAAATATTTTATATTTGCTACCAATATAAAATTTTTTACTAATTAATTTTATAACAATTAATTAATGACATATTAACGACTAATCACCTTAATTAATGGATAATTATTAACTACTTAATTTTATAACTAATTGTACAAAACTATAGAAATATTTTTCATTTGCAACCAACACAAAATTTTTCACTAATTAATTTTATAATAATTAATTAACGACATATTAATGATTAATCACTTTTAATTAATGAAACATTAATAACTACTTAATTTTATAACTAATTGTACAAAACCATACAAATATTTTACATTTGTAACCAACACAAAATGTTTCAGTGCTTAATTTTACAATAATTAATTAATGACATATTAATAACTAATCACCTGTAATTAACAGATCATTAATAACTACTTCATTTTTTAATTAATTGTACAAAACCATTTATATATTTTACATTTGCAATCAATACAAAATGTTTCATTAATTATTTTTTTAACAATTAATTACTTATGTATGAACAACTAATTATTGGTAATTAATAGTTAATTAATAACAACTTAATTTAACAACTATGTTTACAGAAATATATTATAATAATAATAACTCGTAAACATAATTCATTATAATCAATACAAATTTTTTTCGTAATTATTTTTCTAATGATTACATAATGACTATTTAAGTACTAATTACTTTATCAATAATGATTACTTTTACAATATTTTTCACAACAATTAATTCAGACATTTAGTTTTAAAAAAATATTAATTTTTTTATCAAATTCATTTGTTAATGCTAATTAATGATATATTAAAAATTAATTAATTAATAATAACTACTATTTTAACAAAAATTATGGAGTACATATTATTACACATACTATAATAACAAAAAAAATTAATTTTTTCTTAAGAAAATATACCGAGATCTTGATTTGATGAAGATATTTCCACACACGTAGTTTAATAAAGTAAAACCTTCGTGAAACAAAAATTAAGAACACAAAAATTTGCAAACATTAAGATTGAGTGAAATTTGCAGAGAAAATTGAAAGATGGAAATATAAACATATGAATCGAGGATTTATATTTATATTACAAATTGTCAATGTAAAATTTTTTTATGTATTACAAATCACATGTTATGATACCATGTAAATTTACTGTATTATTTTTATAAGTTCGTAGTATTACTTTTATAATAATTTTATAGATTTATAGTCTTTTTATAGGTTTACAGTATTACTTTTGTAACTTTTTGTTATAGGTTTGTAGATACATCACGAGAAAAAAATTCAGTAAAATTTGCATTGAAGACATAGATCGAGTTTGCACATTTAGTTAAATTTTTTTTATCCTAAAGTCGCAAATAGTGTTTGTGTTTTCGAAATCTATTTTAAGAATAATTACCGTGAATACAACATTTACATAATTTTTTTTTAAATTATAATATTTAATTACATAATCCGTAGTTTGGCAATCCAAAAACTAACATTAAAAAAAAAATATATATGGGCTTTTTGTTATGGGAGCACAAAAAGTTGACCCGGCTATAGTCCTTTACCTTGGCAATAACGCCAAGGACCAATAATCGCATATAGTCGTCATTGCATGTATCTTGGCATCCTTTCCAGGACTTTGGGATCCTTCACCGATGGGAAAGGTCTTCCCATTTTTTTTGGGTCTAAAAAGCTGTTTGTAATTATCTTTTTTTTTTTTTTTAATTTTTGTGTAACTTTTATGTATATTTTTATATTATTGTTTTTATAAATAATATTAAAAAATTCTTTTTTAAAAATTTAAAAAATACTTAAATAAGAGAATTTTTTAGAATACTAATAGATTTTAAAACGGGTTTTATAATGTGAAGATGCTGTATATCTCTATTGAGATCCCTTCTTGTGGAGTTCTTTTATTTTTTTTATTTTTTATGAATAATTGGGTCCTTCTGGTTCTTTTCTCTCTCTCTTTTTTCGACAAGATAATGCAAGCTTTTTATGTTGCTAGCTGCAAATGTTGATTTCAACATTTTTAATATATATTAATATGTGTTATATGACGTAGGATCTATAAATAATGAAAAAAAAATCTTAAAGAACTGTTTTAAGAATTTTACCGAAAAAGTATAGAGCTTCTAAAGAATTGAAATTCTTAAAATTCTAGCGTGTTTTTCTAGGACCCATTAAAGTTCTTATCCACGAAGATGCTCTATAGAGCATAAATGTGAATCGAAAAAGAGGAAGCTTCTCGGGGAGGATTTAACCATAAATAAAGAGGAAGCTTGGGAGGAAAAGGCACCAGAAGCAAATGGGTACCTTCATGGATTAAGCTTCCTCTTTTTCATGGAACTGTAACGCGAGTCGTCATGCCTTATCAATCGAGCTTCTCGCTAAGCTTCGTCGTTTCCATTCCAACCGATTTTAGGTTATTTATTTATTTATTTATTTTTCAACTGTTGTTATAATGGAAAAGAAGGGATTTGAACTTAGTTCATTCTACTATTTATCTATAAAAAGTTTAACGAAGACTTTTATTAAAATCTAAACAATTGCTAAATTACATTATTCTACTAATATACATTATATAATATAGGTGGCATCCTTGGATAATATATATATATATATATATATAAAATCTTGAATATCTTTTAAAAATTTTATTAGTAAAGTATAAAAAGAATGACTTTAATGGTAATAATATATTATGTTGATGGATTAATAGTGGGCAAATATTAATAAAATTTTAATTACTAAAAACATAAATGGTAGTTTTCTATAAAATATTTATTATTAATATCACGTATTAAAATTCTATTGATATTTACATACTATTAATCCTAATATGTAATGTATTTGTACCGATAAATCTATTTTCAAGTGTAAAGGCTTCTAAAAAAATAAAATTCTAATAACCATTGAAACCTTGAGATAAGGAATTTTTTTTTTAAACAATACCTAAAATATACCCATCTTAAAAGTATTAAAAAATATGCTACTTAAAATCCGGTGTCCAACACCTAATTTTAAATTGACTTAAAATTGACAATTGAAGTACTAATATTAAAACTAATTTTAAAATCAACAGTTAGTTGCTACTTTCATTTTTAAGTGAAATTGAGAGTTGAACTATGATTTTAACATAAGTTATATACACACAAGAACATTTATCATGGAATCGATACTTTAACTACTGATTTTAATTTAACTTAAATTGGAGTTAAAGTGTTGATTTCAAGTGGTATGCTTTTTAAATTTCTTTCATTTTTAATATATTTTAGAAATTATTTTTAAAAATAATAATATTTTTTCCTTATTCCTGAAACCTTACAATAAAGATGCTTTATAGAAAGCATAAATATGAATTGAAAAGGCTTCTTCTCAGGCCGTTTATCTATGTTGACTTTATCATTGCCGAGATGGATTACGCTTCCTCTTCTTCATGGAACTTCAATGCAAGTTCTCGCTAAGTTTCGTCTTATATTCCCTTCATATATATTATATATATATATATATATATATATATATATATATATATATATTTATATATATAGTTGAATTTTAGTTAAATATATATATATATATATATATATTCAACTAAAATATATTTAGAATTAGTTGACCTCTTTATTTTTTAAAATTAACTATTTAAATTCTAAATATCTTAAAATTTATTTAGAATTTTAAGATATATATATAGTTGATCTCTTTATTTTTTAAAATTAACTATTTAAATTCTAAATCTTAAAAAAAAAACTGTATTTAGATTCTTACATTACCATCTTTCCCTTGATTTTATACAATTTTTAATTATGTTATTTTTTAATTATTTTATCTAAAGATAGAATGATGGAATAAGGTTTAAAAAACGTTTTTAAAAAATGTGAAAGTATATACGATAAATTTTAAAGGTGGGATGTTGACCGTAGAAAAACAAATATAAAAGGGTATATTTTCAAACATGAATATTTTATCTCATTAATGGTTCTTTGTTTATAATTAATTTTCGATGCATTGATGATAGATAACCATCGATGGACGATTGCCTCAATTTATATCCAAGTTTGATATATCGTCTCTGTTTTGTAATTAAAGGGTTATAGAAAATATCACTAAACTAGAATAAATTTATTTGAACTAATTAACTTATTTCAAGAAATGAACTATGAAGCTTTCCATTTTACTTGAAATAAATTAGTAGGAAAACAATAACAATATTGGCTAAGGAATAAATTCGAATTTAAAGTTAATGGACTCATGAAGCAGAATGAATATCTGAACTCAACTAAGTAGGGCTAAATAAATAGTTTAAGGAAAGACTCTTGGATGGTTGGCCATCCTAAGGATTTAAGTCTATATATATATATATATAAAGACACATGAGAAAATCGCTAGGACTTAAATCCTTTGGATGGCCTCTTACGTATTGGATAAAAACAATTCTAATTTGCTTAAGTGTCAAACCTTTAAAGATACATTAAAATTGTCTAGGAGATATAAAAAAGTTTTCTAAGAATGATTAAGAGATTCTTTAAATTTAAATCACCAAAGAAGAGTGCATGAGCATTTTTTTACATGGATCAAGTACGAATACTTGTACTCTTTCGTAGGGGTGGTGATGAGGTGAAGGTACTAGCAAATAGGCACATAGCGAAATGGGACAAAAATGGGTTAGTTGCAATTTCTTAATTTCTGAATCTTATTTCGAAGGAAATAAGCTAATTCGAAAAAGTCAGAGAGTTATGTTGTTTTTAAGGCAAATTTCTTTGTTTAGTCCCTTAAACAATTAAATTTGTTATTTTTGGTAATTTTTAGATTACTTATAACTTTTTATAGATACATCTATTTTGAGTTTAATTTATGGCATTGTATTCATCTTTTAATTTACTTCATTTTCTTAAGTTTTAGGTATTTCTATTTTTGGACAATTTTTATATTCTATTTTTGGTAGCTTTGTGTTTGCTATGATTTGTATGCCCTAAAGCATTGAATAGATTATTCATTGAGTATTATTAAAATTTTGGAGTAATCTTTGCTCTATTTTATTATCGAATTTTTGAATTTCATATAATTGTCGAATTTAAATGTCAAATATCTAGGAATTCATAGAATCAATAGGTATTTGAAGATTGCATTATGAGTATTCGCAAAATCAACAATTTATGGTAAAAATCTAATTTAATTTCATGTTTTATGTTGCATACAAGTGGTGATAAGGGAGGATTAGAAACCTAGGATGTTCAATCTTTCATCCATTTTTCGAGAGATTAATTACATAATCCTATATTTAGAAATGTGCTATGTGCTTAGTTTATATGTTTAATTTGATTTTTTTTGAAGATCAAAACCAATAATGTTTAACCAAGTGATGAACTTAATTACCTCAATAGCTTGCCAAGATTAACGTTGAAAGAACCAAAAGATCCAAAGAGCTAAAAGTTGGAACTATGAATATTGGATTGCATTTATTTCATGAATCTTTTCAGACAGACAGATTTTCCGGTCCTAGACATAGTGTAGCTACAACATACGTTAATTCATTTCATGAAACTAACCAGATTCATTTGGCAGGAATAATGGGATGAATTTCGCTTCTTTCTTACAATCAATAGTAATAAAATCGGCAAACAAACTGCGTGTTAGAAGATTCAGAGGAGGCAGTGACTCCTTCATAAAGGGTAAAACAAGAAAAGAGGTAAATTCTTTGCTAGAAGATTCTGTTCGTGGTGTGACTTTGTGCGGAAAAATTTAAGTTAGTTGCAGGATTTTAGAAATTTTTAGCCAATATGTTGCTATCTTTATGTTAGTTATGATTAGAAATGGTTCCTATTTTCATTTTTTTTTTTTTGTTTCTATTCATTGTATTTAAACTTGGTTAGATCAATAAAAGTTCTATGTGAGTTTTTCTATTCTAAAGTCGTTCCACAAAACAACACATGGTATCAGAGCCTTCTTCTTAAGGGATCTGTGTTATTTGAGTGAGAGAATTGAGTGTAAGTTGAGTGAGGGAGATCCAACAAACACCAAATTCAACACCAAATCTATTACTCGAGTGAATGGCCTCTAAAAACTTCTCTCTAGTTCCTCCTGTATTTAATGGAGAAAATTATCAATCATGGCCTGTGAAGATGATAGCTTATTGGCTAGCTTGGAATCTTGGGATGCAGTGAATCAAGAACATGAAATTCCTAGACTTCCTGAAAATCCCACAATGTAGCATATTTGGATTCATCAAGAAAAGACAACAAAGAATTTTAAGGTTAAAACCCGCTTATTTTCTATTGTTTCTTAAAATTCATTTGTTAGAATCATGAATTTAGAGATAGTCTTTTAGATTTAAGAATATTTTAAGTCTGAATTTCAAGACAATGGACAATTGGTCTAATTAACATCAATAAAGGTAGTCAGTGAGGTATAAGATGTGCATATAATGGAAAGTCTTAATGATAGAGTACCACGTAGATATCAAAGAACTCATTTAACTATCTGTATGTAATTAATGTTTGGGAGATGCATGTATTGGCTCAATTGATTGACTACAAAACTGATATTAGGTTTCGCAATAGTATGATACTGTAGTGCATTAGCAACCTCACGATATGCCATAGAATTTTATAGGTAGGGAAAAACAATGAGCACTAAGTTGATTCCTAGGTGAGATACGAGTGCTAACGAGTTTTGAAAGATGCATATGATGGCATTTAAGGAGATCAAGAGTGAATTGGGATTGACATAGATGGAAGCCCTAAGAAGTATAAGTGACTCGAATGCTAAGAAAGAAGTGAAAATCACCAAGATCTTTTATAGAAAACTGACGAGAGAGAATAGAGATGTAGTGTTGGAGAAAAGCAAGACTACTACTGATGAAGATGATGTCATTGATATAGAGAAGAAGAACAAGAATTTTAGAATCATCAGAGAAGATAAACATTGAGGTGTTAGATTTACTTTGACCAAAACCAATATAGAGGAGAAAGCTACAAAGCCAGTGAAACTAGGCATGAAGAGCCTATTAGAGACTATATAAGGACTTTTGTTGTTTACACACATAATTGGGAAAAAAAGGATAAACAAACTTCATATGTTGTTTCATAAAGACCATTTCTATGAGATGACCATAGAGAAATGCATTCATGACATCAAGTTGTTAAATTGCCCTTCAAGAAGACCTTACATGAGCTAAAATAAAGTGGATGGTGGTTGCTTTAATAATAGGACTGAAAATCTCAGTGTATTCGATGCCCTCTTGTTGAGTGAAGCCTTGGGCCACTAAATTCGCTTTATAGCACTTGACTTACCCTTTTGCATTAGATTTGGTTTGAAATTTCAACATGGTCCCTACAACATTTTGATGAGACAATGAAAGGACAAGAATTCATGTTTTGGTTTTAAGAAGATAGTCAAACTCTTCTCTCATGGTAACAACCTAAGTAGGATCTTTTAGTGTAGCAATGTAATAATGAGGTTTAAAAATGGAAGTATGTGTGTATAAATTGAGGATAGTTTTGGGTTTAAGGTAGGCAATTTTGGATTGTGTAAGCATAGGATGAGTGGGTTTAGTGGGGGAAGGTTGAGGAGGGGATTGATTAGGTTGTGTATCGGGTGATGGTAGAGAAGTTGAGGGGACAATAGTGTGACTTGAGGATGAAGGAGGAGAAGCTTAAGGGATTTTAGTAGAGGCTGATGGTAAAGGAGGATGGAAATGAGTGCAATAATAGGCATTAATGATGGATGGATGGAGCGATGTAGGGGTTGGGGGTATGGATGTAGCTAAGGTAGAAGGGTCATGAGGTGTGGAAGAAGAAGGAGAGGGATTTAGACATATCGGTGGCAGGAAAGAGGAGGAGGGGGCATGAAGAGCTGAGGATATAGATATGTTGAGGTAGAAGGTTTCGAAAGTGTAGAGGAAGAGGGAGAGGGGTCCAAAGATGTAGGTAGTAGGGGGGATTTGGTAGTATGGTAGCCATTAGAGTCAATGGGTAGGATGGATTGCTTGTTGAAGGTAAGAAGTCATTGTGAAGATGACTAGGGTTTAGTATTAGAGGAGGGTGATAGAGTGGTATAAGGAAAAATTGATTTATGAAAGACAACATTACGACTGATATGAACTTGACTTAAAGTAGGGTCTAAGCAGTAATAGCCTTTACACTAAGTAGAATAGCCAATGAATATGCAAGGGAACAAGTGAGGGGAGAGTTTATTTGGAGCTTGAGGTGTGGTGTTAGGTAGGGATGGGTGCGGTTTGGTTTGGTATGGTTTATCCCTTGAACCAAACTAACCGAACTGTAATATACAATTTTTTTTTTCCTAAATCGAATCTAACTATATGGTTTAGTTTATAATTTTTTCGAACAAAAAAAATGGTTTGGTTTGGTTTAGTTCACAGTTTGAACAGTTTTTATTCATGTTATTAATTTTTTTCTATATACAAGGTAATAAGTCATGAAAAATTGTATTTGACACAAAAAATATTTAATTAATTGTCATTTTTCTGATATCATTTACTATTTTCAAAATAAGAAGAGGAATTAAATAAGTAGTATGGAATCTTCTTTTTTATTTATACATTCTCTAGATTTTTATCGCCATTTTCTTTTTCTTTACTTCTCGTGGTTTGGTTTGGTTTGAAACAGTTCGGTTTAGTTTCTAATTTTTTTCGAACTTAAAATGATGGTTTAAACCTAATTTACAGTTTGATTTGATCTAATCCAATTTACTGTTTGATCAGTTTTTCTTTTTTACCTACCTCTAGTATTGTGATAACAAAGACACTTAAATGTGTAGAGAATTTGATAGTCAAGAGGCATTTTATAGAGAAGTTCAAATGGAGATATGTGTTGAAAAGTCTCAAAGGGTGATCTATCTATCGATAGTGTAAATAGTAATGAGTGCTACATTGACCCAAAATGTGGGAGGAATATTTGCATGTAGTCGAATGGTGCTAGTGAGCTTAGTAATGTGTCTATGTTTACATTTAGCAACTCCATTTTCTTGGGGAGTGTAGAGGCAAGAGAGTTAAAGATGGATGCCATTATCATACAAAAATGTAGTGCAAGCCTCGTTAATAGATTTACCATCACCATTACTATGGAAAACTTTGATACAAGTTAAGAAGTAATTTTCAACAAATGATTTGAAGTGTTTAAAATAAGAGAAAAATATCACTTTTATTGTGCATTGGGAAAATTCATGAGTATCAAGTACAATCATAAATAAAAATGACATAGTAATGAAAACTTATATTTGATTAAATTGGCAATTGTTAAACATCAAGAGGCTTTTGCTCTTTACATGAATCAAGTGTAAACAGCTAGTATTCTTTTATTTATGTGGTGATAAGGGAGGAATAGAATTCTAGGAGGTCTAATTTTTTTATCCATTTTTCAAGAGATTAATTACAAAATTCTATAGTTAGAAATGTGCTAAATTCTTAGTTTATATGTTTAATTTGATTTTATTTTTCTTAAGATCAAAACCAATAGATTGAAGACTTGTCCTGTCTAGGCATTTCTCAACAAGGGAAATTATAACATGTGATACACCATGAAATAAATATTTGATACTTGAAAATTTTTATGGAACAATGTTGAATTCACTACCTTAACTTTACCATTAATTTTAATTATACACCCAAACTTTTAAATTGCCAAATTATACACCCAATTAAAACTTAGACTACTAGCTTTACTACCTAGTGAAATTCTATTTGTGGCTATTATCTTAGTCAATTATTTGAACCAAGTATAAGTAGAGTTGGCTTTATCTTAGCCAATAAAGGTGGTTAGGGGTAGAACGCAATACATGAATTGCTTATTGTTTTACCATGTCATGAGACAAAGTAAATCAATGGGCCCATGATATACTTGTTATGTGATGTATGGTATAGGGATTCCATGCATTGTATAATTTGTGAAATTAGCAACCCAATTTGGAAGATTTGAAATACGTTGATCACTGGAAAGGGGTGGCTCCACTTAACCTTGTATGTGAACGTCTCGCAATCACAACCTTTTCCATGTCTTCATTTTCTTTTCTTAAATTCATATTTCAATTTTTTCTTCCCTGAATACTTTCCAGAGTTGCAAGTCTTGAAAGATTGGTCCTTTTAAGTTTTGAAGATTGAAGATGAAGTTTATTATTTTTTTAAAATTATTTTTGTAAAGTGTATTTTGAAATATTTAATATATTTATCTTATATAGTAAAATATCCTATGTACATGTGGTACTTACATGTCTTTTCTTTCTTTCTTTCTTTTTTTTTTTCATTTACTGATATGTCTATTTGTAATTGGTTTAAATAACTAACTAGGATAACAGCTATTAACGGAACTTCATCAAGTAGTAATACTAGCAAATAAAGTGTCAATTGGGTGTATAATTTGACGAGTTGAAACTTTAGGTGTAGAATTGAAAAAAATGGATGAAGTTTAAGTTATATAGGTGACATTGTCCCAAATTTTTTTATTCACATGTTTAAAAAAATTATCGTAAGTATTAACAAAACACAACTCCCATAGATGTATAGATTGTGTATTCTTCGTACTTACCGTAAGTATTATGGTGCATCTACAAAAGAAAATTTTTGCGTATTAATGTTAATTGATTTATTCATTAAGGAAATTTAAGAATTGCCCAGCTATTATTAGTGGGAGCATTTTATTTTTATGGGATTTAAGCAATTTTCACAGTTACACCACTTTTTAGGCAACCCCGCGTAACCAGTCAATGTCCACATCGTCATCTTATTAACGTAAGAGTGCAAGACCCTGACAGTATATATAAGCAACCGTTGGGTCGGTGTAGTTTATCAGACACAAAACAAAAACCAGCACTTCACATTCGTACGAGGAAGCAAACAAAATAAGAAAACAAAGCTTTCGCTAGACATGGATCATTGTTTTCTATTTTCATTTTTTCTTTCTGAACTATTTCGTTCCGTGCTCATAAGCATGACAAGTACTCTCACAAGACTCAATGCCAGTGTGGGTATAGAGCTGTCTCTCAATTCGTCGACATGTCTTGGTGCATCCAACAAGAAGTGGCGTTTGCCTTTCGTCAAAATCTATTGCTCCAAAACCATTTTTTCTCTCGTCAAAAATGGCACTAAAGCGAAAAACAATCACCCAAAGTTTCAAAATCACCTTCCTACAGTGTGATCTTCATTGGCCAGGATGATGATGCTTTCAGTATTGATCAAAGCAGACCTTCTCATGTTGTCGAGGATAAGAAGTTTGAGAGTCTACTCGAATTCAGCGGAGCCGAAAATGTTGTCTCCGCTCTGAGCTCGACATTGCTAATGGGATTGATGGAGACGAAGAAGACGGCTAGTAGACAAAGAGCATTTGCCAGCAACACTTACAAAAAGCCTTCAACCAAGAGCTTCTTGTATTTTGTGGTGGAGGCCTTCAAGGACCCTACCATATTGATCCTTCTAGTTTGTGCTGCACTCTCCCTTGGATTTGGCATCAAGGAGAATGGAGTCAATGAAGGTTGGTATGATGGCGGAAGTACTTTCATTGCGGTTTTCCCTGTCATGGCGATTTTGTAGGTAGGCGAAAAGAAAAGATATTTTTTTTTCATATTTATATTGCTAGAACAATAACAAGAATGCTAGAAACCAGGAACACCAACCCATGATCTAAAGGATAAAAACAAACTCTAACAGACTCAATAAACAAATGTTCCTAAGAATAAGCAATTGTATATTTTGAATCAGTCAATCAATGCTCTCCCTTGATTCAAAATTACATACTCCTAAGTTCATTGCAAAGAACTGATGCTTGGCTTGAGGGAGTGATATTGTGAATATATCAGCAACTTGTTCATTTGTGTTGCAAAACGTTAATACAATCTTCCCATTAGCTACTAGTTTTCGAATGAAGTGATGTTGAACATTGATATGCTTGGTTCTTCTATGAAAAGCTGGATTTTTTGCCATTGTAATTGCTGACCTATTGTCATAGAATATCTCGGTTGCCTCTATTTGCTCACAGTGAAAATCAGCAAGGAGTTTTCTGAGCCATAAAGCTTGCCGTGCTGGTGCAGTTGTTGCTGTATACTCTGCATTGGAAGACAATAAAGCCATTGTTTCTTACTTCTTTAAACACCAAGTAACAGCACCTAATCCAAAGTTGAAAACACTTTCGAAAGTACTTTTTTGGTCATCCAAACATCCTGCTCAATCACTATCAGTGAATCTAAACAATGCAAAATTAGGCACTTTAGTATATCAAATACCAAAATCAACAGTTCTAACTACATAACGGAGGATCCTTTTCGTCACACAAAGATGTTGCTTCATAGGACTTTGCATAAATCTGGACACTATGCTAACAGAGAAAGTAATATCGAGTCTAATGTGTGTTAGATAATTCAGACCACCAACTAGACTCCTACACATTCTCGCATAAGCTTTTTCAATCCCATCCTCCCGCTGTAACTTCTCATTTATATTCATAAGTGTAGCTGAAACTTCATAGTCATTCATCTTAAACCTCTTCAGAAGGTTAGCAACATACTTCTTTTGACACATAAAAATCCCATCCATACATTGCTTCACCTCAAGAACCAAGAAGTATTGCAGCACACCCAAATCAGTCATCTCAAAATTTTCCATCATACTTGACTTAAAATTAGTAATCAAAGACTTCGAAGAACCTATATAAATCATATCATCTACATAGAGACAAACCACCAAAAAATCACTATTACCTTCACACTTCAGATAGAGAGTGAGCTCATTTTCACTCCTTGTGAATCTGCTCTTTTGAAAGAAAGCATCTATCTTGCCATACCATGCATAAGGAGCTTTCTTTAGCCCATAAAGAGCTTTTCTTAACCTATAAACTTTGTTTTCATAGCCTTTTTTCAACAAAGCCTTCAAGTTATGAAACATAAGCCTCTTCTTCCAAATCACCACTCAAAAAAGCAAATTTCACATCAAATTGATACACAGGTAATTGTAGTTGGGCAGCCAGAGCCAACATGACCCTCACAGTTTCAAAACGTGCAATAGGAGAGAAAGTATCATCAAAATCAATACCTTGTTGCTTTGAGTAACCCTTTGCTACGAGTCGAGCTTTATGCTTTTAGATACTTCCATCAACATTAAATTTGGTTTGAAACACCCATTTGAGCCTAATAACATTTTTACCTTCAGGAACATCAGCTAACTCCCATGTCGAGTTTTTCTCAATAGCTTCCATCTCATTAGCCATAGCAACTTGCCATTTAGTTTGTGTTACTGCTTCTTCAAAACAATTTGGGTTAAAGACATATAATGCAAAGTTACAGGACTCATAAACTTCTCTCAAAGATCTGAATTTTCTCGGTGGTGTCTCACTAGAAGAGCTAGATGAAGGAGAATGAGAGTTCACTGAATTTGTGCTGCTTCTAGTAGGAGAAGATTCGGTAGAAGACATACCACTAATCGATGTAGCATTCTCACTTGTTGGTTCCATAGCTTGAAATGGAATGGTCGTTGTATCACTATTGCTCCAATTCTACGTGCCTTCCTCATTGAACTAGACATCTCTGCTTATAATAACTTTGCCACTGATAGGGTTATTGAGACGATATGCTTTAGATTGAGGACTATAACCAATAAAAATGCACTTATCTGATTTATCGTCAAGTTTGGCACAAGAATGAACTAACGTATATGCTATATAACCAAAGACTTTTAAGTGGTTTACTGGAGGCTTCTTTCCTATCCATGCTTCATACGGTGTATAATTCATAACTACCTTTGTCATAGAGATGTTCAGGAGATATACTGCTATTGCAATTGCTTTGAAACAAAATTGATTTAGTAGTCCCCTTATCTTTAACATGCTTCCTGCCATTTCAACTATCATCCCATTCTTCTACTCGACTACACCGTTTTGCTGTGGCATATTTGGGGAGCTGTAAGTTCCTTGCGAATACCATTCTCATAACAAAATTTAGTGAACTCATTAGATAGAAATTCACCGCCTTGATCTGTTTGAAGTGCCTTTATACTCTTGCCACTTTGCTTCTCCATCAAAGCCTTAAATTTCCTAAAGTTCTCAAAAGTTTTTGATTTGAACTTTAAAAAATAGACCTAGCTCATGCGACTATAGTCATTAATAAACAATAGAAAATACCAACTTCCACCAACTGGAATTGTATTCATTAGCCCACATAGATCAGCATAAATAAGACAATTTGAAGCTCGCCATGACTTTCTAGTTGGAAATGGTCTCCTCCTTTGTTTCCTATAAATGCATCCTCCACAAAATACAAGTTCACCTATTTTTGACAAACCAACAACCATTTCTTTCTCATTCAAAAGGTGTAATCCATTAACATTTAAATGCCTATAGCGCAAATGCCACAATTTAGCCTCATCATCTCCTTTAACAATAATGGCTCTACTCACATCATTTGACAGATCAAGGGGAAACATTCGATTTTGTATCATGTGAACAACTGATATGATTTGACCCAGCTTTTTATCACTAATGGCACAAGACTCACCATCAAAGACAATTGTATAGCCACTAAACATCAATTGACCAACACTTAACAAATCATGGGCTAAGCTAGGCACAAATTGCACATCATGAAGAAGATTAATGTCTCCTTGTACAATTTTAATGGCAATCGTACCTTTCCCTTCTACTTGAACTTGCTTGTTATCTTTGAGTCATACTTCACTCTTCTGAGACTCATCAAGGTCTTTAAACAAGGTTTGAGAATCTGTCATATGATTTGAGCACCCGCTATCTACAAACCAAACATCATGCATTATGTTAGGAATATGAGAATGGGCCATAAACAACTTACTTTCCTCTTCTACCTTCTCCGTAAAATTGGTAACCTTTCGCTCATCCCTCTGCTTCCTCTAGCATTCAGCTTCTTTATGTCCATACTTCTTGCAATAGTGGCATTGAATGGTGCTCTTGAATTAGTGCGAGTCACCAAATTGACATCGACCTCTACCACTTCCATGGCCATAACTACGAAATCCCCCTTTGCCTCTACCAATAGACTCTTTAGCTTTCCCTTTATAATTGGACTCCCCCTTTACTTGAAAAGCTTTCTCTTCAACCTTCTCAATGGACCTTTTTAATCTATCTTCATGAGCTATCAAAGAACTCATTAATTCATCAAAAGTATAGGTAGATAGGTCCTTGGACTCTTCAATTGCAGCAATAACATGATCAAAGTTTCTTGTTAAACTCCTTAAAACTTTACTTACAATTGTCTCATTGCATATGCCTTCACCATATGTCTTCATTTGGCTAAAGATTTTAGACACTCCGGACAAATAATTTTGCACGGATTCCTTTTCTTACATTGACAACAATTTAAAATCATGGCAAAGAGATTGCAACTTCACCTGAATTACCTTCTTATCTGCAAAATACTCTTGCTTTAATATCTCCCATGCCTCTTTGGAAGTTTGGCTACTGCAATTCATGGAAAAATTTCATCATCAAGAGCTTGCTGAATAAAAAATAGAACCTTTACATCTTTCTTGCGATTCTCTTGTAGTTGTGCATCTAGTTCACTGGTCTAATTCGATTCTGCATACCCATTCTCTATGAAATCCCACAACTCTCGGGACTTGAAGAGAGTCTTCATCTTTAGACTCCAAAATTGATAATTTTACCTTTTGAAAATCGGAATCAAGGGCTACAAACTCCCACCTACACCACTGCTTGCTGCCATGGGATGGAGGTCTTGCAATTTCTTTGTCTCTCCCTCATTTTACTCTGGCTTTTCGTGGAAGAGGACTGAACCTGGAAAGTTTTTTTTTTTTTTTTTTTAATTTGCTCCAATACCAAACATGTAGGCAGGCCAAAAAAAAAAAAAAGATATATTTTTTTTTCATAGTTATATTGCTAGAACAATGACAAGAATGCTAGAAACCAGGAACGTTAACCCATGAACTAAAGGATAAAACAAACTCTAACAGACTCAATAAACAAATGTTCCTAATAATAAGCAACAGTAAATTTTGAATCAATCAATCAACAAGTTTCTGCTGGGAGTAACTTCTAGCTGAACGGACAGTTGGACAAATTATCCCATGTTGGCAACAATATCCATATCGATGTTGTGAGGAAGAGTAGGCGACAACAAATATGATGTTCGACATCGTTGTGGGAGATATTGTCTGCTTGAAGATTTGGGACCATATTCTAGCAGATGGATTGTTTGTACATGGCCATTCCTTCCAAGTTGATGAATTCTGCTTGACAGGAGAAAGTGATTGTGTGGAAGTCAATGGCTCCCACAATCCTTCCAAGTAATCGTGTGGAAGTCGTGTTCAAGTCAATGCCCGGATGCTGGTTACATCGGTCGGAATGAGCACGACCTATGGCCAGATGATGAGTTGGCTCCGCTATGATATGGGCGAACAGACACCCTTCCAGGCTCGGTTGAGCAAGCTTACTTCAGCAATGGAAAAGGTTGATGCAGCCCTTGCATTCTTAACCCAGGTTGTTCAGTTGGTTTGTCACTTCATTAGAGGCCTAACAACATTTGGTGATATAGTCAACACCATGGTAGTAATCAAGGCGGCTGCAGTTACGATTGTTGTGGTTGCAATTCCTGAAGGTTTTCTTGTTGCTGTCACACTTGTGTTGACGTACTGATTGAAGAGAATGCTGGCTGATCAGGCCGTGGTTAGGAAGTTATATGCCTGCAAGATTATGGTCTATGGGCTCTGCAACCACAGTTTGCACCAACAAAACGGGCATCCTAACTTCGAATCAAATGCAAGTCACCAATTTTTAGCAGGGCCAGCACGCAGTAGAGGAGGAATCATACCCTTCAATTTCTAGATTTGTCCTCAATCTAATTAGGCAAGGAGTTGCTTTGAACACGACTGGTACTATCTATAAGTCTTCTTCCAAATCAGAATTCGAGTTGTCTGGAAGTCCAGCGGAGAAAGCGATTCTTTCTTGGCTGTCCAGCAACTCAACATGGATATAGAAGAACAGAAGCAGGGTTGCATTGTTATCCAAGTTGAAGCATTCAATTCCGAGATGAAGCGGAGTGCAGTCCTGATAAAGAATGAGAAAGATGATACAGTTCTCGTGCACTAGAAAGGAGCTGCTGAGATGATATTGGCAATGTAGCTGTGTACACAAAATTTGGGTTTCTAGATCTATTCTTTTCTCTACGAACTTTCTCTAAAAAAGTGTTGATGTTTTGAAGTAATGTGTTTAGATCTGTCTCTTGTTAGTTTTTTATTGTTGTATAGAGAATGTGCTTGCAAGGTTTGACGAAAAAAAGTAGAGGGAATGGTTTTAGTCTTCGAGTGCCAGGGATACTCCTAGAGCTCAAAGCTTATTCTTGGGTAACGATTCCTTTTTCCTTCTTTTATTTTCCTTTTTTTTATATAAATAACTGATAATATAGTTGTAAAGTCTGCTATATTACTTCTACAGTTGTAGCTCTACTCAACTGTAACAAACTACTTTTTGAAATATAGTGACTCCTATCTCCACTTATTATTTTTCAACAATATCCCTCAAGTGTAGTGGCCGCCTCTCATTTCTTTTAGTGAGTCTTTTATGCTCAGTCATAACAAAAACATAAGAAGAAAACGGATCCGGTTCCAAATTCAGAAGTCATCTCACCATATGTTGGTTCTCTTTCCCCAAGTCAAGAACCTAATTGCCTGAATAATTTGTTTAGATTAGCATTAAAGGGAACAAATAATCCAACTAGCTAAAAGTTGGAAGCCTAGAATATTAGTGTTACATTTACTTCTTAAATCTTTTTAGACAGATAATGATTTTCTGATCCAAAACACAGCATAGCTATAATATAAGTTAATTCATTTCATGAAACTAACTGGATTTGTCTAGTGAGAATAATGGAATAAATTCTAGTTCTTTTTACCTCTCAGCAATAATAAAGCAGGGAAACTAACTGCATTGCAAAAGACTCAAAGAAGGTAGTGCCTCCTCCATAGCAAATTAGCAATAAAACAAGAAAAGGGGTAGACAGGATATTCAATGGAAGTAGCATTTCTTTGTAGTTTATATGCTTCTAAGACATATATTCTCATGTTTCACAAATCAATCAAATGTTACACATATTCATAACCTTCTACTTAAATCTATGCACATTTTTTAGTTTTGATTTTTCATCATTTAAAGCTTCATGGTTAAATTTAGTAATGGAGAAAAGTTTTGAAAATATTAATGATACATATTTATAATATATTAACACTACTTTAATAATTTCCGTATAACATAAATCTTATAACGAATAATAATAAATTTTAAAATGAAAAAGTAAGAAAAAAATGAGATCCATTATGTAATTAAAAAAAAGAAAAATAATTATAAACTTGATTTTTATTTTAAGTTTTAATGAGTTTAACTATTAGAACTAGCTTTAAATTTGTTACTCATTTATTACTAGATGAAAAACTGAATTTACACAACTTCTCGAGAGTTATTTTAAGTTTTGAAATTAAGGAATCAAAAAAAATGAAAAACTCTATAATATACTATAATGTTTGTATATTGCTTATAACATAGTTATATATGTATATAACATGTTGTATTTAGTGTGTTATGATAATTTTTTCTTTCCTTTTCTTCTTATGTTTCTTTTCTTTTCTTTTCTTGTTATTGCTTCCTTCTATGTTGCTTTTGTTGTTTTTTTTTTTCTTTTCATTTTCATTTTCCTTTTCCTTCCTTATCATCCAATGGATGCATGCATACATGTACAATATATATAAATTTAATAAAAGCTAATGAAAGGAAAACTTAAATATACATATTAATATAAACTATAAATACATATATTTATATATATATATAGATATATTAATTATAAACCACATGATTATGTATATATATATTTATATATGTATATATTTATGATTGTGAAGTTTATTCTTTCTAAATTATTGATCACTATTAACAAAAAAAATAAAATAAAATGATAAGGAAATTAGGAGACAAGCTCACCAAATTTATTTATTTATTTATTTTCATATCCTCTTTTCATTTTTTTTTCTTTTTTTTCTTA
The DNA here is from genome assembly GCA_037954665.1 of Laguncularia racemosa. Taxonomy (NCBI): domain Eukaryota; kingdom Viridiplantae; phylum Streptophyta; class Magnoliopsida; order Myrtales; family Combretaceae; genus Laguncularia; species Laguncularia racemosa. Next base: position 222,214 of record JBBMOL010000095.1, on the reverse strand, counting down.
ATCGATTTCACTTGTTATAGTGTATAACAACAACAACAACAACAATATGATGATGATGATGATGATGATAATAATAATAATAATAATAGTAATAGAGAAGTTATTAAATTAAGATAGTGAAATCATAAATTGGAACATGAATGATGATAGTGTAAATTTAGCATTTGTGGTTGATAATTATGTGGTGTATATTGGTGGTTATGTATTGAAGTGCTGATTAATTGGATTGTGACAAATTGAGAATGTTTTTGAAGTGGGGTGATATTTGGTTGTTTCTGTTTTGACAGAAAAATGGATACTTGATGTTTGATAGCCTGTGTAATTAAATGGTTGATGAAACTAGGTTGTAATACATTATTATTGATCTAACCTTATATGTTGATATATTGTGAAACTTCATTTCCTTATGATTTGTTTGTCTTATCTGATTTATTTTATCTGATTGGTTAGCTAAATCTAAATTGATATAATGATATTCGACTAATATAAAATCCAACATGCATTGCATGAGACATTACATTATGTTGAAGGCCATCACTACTACAAAATGTGCAAGAAGTAATTGTTTGTAGATTATTGTTCCTCCATTGACAAACTAAGTGATTTGGGAGTTGTCGTGCCTTTGATGGAACTAAGTTTAAGGGTCTTGCCTGTCTTTAAGGGTTTATGTTCTCAGTGTGCAATTAAGGCACCTAAAGCTTAAGAATGGTTTGTATGCTTAGTGTGCAGTTAAGATACCTAGAGCTTAAAAATTAAAAGTTGTAAGATAATTAACTAAGTGAGAAGACAAGAATTAAGTAAGATGTGGTGCCCAGTACTAATGGTAAATGAGATCCCCTAACCTAAGGTCTAAGGGGTGTTAGACCTTAGACTTCATGCTGGTTATTTGAAAACCGTGTGCAATGTTACATTGAATATGATTGTCCATGTATAGCATATGATTGCAAACTTACTTAAATTGCTTGTGTGCATGTAGTATTAAGAGTATTGCACTCTTATCTCATTGAGCCGCAATGTGCACGCCTCTCAATAGATTGTTTTGTAGAAAACATCACAAAAGCTTAAGATGGGATAAGATAAGATGTGACAAGAGCTACAAGAATAAAACATGATATAGTAAGATGTGTATTAATAGATTATTTAGATGAAATCTTATTCTTCTGAACTCAATGTAGAAATGGAATTTGTAAAACTTAGATGTGCTTTTTCGTTTTATTATTTTGGTAGGGGATTTTGATTCTCTGTGATTTTGGTTGACCATGAAATAATTGATGAAATCAATAGTGATAATTGATTAAATAATTATTTAGAGTTTTGCAACATTTAATTAGCAAGGCGGTTATCACATAACGGGTGCACACGTGATGTGATAGCTTTAGTTGAAAGTTCTAGGCTCCCCTTTAGGGCATGACAAAAAGAGGGAACTAACTTCATAACTTTAAGAGGATGTTTTTTTTTATTGTTTTAGGGTTTTTTTTTAGAGAATAGAAGAATATTTTTTTATACTTCAAGAATTAGGGTTTTTCTTTGATTTCTTTGATGATGCATACTTTTACATCATTGAGTATTTCTATTTTCAACATGATTAGAACTTAATTTTCTTAATATTTAGACATGTGGATCTTAGAATTATCATATGACTAGGTTTATTGCTATTCAATGAATTATTAGATTTGTTGATTCAAGTGTGTATTCTTGATTTTGTTTAAATTAGTATTTCTAGGGTATTATTCTAATTATTTGATATTATACATTATAATTGAGAAATCTGATATGTAATTAAATCTAGTATGTTTGAAGGGAATTTATGTAATCTTAGAGATATGTTATATAATTATTCTGAAATTGATTAATTTTTTTTAAGGAATTCATTATTTTTAATGCAATATTTGAAATATGTTATTACGAAGAGGTTCAAATAAGTATTTTTAATATTAGGGTTAATAAGATTGAGAAAATTATTAAACTAATTTAGAAATTCTCCTAGTCAATGAAATTAAAGAAGGATTTGAATGAATTTTGTTGATGTCACTAAAAAATCATAGGGGAACAAAGTCTAAATACTTATTTTTCCATCTTAAAGTTAATTATAATCTGTTTTACTCTTTTTTCTTTTTATTTAATCTTTAGTTCATTAGTTAATAATTAGTTATAAGTTTTAATTTAATTAATTTTTATAATTTATCGGTTAGATAATAGGGTGTCAATTAGTATTAGAATTCTCAATCCCTATGGGACAATATCTATATTCAATCCACTATATTACCAAATTTGATAGGTATACTTGCCTCATATTACCTACCCACCACATGAGAAGAAAAGACTCAATGGTTGCTATATGCCACGTATTATGTACGCGTGGTATATAAATATTAATAAAATTTTAACATATATAAATTATACAAAATATAAGTAATAATTATTTTTAAAACTACCCATTTAACTATCATGTATGTTAAAAACTTATTAGTATTTATACACTACATGTTATGTGTGTCAAAATCTTATTAGTATTTATATATTATGTATACATAACACGTGACATATATCAACTAATAAATCTTTTTTCCTACATGGGAGCTTTCCTGCTAGAATTTTGTGATAAATTATGAATTTGTAATCCAAGACAGTGATTGTTTTAAAAATGAACCAAGGGCACTGAAAATTGCTTGATATTTGCTATTATCCAAATCTTACTGATCTAATTCTCGTAATATTAAGAATCACCCCATCTTAATTGAAAATCTAAATATCTTTTTAGAAAGAAATCAAAGTTTGCTTCCATGTTTCTCTTGTATTGTTTTATTTTTTTTCAATGTTTTCGTATATCTCTATTTTAACGTGCATAATCTTTTTTAATATTTTTTTTCTTGGTTTCAGCGAATTAATCTAAGAGGTTGAAAATAATAGTGACTTTTAAAATGGATTTGTATTTTTTAGTTATGAGTTTATTGCATTAACAAGATAACAAAAAGAAAAAAAAAAGAATCATAAAAATTGGAAGCTCTAAAAAAATAAAAAATAAATTTGAAAAAAAAGAAGAAAAAAACTATAGTGAGTTGATCCTAAATAGCGATATATAGGTATTCAAAACTAGAATAACCCCAAAAATAAAGTAATTTCTTTCCTTTTCACTTCCATTGTTTTATATTTTTAAGTTAATTAAATAGCATTTCCTTTTATACCTTGTATATGAATATTTTCTTTATTTAGTCAAAACTTTAAAAAATTAATTAACCCTTTCAATAAAAAATTTTACCTAATAACCATTATGGTTTAAAAGTTTAATCTCCTCAAGCTTAGAATCTCAATTTTGTTTTGACCAATGGTTTGGTATATTCACACATTACCCTTCACACATGAGTTTACAACCATTGCCAATCATCACTTGAAAGCTTGAGGAACGTAAAATAGTCAAACCCAGATGCTTGACTAAACAGGTTTGTACAAAATGATGGGTACTTCCAGAATCAACCAATATATAGAAATCTCTTTAGAATTGATCATTCCTTGAAATCTAATTGCTTAAGGCAATGATGTTTCTAATAATGCATAATACCTCATAGCCACATATTCATCAATATTATTATCACCAGTAGTGCTAAGAAGTACCTTTCTGGTGACCACTTCTTCAATCAATAGGTCTTCTAATTCTAATGAATCTTCACATAACAATGCCAAATATTGTGCTTTGCAGTTATGATTTTTGTGAAATTTCTCATCACAATTAAAGCATAAACCTTTGTCTTGTTGAGGTTGCATTTCTTATGCTGTACGCTTTTTAATAGGTAAAGGTGTGGAAATAAGATTTAGAAGAGAAGAAGAAGGGGGAAATGAAGGTGGAGGTTTGGTAAATTGTGAAGTGGAAGGTTTAAAAAGTATTGGTGTTGTAGAAAAAGGAGTGTGCTGAGAAAACTGCTCAAAATATTTGGCTTCATATTGTTTCACTAACCATACAACATTCACTAGTGAAGAGGGTTTAGCACTTTGAACATCTCAACGAATTGAAGTTTTAAGACCCAAAACAAAGCAACTATGACTTAGGTACACCCACTATCCTATTTGAAAGAGCTTCAAATTCATACTGGTATTCGAAAATTGACCTTTATTGTGTCAATTTAGATAACAAGCCCTGGATGTCCTCATATTTAGAAGGGCCAAAACAAAATTCTAAGGCTTTGATGAAATTGCTCCAAGATGTAAGTTGTCTATTCTAAAGCATCCATTTATACTATTAGAGAGCAACTCCTTCCATTGCAAAAGAGGCAATGGTGATACGATGATGTTTTAGAACTTTATGGAAATTAAAGAATTGTTGGGTTTGAAAAACCCAACCAAGAGGGTCATTGTTAGAGCATTTAGGTGTTTCTAATTGTATTCATTTCAACCAGGAGTCATTTATTAAAGTCTTATGTCCCTTCAAACATGATGAATCCATAACAATGACTATAGGAGATGATGATTGAAAAGGATTTTGATTTGCTATTGCAAATTTTTAATACTATCAACTCTAGTAGTTAAACATTGCAATTGTGCATTAATGTTTACCAACAATTGCTTTAATCCTTGGTTACTTTGTTGCATGATAATGAACATGCTCTTGATTGTATCTATGTCTAAATTGTGAGTTGCAAAACAAAGCTCTAGTGCCATTGAAGAAACAAGAGCACCAAATTGATGGGCCTTTCTTGAGTTTCAACCTACTTTAGCCAAATTAGGTTTATTACTCATAAGAACCTTTAGACTAATATGATTTTATTATCTCTCTTCCTCTCATGTATCTCTCAATCTCTCTCTCTCTCTTGATTGCTTCCTTTTATCACTTTGTCATCTACTACAAAAACTAGAGCATCTCACTATGGTTTCTTTTTTTCTTTTCTTTTTTGGAGTGGGGTGGTAATTTGTACGAAGAAGATGATAAATCTTACTTCTTTGAGTGATTAGCAACTGTAAGGCACCAAAACTATAGGAAATCAGGATTAATTTCTTTTTTTTTTATTCTCTCTTTTATATTGTTGTTTCTTTACAACGGATTGCAGTTATTTCCTACTCATGTATATTTTTTTATTATTATTGCTATACTATTTCTATTTTTTATACATGTGATGTGCTATTTTTACAATCATGCCACTAATATGTGATGTAGTTTGATAGCCATTTTAGGCTCCTTCGGACATGTTTAGCTCTGTCTTTAACAAATTTGCATTGTAACGACAAGGGGTAAGCACAGTTCAATTCGGTTCAAGATTTGATTTTTTTTTTCTCAAATTGAATCTAATCTTACGGTTTGGTTTATCATTTTTTTGAACCTAGAAAAAAAAATGATTCAATAGAGTTTGGCCCGATTCGGTTCATGGTTTAAATTATTTTTACACATGTTATTAATCTTTTTTTATAAGCAAATCAATAAGTTCTAAAAAAAATTATACTTGAAATTAAAAAAATTAATTTATTATTATTATTTTTATATCATTCACCTTCTTTAATACCCATTTAATATGTTTAAGGAGATTTTATTATCTCTCTAAAGGTAATTATTTATATATTAGTCAATAAGTAAAAATATAAAATTAAACAAATAGTAAGTTATTTAATGTAAACCAAATAAGAAGAGAAAATAAATAAATAATATGGAATTCTCTTTTCTAATCTTATATTTTCTAGATTTTCTATTATTTTTTTTCTTTACTTCTTATAGTTTGGTTTGGCTTGATTTTATAACTTTTTTAAACCTGAATAAATAAATAAGTTTAATTCATAATTTTTTCGAATCTAAAAAAAGAATTTTGACCTAATTTATGGTTTGGCTTGGTTTGATTTGATCTAGTTTAATTCACAATTCAATCGTTTTTTTTTTTTCATCCCTAGTATCGACTATGATTTAATATGAAGGAAGTATAACTTGACTATTGGTTTGACCAAAAAAAAAAGTAGAAGAAAAAATAAAATTAATTGACTAATGGTTTATTCGCATTGTAAAGAAGGTAAATTCTCTCCTGGCCAGTGCTCCGTGGTCTCGATTTTATGATTTGCTTTTCTCTTCTTTTATCAAGTTTTGTATACGTACGTTTGGTTACAGTCCATATAAACAATACAACTCGTACTATTAAATTTTCGACAATGCCATGGAAAATGTATGTCTTTTCTTTTTTTCTTTGGTGAAGTCAAATATATGACTTTCGGGGTTAAGTAACGAAAGGGATCTCTTTTCTGGGGTCAGCGTTCGTTGAAGCAAGATGTTCCCAAGAGCTTACGTAAATGTCGCATGTTATGGTCTAGCCTGAAGTTTCTTATGTCTTATATTGTAAGTGTAAAAGGGACTTTGACATCTGAAAGAGAGAAATAGCCAATTGTCCATATAGAACGTATAATGATAGGGACGCTGGAGTCTTAAATTGTTACATGAAAAACTTAAAGCTTTCGTTTAAACACTCTTTTTTTTTTTTTTTTTTTTTTTTACTTTATTCTTTAACTTCTCAAAAAGAGATTTTTAGATTTTATTTATATTATTTATAAAACTCATAATACAAAAACTAAATAAAACTAACAGTAAAAAATAAATAAATAAATAAAGAGAGAACTTCATGGGATTCTTGTTATAGGACGACAGAAAGGCAGACCTGAGTCTAATGACCGATAACTGTATTTGGTCCTCATTGTATGGTGTTCCGCATCATTTCCCAGACTTTGGGATCCTTCACCAGTGGGGAGGACTTTAATTTTTTTTTTTCCTTCATTAAAGATTTTAAAAAGTTATAGTTATTATTATTATTTTTTTAATTCTTTGTGTATATTTTTTTTTATATTATTAGTCTCCTAAATAATATTAATAAATATTAAAATATTTTTTTCGAGAATCTCAAAAATAAAATAACAAAATTCTTACACAAGAGAATTTTTTAAAAGGTTGATATAATACCTAAGATTTTAAATTAGGGCGGGTGGGTGGAGATGATGTGCATCCTTATTGAGCTTGCTTCCTTGTATATTGAGGTCCTTCCGAATAAAGTGAATTTTTTTTTTTTTTATGAATGATTGGGTCCTTTCAGTTCTTCTCTTTGTTTTTTTTTTTTTTTTCCGATGACATTTGTCAGATAAAGCAAGCTTTTTACGTTGCTAGCTGCAAATGTTGAATTCAACATTTTTAACGTAAATTAATATGTATTATATAACGGGAAGGTTTGACGATAAACAAAGACGAAACCTAGGAGTAAAAGCCCAAGAGGAAGCAGAAGCAAACGCGTACTTTATGCATCGTGGCTTGCATCATCGCGAGTTTCTTCATGGACCGGGCTTCCTCTTTTTCGTGGAACGTCAACTCAAGTTTTCGTACCAAGTCAATCGAGCTTCTCGCTACGCTTCGTCTTTCCTATTCCAACCCACAAGTACACCGCTTTTGAAGTTATTTATTTATTTATTTTTGTCAATTACTATTACAACTTGGAGAGGAAAAATTGAATTTGTTTATTCCACCTTTTGTTTTTTTAAGCAAAAATAATTATAAAAAGGTGTTTTTGGTAACTTCGTTCTTATTTTCATCTATTTTCCACCAATATATACTGTTAGGTAATGTCTTAGATATTTTCCTTTCAAAACTTATGCAGATGTGACCAATTATTTTATTTGTTTTACTTCAGCTTTGGATAATCTATTAGGATTTGTTCATAATAAAATATGGATAATAGGTTAGGAAACCTGTGGAGAAAAAAAAACTTAAATATCTTTTATATTTTGGTTTTTAATAATAATAAATATCAACTTGCTACTAGATAAATCACGTTATCCATAGAAGGTTAAGGAGGTTATTTTCTATATTTGAAAGTTTAGAAAATATATTTATTCACATCTATATCAAAGTTTTGAAGTTATTTGCAATTAAAAGAAAAAAAGTATAACCCTATCTATATTGGTGTGGTTCTTTACATTAGGAATGGTGGTAAGGATAGAAAATTGTATATGGCCTTAAGTCATGTTTAATATAAAGGAATTCATTTCATATCTTTAGAAATTTATATCAATATCTTAAAAAACTTTCTTTTATTATAAAACTTACCATTTTATCTGAATTCATTCAAAAAAATTCCTTTTAATATTTTTATTCTTTTTTTAAATTCCTTACAGAGGATCCTAGTCTTTTTAAGTAGCCCACGCACCTTAACGGGGAAGAAGCCTTTTCAAGCACCCCACTTAATAGAGAAGCAATCCAAAAAGTGGATTCCCTTCCTTGAAAATATCGCCAAGGAACAGGCGAGGTTCTTTATCCCTTTTCCCATGCGTTAAGGTACTTGTGAGTTCATCATGAATGACCGGACCCTTGACATTTGTCGAGGAATATAACTCATAGTTGCTTTTTATATTGCGAGTTAGAAAACACCGGTAAATATTGTATTTTTTTAAAAAAAATTCATAAATACTATACCTATAAAAATTATTTTAAAAATATTTTTTGAAAATATATGTTAGATTTACGATTTCTTTTTTCTTTTTCAAAAATTATAAAATTGAAGACGCTAATGTTGTTCACGCCTTCAGGCAATGCTTGAAGGCATGAACGACATCTAGGCCTTTAGTGTAATTCCTTTTTTTATTTTTTATGCTTTGACACATGAAAACATATAAATTTAATCCTTATAAAAATTGCAAATAGTTATGTTGTTTATTTTTAATTATAATACACTCAAATCAGTCTTTTTTGATATATTATATGCTCTATAACTCCAAATAAATAAAAAGTTATGATCCTTTAAAGTTGAAAAAACAAATCACATCAGTTTCAGTTTTTTTCCAACTTTAAATGGTTGTAACATTTCACTCATTTAAAGTTATAGAGCTCATAATATATATATATATAAACTGATTTGAGTATACTATAACTAAGACTAAACAATATTGTTTGCTATTTTTATAATGATCAAATTGTTATGTTTTCATATGCTAAAGTGTAAAAAAAAAAAAAAAAAGAGTTACATTAAAGGTATGGACAACGTTTATGCCTTTAGGTAAATTCTCTAAAAATGCGAATGGCATCTGTTGCTTAAAGGTGCGGACCATGCCTGTGCCTTCAAAACAAATTATATTGAAGGCGCAAACCCAATATGTACAGTTTTGCAAATTGAGTTTGCCTTCAGTTTTGCAAATCGGATCTGTGCATTTGAAATCTATTTTTGAAATAATTTTTATAGGTATAATATTTGTAAATTTTTTTTAAAAAAGTGCAATATTTACGAATGTACTCTTTGCAAGCTGCACATGTTGATTTCGACATTTTTAATATATACTAATATACATTATATAATACTGGTAGCATCCATTAATAATATATATATATAAATAAGTCTTAAACAACTTTTTTAAAAATTTTACCAGTAAAGTGTAAAGGCTTCTAATGAATATAAATTCTTAAAATTCTAATGACCGTTGAAAGCTTACGATAAAGATGCTTTTTAGAAAGCATAAAGATGAATTGAAAAACGCTTCTTCTCAGGTCTTTTATGTATGTTGACTTTGCATCATCGCCGAGTTCCCCCATGGATTACGCTTCCTCTTTTTCATGGAGCTTCAATGCAAGTTCTCGCTAAGTTTCGTCTTATATTCCCTATATATATATATATATTTGATCTCTTTATTTTTTAAAATTGACTAAATCTAAAAAAAAAAACTATATTTAGATTCTTGTATTACCATCTCCCCCTTGATTTTATACAATTTTAAATTGTTTTATTTTTTAATTATTTTATCTAAAGACAAAATGATAGAATAAGATTTATAAAAACGTTTCTCAAGATAAATTTTAAAAATAGGATGATGAGTGTAGAAAAACAAATATAAAAGGGTATATTTTCAATTTTACCCTTTTCTTTTATTTGGTTGGTACTAATAAGAGAAATAAAGAGAGACAAATGTGCATCTTAAAACTATCTCCATCTTTTTTAAGCACAAATCTTTATGAAAATGGTATTTTGGTAACTCTGCTCTTATTTTTATCACTTTTCCACCAAATTTTGTCCATTTTAGAAGGATACAGTTTTTGAATTCTCACTCATTATTTCAGTTACGAAGTATGAAACCACCTCCTCCTTCCTCTCAGTCCCACCTATCTATTCATCTCCAATACATATAGTTAGGTAATTTCTTAGATATTTTTTCTTCAAAACTTGTGATATAACCTATAAGTGACTATATAATATAGTTATAGTATATTATTTTGAATTATAGTACATAAAGTTTATTAGTAATTTTTATAAATACTGTTAATAGTTTTATTTATACTATTAATAAGCTTTATATATTATAGTTTGGGGCAATATATTATTACTACACCAAAAAGTCACTTTCAAGTAACTATACCTTAAAATTTTGACCAATTATTTTATTTGTTTTACTTCAACTTTGCATAATTTATTAGGATTTGTCCATAATAAAATATTACTCATAAATAAACAAAAGTAATCTTTCCAAGGTAGTGTTTGGCTACCTTCCGTCTTGAATTAATTGTGCCACTAGTTAAAAACTGGTGATTGATGCAATTATCACTTTTGTTAGTAGGTTGCTACTTACAACAATGGAAAAAGAAGGAAAAAAGAAGAAGTTATGGTTACTAAGTTGTTCAACTCTATAGAAAAAATGTAAATATTTTTTATATTTAAAATTTTAATAATAATGAAAAGCAATCTATCACTATAAATAAATCACACCATAGTGATAGTTGGTCACCACTTAAGAAGGGCTTAAAATATAAGCGAGTCTCCAAGAGCTGTTTCGTTAGTTGGGAACCGGGATGATTGTCAAAAATGTTGGCAAATACATAAACACGGTCTTATTGGTTGAACTTCGTCTCATTTGGCATGACATATGTGATAAGGTCTATAATTTGTATTTACAAACTTTTATTAATTAATAAAAGGTAATGCATGTCGTTAATTGTTTTCATAAATAATCACGGTATTCGATGGCAAGGTAGATATCGGTGATAATCACGGTATAAGATGACAAAAAAAAAAAAAAAAAAAACGATAGACATCGATTATAATTTTAAATATTTGGTTAAGTGTCTAGAAGGATCATAGACCCTATTCTTGATATGTGTATTAATTAGTTAAAAGAGTTCGGGTAATGCATAGATAATAGTTTTAATAATGATTGTAATTTTTTTTTAAAATGAAAATATAATTTAATATTTTATGCATTATAAAAAAGCTTTTCCAATGTAATAGTTAATGAAATATTTAATTCATTTACTAATGGATATTAATAAAATATTTAATTTTTTTAATTAATTTTTAATAGATATTAATGAGATGTTTCATTCATTTACTAATTGGTTATTGATAATTTGAAAAGATAGAATACCTTCCACAAAAGCTTTAGTAAAATAAAAAATTTCAAATCCAGAAAAAGAAAATGAAAGAATGTAATTTGTCTAATAATGAGTTTTGTACTTTTAGAATGACAGATGATAGGTTATGAAGTTAGACACATTAAAAAACTATTTAAGTAGTTTAAGGTCATGAAAATAAACGAGTCTCTATATATGATTCATTGAAAATTAAATCGGTAAAAAAAAAAAGAAAAAGCAACTAATATAAATATTACTCTTGATCTAATGCTCATTCCATCTTTAATGATAGGATAGTGGTTTTCAAAAATGTATTAAAAATCTAAAATATGAAAATATTGTGAAAAAAAGAAAAATCTTTAACATGAAACATATTTTATATAAAACACAAGATAAAAACTTAGTGATTTTGAATGTTTTAATATAATTGAAAATGATAATATAGAGTAAATTTATTATAGATTTTTTCTATTTTCATAAATAAAAAGTTATTATTCTTTCACTTTATATGCAAATCTTTCGTTAAATAAAAGACTCAAATGGTAAGTAATGATAACTTAAAATGATGAAGTACTATATGATATTATTGGAAAGTCAAAAATGTAATTTAATGCTACAATTTTTATATTCCATTTATTTCTTGAATTCTTACACTAACTTTCAATTAATCCATTATTATAAATAGGAAATAGTACAACAATAATGTAACTGTAACTAAGATATATTCACTTTCCAAATAAGAAAGAAATATATAAATGTTGTACTTATCATAAATACATAAGCTATTAATAAAAAATTTTCCTTTAATTATTGTAAATCGCTATAAATAAATTTTTTATTTGTATACTAAAAATTTTCATTCATAAATAAAATGTCATTATTTTTTATTAACGACAATATATGCATATTATACTTACCATAAAATATATATGAAGTGACTTTGTAGTATTGGAAGAAAAAATATGCAATTAATTAATATCATTATTAAGATAAGAATTGAATTTTGTGTAGTGTAATAACATTTTATAAATTATTGATATAATTTATTCTAGCTTTATTTATGTACTAACAGTCTATAATGAATGGACATTAATAATTGTTAAATGGAATTGATATTAAATTATGGCATTATTGATATTTGTCAAATTGAATTACCATAATTAATATCTCCTATAAAACAAAATTTCTCCATTTACACTAATTGACATCAATATTTTCCATTTACTAACAATTTATATAAAAGCAATTCTTCTTTTGAATTCCTTGGAAAATGAACTGATTTTACAATAATGTAATTAATGAAAATTAATTACTTTACAAAAAAAATTAATGATCAAACTATTTATATGATTATGTGCAATGTATTATATTTAGTTATTAAAAGGATTAAATGTATTAAGAAATTATTTAAACAATTTAAGGTCTTGAAATTGGAATAAGGATATGTAAGTGCCTACTTTTAAAATTTTTTTTTTTCATTTTGACAATATAGTAATTGAAATATCCAAGTAGGTAAAATGTATGATTGTTTACTAAAACCTAACATCTCTACAATAATGGTCACAATAAATGAATACATAATTTGCAAATTTGTGGGGTTAACATGTCAAAATGATCGGTTACATTATTTGCCTAAACATTCATATTATTATTGATATCCAAATTATATTTGAAATTTTCATGTTCTTTAACAAATTTTGTAAGTGTATGATTATATCACAAATTTTCATCGATCGCTCTTTTATATAATGATATTTTTATACTTATTCCCCATAAAAGATAAAACTAAAAGGAAAAAAAAATTGAAATTCAAGGCCTTGCAATAATATATAAATATTTGGAGATGTCACAACTTTGAGACTATAATGAAAATAAATAAGAAATACTAAAAAATATTTAATTTTGAATGAACAAAAAAAGTCTCACAAATTAGATAATAATATCTTTACATTTATTCTCAACAAAAGATAAAATAAAAAGGAAAAAAAAGAAGAATAAACAAACACTGGGATTAAAGGCCTGCTATTAATATTCAAAATTTTGGAGATTATCACTTTGAACCTATGATGCAATAAATAAGAAATAGAAAAAAAAAACTAATTCAATGCACAACAAAAGTCTTGTAATTTTATTAAAATAACAATGCATAAATACTCACTAGATATTTAAATTTACATGCAAGTATATCTTAAAAAAAGAAAAAAACTAAACTTGCTCTAATCTCCTTACAAGTTATTCATATTAAAGTTAAAAAAAAAATTATAGTGACAACATCTAAATATAGGAAAAAAAGAATGACCATTTTACAACAATACATATTAATCCTATAAAAACATGTAAAAAGAATGACCATTTTGCAATACTTTTACTTCTATAACAAAATTAAACCGCTCTAAGTCGCTCTAAGTTAGCACAAATGATGAGTGGTTCATAATTAGCCCATGTACGAGATCTCTTTAAATTCTTCGATCTAAATCCAGTGGGAATTGCACCTATTATCAATGTCATTGTTATGCTTTCAACTTTCTCTTGATTATAAACTTGAGATTTCGTCTATTACAATAGAGCTTCTATATAGGAATTACTCTTTAAGGACATAAGCCATGCCCTAGAATGATGTTCATATACATCGTCATAGTTCCAAATCAGCCTGAATCCACAAGGTCATGGGTCAAAGATTAGAGGAATCAAGCCTAGAACTGTGTAGCTTGTCATGGGTCGGTTTCAGGCTCATGACCTTTTTTGTTTTCCTTTTTCATTAATTTTTTCTTTTTTCTTACAATTTTTTATTTTCTTATTATTTTTTTCTTTTTCAGTTCTCCTTAATTCTTTTTTTATTTGGTATAATTTTTCATCTTAAAATTTATAAATAAATACATTAACGATGCCATAAATTGAAGAATAATTTAAGCTAATTGTGGATATCAAACATTAATGATGCTGTAAAAAATATGGAATATAAAAAAGGGAAAAATAATTTAAGCCAGTTGTGGATAATAAAATAAATATACTAATGATGCTATTTAAAAGATAGAATACAAAAAAGATAAGAGCTTCCAAAATTATATATTATAATATAATTTGATAAAGAAATTATGGAAATATTTTAATGATATTATAAAAAGGTGACATACAATAGAGGTAAAAGTTTTCGAAACTATATATTATAATTATAGTATAATTAGGTCATTTTTAAGGTATGTTGAGTAAGACTCACTAGAAAGGGGTATCATATGGTTATTTGTTTAGCATAAATATAAATCAATGTACGCATGGCTATGGTAGGATGTGTCTGTATCAAGTACAACTTAATTATTTCAAGTGGCTAAATTAAAAGGATTGTAGTAGTCATGAATATTGTGTAGAGAAAGAGATCAAATTATATAGAAATTGATCATCTCATTAGTGGTTCTTTATTTATAATTAATTTTCGATGCATTGGTGATAGATGACCATCGATAGACGGTTGCCTCAATTTGTATCTAAGTTTAACAAAGTTATGAGTCAGTTTGCTCATTCGGGGCAAACTTATTCTTAAAAAGGGGTTTTGGGAAAAGTAATTCTCGGATTATGATTGCAAAATCGCATATTGAATTTGTAATTTCTAGATACAATAGAAATCGCATGTTTAACATATGATTTCCATACAATTTCATAAAAAAGTCGTATGTTCAACATGGACGAAATCTATTCCCTATTCTTTGGAGTTGAGATTTAGTTAAGCGAGTTCCCGTGAAAGTGAGTGATTTAACTCTAAAAATATTCCAAACCCATAACATCATGTAGCTGTAAGAAAAAAGCCTTTAACAATTTTTTAGTTAATGACAAATATCAAAGTCTATATAACATAACCAACTTGTCAAAATGATAAACTTATGATAATTCTGAAGTTTATAATATAAATTAATTGAAGAAACAAAATGATTTCATCAATTCATTCAAATAAACAAGTATAATTACATAGTTAAAACAAATGAAGTTAGAAATACATATTCATTCAAGAAAAAAGGAAAAAGTAGTGTATAATTACATAGCTAAATGTATGTTTAATCCCTCCTTTGACATCATCTCTCATAATGTCCATGTCCATATTGTGCCAAACTCTCTTCAATCTGGAAAGAGTTGCTAGGTCCCCCAATGTCAGAATGGGTCTAGGCATGGAATGGTGGCTTATCCCATGAAATATACTGAGGATTTATTTGTGTAACTCCCTCCCCTATATCTAGTGGACTTGAATGTCTCTCCTTTTGAGGAGTGGGTGGAGTAATCGTAGATGTATCTAGTAGATCAATTTCAAGTGTACAAAACTCTATCGGATCGACAGTGGATGTTGAAGCATTGTAAAATGGGGAAGAATAAGCTGCTAGTGAGTAATGAGAGGGTGGGGAATCTGCAAGAGGATTAGGAGATCGATCTGGCATTGCTTGCTAATGATGACCTTAACCACAAGCTTATCCTCTCCCTTGGGTGGCACAAGGTAGAGGCATCTCCTAATGGTGATTCTAATGATCAAAAGGGAAAAATATAACACCACCATGGCCTTAGAAGAGATACCTCCTAATAGTTGCTACAATTTGTTTTTCATATAAGAAATCCATCACCTTAATGTGAGTAGAGGCATCTAACTATATGGATAGTCAATTATGTTAATAATAAAATGCAAAAAATATAAAATGTATAATGGTATGGTTAAATTGACTTATTAGGGCATTGAGCATCACTCCAGTTCGGCTAATATACCATTATGTGACACTATGGTACCAAGGGTAATACTCGAGATCCATCCCATCTAGCAATGTGTCATCGAACTTTAACTAAATGTTAGAGAATTGCCACTCCCCCCATTGCTAAATGTAAACTGTATGTCTCCTCCAATTCTCATCGATTTTCCATTTAAGATCAATCCTATGGAAGGAAGGAGATGTGTCACATTGCTGTAGTATCCTCTCGACCTCACCAAACTACCATATAACCCGATTAGGATAGTGCCACTTTACGATGTGAAAACAAATGAGAGGCACCTGTGCATGCCAAATATCACTCCATTCCTAATAAGAAAGGGGAAGTTGTTTTAAGTTACCATATGTATATGTCATCTAACAAATCTACAAGAAATGAGGTTATTTAGTGAACAACAAACAAGTAAAGTAAACAATATTAAATTGACCAACATACTATACCTACTCGGGCATTTGTTGATCAAGAGTGTCTTGATAATACAAAAGAATGTGAGTGGCGAGCTACATGATGTCAAACATGTCATGCTAGTGACATGCCAAAGGGGCATCATGGGAAATGTAGATTTGGCATTGAATTGGAGCGATGTATGGAAATCTATCCTAAGCCCAGATCTAAAGAAGAATCATAGCTCCAATCTCCTATATAGATGTATGAATAGCATGACACAGGAATCTATACAACCAAGCTAAGCATGCCACCCCCCAATTGTATTACCCTATTACTTGAAAATTCTTCAAAAGTGGGAGAAACATCAAGTGTACTAAGCTAGAATATTTATCCGCAAAGGTGATTCCACCAATTAACTATAGATTGAATGTACGTGCGTAACATATGATGGATAAGTCATTTGCATCGTCTGGTAACCCCCTAAAAGAATTCTTCAACTAAGACATTTTAAATCATCCCCTAAAGATATCGTGAGAGCTAGGCCTAACACCAAATAGGTGCTCACACTCGTTTGCCCAAGATAAGCTGGTGATATTGGTGACTACATGTCCATCAATGAGTAAACCAAATTACACCGCTACATCTTGTAAAGTTACTGTGTGCTCTCAATGTGGCATATGAAACATGTATGTCTCTGGTCTCCACCTCTCAACAAGAGCTATAATAAGATGCCTGTCCAATTTTATGAATGTAAGCTAAGACACTCCAAGAAAGCTAACTTGCTATAGATAAGGCGTGAGGCACTAGTTAAAGTGTAATCTCTCCTTTAAGGTCTTAAAAGAGGCTACCCATTGATGGCATACTAACCAAGCATCCTCTTGAAAATGAAAACAAAAAAATTGTATAGATAATGTGATTCATGAGTATGTAATGTAATAAAAGTGGAAACTAATCGTATACCTATCTCCCCGAAATAACCTTTGAGCAATGGGTATGCTACAATGTGAGGAGAAATTTATCCACTAGGCTTGAATACATCTACAAAAGAGATAACAAAGAGTTAAGTCATGTTTAAAGTTATAAGACAATTTTTCCTTTTTCTTTTCAATTACCAAATGTAGGTTACATAAGAATTGTTAATAAATATTACGATGATTAAGATACATGAACCTTGTACCCCTCCTTCAAAAAAAAAAAAACCACATGCATTCTTAGATAGTGTCTCCTTAAGATCTATTTCATTGTGGTACTACTTGGATCGAGGTCCACCCTTACCTTGAACCAGATTAACATCTAGATGAATGAAAGGAGTCTACACGTTTGGCTACCTATCACTATCCCCAAGAGGATTGAAGTTAGCACAATAGACAAGGGTTTGATGTGTCCAATAATAACATTTAGCCACATGTTGCATACTGTCTACATGAACATATGCCATAGTAGTAAAAGCATGTGAACAAGGAATTTTGTAGGTCTACTATTTGTTACATGTGCATTCATCTCTCATTAGGTTTATAGTGTGATTGTTGCCGCTTGTAATCTTTTATCCCATTCTTCTTGTACTTGTGATAACCTCAAAAGCTCCATTCATTCTATCAAAGTTGACGACCATGTTGCAAATGGTAGCTTAGCCCCATTTCTGAATTTTCTCAACGGCCCATGGTGTAAACACTTCCCTTTTAGCAAATCCTTCACTAACTTTATCATGTCGTTGTTCCCAATACCTAACACAATTATAAAAGATTTTCATAACTAAAGTCGACATTAGTAAACACCTTGCATCATTCAACATGGCATTGTAGCTCTCATAGAAGTTAGTGGTCATAAACCTATATCCGAACTCTTCATCATATGCTCAAGTCCATATATCTTTAGGGATATGAGTGAAATAGTTGGTTGTAGCTTCTTTTCTTTTTCTCAATTCCTCCATGTAAAATTCAAACTTCTTTTTTTGTGTCTTCAAACCTAATGTAGTGACAAACTTTTTGAGTGGGGCACTTTTGTACTTTGTATTGAAATTACTAGCCACATGTTGAATGCATAACTACGAATGCGCAAAGGGGGTGTCCATCCAACATCAAGATGCTTAACTGCCTCAACTATTCTTGCATATCGATCGAATATAAAACATATTGTCTCCTGATCATGATGATAATCGACAATGTGTTCCTTTAACAACACTAAAAACTATGACTAGGATGTAAACAATTATTTATCCACCAAAGCAAATGCCAATGGGATTATATGGTTAGTACCATCCATGTTGCATGCAATTAGAAGTTTGTGATCATATTTTCTATAACAAAAGGTTCCATCAATACTGAAAACCAACCTACAGTACTAAAATGCCTCAATGCATGGACCAAATATCCAAAACACTTTCCAAAAGATCACTTCACCTTCTTTCATGGTTGGCCAACCACTCCAATCGACATGCGAATCTAGGTTATTCAGCTAAATGGGATTTAACAATTTAGGCAATTCTATACATAGTTTATCCTAATTGCCGTATGCAGCTTTGATCACCTTCCTTTTACCATCCCATATTCGTCTCCTTGTTACTAAATACACGAATGTGTTGTGGATATTTTGTTTGAGCATAGAAACCTTTATATTAGGTTCATCCCTAACCTGACTCAAGAAATAGTGTGCCATGAAGCTTGAGTCCAACTATGGATGGTCTTGATTTAGGATGGGATTAATACATGTGTGCGGCCCTTCAACAATGGTAATAACAAAATTCTCTATCTATCCATTTTTGGCATGCATGAAATCGCCATTTGCATCCCTTATCCCTCTTTGTATAGACAACATGCCACACCTTTTTGCCGAACTCATCGACACAATAATCATGGTGATGTTTTATATGATATGACTTCACTGCATATATCAAATCAGACTTCCTAGCAAACCACATTCCTTTCTTCAACTCATCACCAAAGCTTAAATCATTTGAAGATATAGCATTCTCCTCAAATGTTATATATCCACCACCACCATCCCTCCTATTAAAGAATGGAATAGGATGCTTAAAGGACGGAGTTATAGGATCAACCATTAGAGAGCTAGGCATAATAGTGCATGCGATGGCAATTTCTAGAGACATTGGAGGTAAAGGATTATCAAAAGTGTCAAACTCAATGTTTATGCAAGGCCTACCAGTTTCATCCTCCTCATTTATAGCTTCTTCTTCTAAATTAACACATAGATCATTGTGAAAATCTTTGATCTCTTTTACAAGAGCATCTCTAATAGGTAAATCCATGTTAATATCTTATATATAATTTTTAGGAAAATCATAATTTTGTCAAATGTAGCTACAACATTCATGCATTCTTGACCTTGTTGAGGAGGAGGGGGAGGCATTATAGTCTCATTAACTATGGTTTCACCTTGAGTCATGATAGGACTACCTTCTAATTTAACAAACAACTCCTGAATGAACAATCAACCTATAGCTTGAGCAAATTCAACAAGAACCTCTATATCATCATCATCTATGGTTGAGAATAAAGAATATTATGGCCAAATAGAACTTGAGTTAAAAACTGTAGGTTGCTTGTGAAACAACCCCACTTGAAGGGAGGTAGGATCAATATTAATGACTACACATATCTTATTCAACAATTCTGTATACCCCACATTTGTCTTTATTTTAATTTTCTTAAGAGGTCCCCTATCATGAATATACTTCGTCTTCACCATACAAGATATTCCCATGGGCAAATATTGCAAATCTCACAAAATTCGCCATTTCCACTACTAGCTGATAGTAGCATCAAACAATATATAAGCCAAAACCAATTTCATATAATATAAACCTCATCTACCTCATTTTTTTTACCAAATATCACATGAACTTATAAGTCCTTAGTCTAAACTTAATAACACCTCCTTATGAACAATATGGACTTCATAAAATTCCAATTACACACCCAATTACTAAAAATTAGAGCAAAATCTATAAATTAGGGTAAAACCTATAAATTAAAGTAATCCACAAAATTGGGCCAAATTCTCTAAGTTAGGGCAACATCTACAAAATTAGGGCAAATTCTACAGATAATGGCAAATTCTACAAATTAGGGTAAAATCCACAAAATTCGAACAAACTCTACAAATTAATGTAAAATCTAAAAAATTGGGTAAATTCTACAAATTATAGCAAAATCCATAAAATTGAAACAAATTCTATAAGTTAGGGAAAAATCCACAAAATTCGGGAAAATTATACAAATTAAGGAAAATTCTATAAATTGGAACAAATTTTACAAATTAGAGCAAATCCACAAAATTGAAACAAATTTTACAAATTGTGGCAAATTCTACAAATTAACGTAAAATCCACAAAATTGAGGCAAATTATACAAATTACAACAAAATCCATAAAATTAGAACAAATTCTACAAGCTAGAGCAAAATCCACAAAATTAAGGCAAATTATACAAATTAGGGAAAATTTTACAAAATAAGGCAAATTTTACAAGTTAGAGCAAAATCCTCAAAACTCAAACAAATTCTACATATTAGAGCAAATTTCATAAAATTGAGGTAAATATTACAAATTAAGTCAAAATCCATAAAATTGGGATAAATTCTACAAAGGGCAAACTTCATAAAATTAGGGCAAATCCTACAATTATGACAAAATCCAAAAAATTGGGGCAAATTCTACAAATTAGGGTAAAAATCGCAAAATTGAGACAAATTCTACAAATTAAGGCATATTTCATAAAATTGAGACAAATCCTACAAATTAGGGCAACTGTAAAAAAATTGGGACAAATCCTACAAATTAGGGCAAGATCCTCAAAATTTGGGAAAATTCTAAAAATTAGAGAAAAATTTACAAAATTGTGGCAATTCCTACAAATTATGGCAAAATCTACAAAACTACCACAAATAATACAAATTGGAGCATATTCTAACAATTACGGAAACTTTTACAAATTGTGACAAAATGTAAAATTGACCTTAACCAAGTAAATTCTCTACTGATTGATATAGAACAAAGTATATTTTCAAGTTTAACTTTTACCTACTACAAAATTGACAATAACACATTCTATGTTTAGAAGGAGAAACAACAATAGAGTGTAAAAGCATTATATTGAAGCAAACAAATTTATAACAAAATTTTAAAGGTAATAGATGATACTTGCATAATGTAAACTAAAATTGTGAGTTGGAGCTACGGAACTAAACTTTCAAAGCAAAAAGTCATGTTTTCCAAATGTGTTTTAGAGAGAAAAAGAGGAGAAATGGTTGAGAAAAATGAGGATCTATTGGCTTGGTGAACTAATATAGGGGATGACAAAATCGTAGGTTAGCACTGTAATTTCACTCCCAAAATGCACTGTTTGGTTAAATGTAAATCGAAGTGCCAATCTATGATTTTACTACAAAAATCGTAGTTTTAACTTGTGATTTTACTACGTAAATTGCAAACCTAATCTGTGAGTTCATCAACCAAAATCATAGGTTCTATTGCAATTTTATAATTGTATTATGGGAATTTCTTTTTCTAGGACTATTTTTTTAAGAATAAGTTTGCTCCAAAGGGGAAAATTGACACAAAACTTAGTTTAATATACTGCCTCTATTTTGTAATTTAAAGGGTTAGAGACAATATCACTAAACTAGAATAAATTTATTTGAGCTAATTAATTTATTTCAAGAAATGAACAATGAAGCTTTCTATTTTACTTGAAATAAATTAATAGGAAAACAATAACAATATTGGTTAACTAATAAATTGGGATTTAAAGTTAATGGACTCACGAAACGGAATGAATATTTGAACTCAACTAAGTAGGCCTAAATAAATAGTATGAGGAAAGACCCTTAGATGGCTAGCCATCCTAAGGATTTAAGTCCTAACAATTTTCTATACATGCGTCTTAATATATATATGTAATCAACCTAGATACACTAATCAAACCTTAGCTCTAATTTGCTTAAGTGTCAAACCTTTAAAGATACATTAAAATTCCCCAGGAGATATAAAATAGTTTTCTAAGATTGATTAAAAAATTGTTTAAATTTGAATTACCAAAGAAGACTGCATGAGCATTTCTTTACATGTATCGAGTATGAACACTTGGTACTCTTTCGTAGGGGTGGTGATAACGGAGGATTAGAAATCTAGGTTGTTCAATCTTTCATCCATTTTTCAAGAGATCAATTACACAATCCTATAGTTAGAAATGTGCTGCATGCGTACTTTATATGTTTAATTTGAATTATTTTTGAAGATTGAAACCAATAATGTTTAACCAATAGCTTTAAGATTTATTCTCTTTAAGTTTAAGTACTTGTCAACAAGCGAAAATGTAAGCCATGACATACGATGAAATAAATATTTATTACTTAAAAATTTTTATTCTCATGTTTAAAAAGTTATCATAAGTATTAACAAAGCACAACTCCCGTATGTATCCATTGTGTATTAGTGCATCTACAAAAGAAAAATTTTGCGTATTAATGTTAATTGATTTGGAAATTTAAGAAATGCCAAACTACTGAAAGTGGGATTATTTTATTTTTATGGGATTTAAACAATTTGCACAGCTACAACATTTTTTAGGCAATCCCGCGTAATGAGTCAACATCTACGTCATATCTTATTTAGATCAGAACACAACGAAAGACCCTGGACACTATATATAATCATGGGTTTGTTTAGTTTATCAGACAAAAAAAAATCAGCATAGTTCTTACTCGCACGAGGACTAAAAAAAAAAATCTGAAATATTTTGTTCTAGTGCTTTCCCAGGACTCAATCCCAGTGTGGGTATGGAGTTGTCTCTCAATTTTTCGACATGTCTTGGTGCATCCAATAAGAAATGGCGTTTGGCTTTCGTCAAAATCTATTGCTTCAAAACCATTTTTTCTCTCGTCAAAAATGTTACTAAACCAAAAAAACAATCTCTCAAAGTTTCAAAATCACCTTCCTACAGTGTCATCTCCATTGGCCAGGATGATGATTCTTTCAGTATTGATCAAAACGGACTTACTCATCTTGTCAAGGATAAGAACTTTGAGAGTCTTTCTGAATTTGGAGGAGTCGAAAATGTCGCCTCCGCTCTGAACTCCGACATTGCCAATGGGATTGATGGAGACGAGGAAGACACGGCAAATAGACAAAGAGCATTTGGCAGCAACACTCACGAAAAGCCTCCAACCAAAAGCTTCTTGTATTTTGTAGTAGAGGCCTTTAAGGACCCTACCATATTGATCCTTCTAGTTTGTGCTGCACTCTCCCTTGGATTTGGCATTAAGGAGAACGGAGTCAATGAAGGTTGGTATGATGGCGGAAGCATTTTCGTTGCGGTTTTTCTCGTCATTGCCGTCTCTGCTGGGAGTAATTTTAAGCAGAACAGACAGTTTGACAAGTTATCCCGTGTTAGCAACAATATCCAAATTGATGTTGTGAGGAAGGGTAGGCGACAGCAGATATCGATATTCGACATCGTTGTTGGAGATATTGTCTGCTTGAAGATTGGAGATCAAATTCCAGCAGATGGATTATTTGTAGATGGCTATTCCATGCAACTTGATGAATCCAGCATGACAGGAGAAAGTGATCACGTGGAAGTCAATAGCTCCCAAAATCCTTTCATGTTTTCTGGTACCAAAGTGGCCGACGGCTATGCACGGATGCTGGTTACCTCTGTCGGGATGAACACAACCTGGGGAGAGATGATGAGTTCGATCAGCCGTGACTTGGGCGAACAGACACCGCTACAGGTTCGATTGAATAAGCTTACTTCGGCTATCGGAAAGGTTGGTTTAGCGGTTGCATCCTTAGTCCTGGTTGTTCTGTTGGTCCGTTACTTCACAGGAAACACGCAAGACGAGAACGGAAATACAGAATTCATTGGAGGCCAAACAACAGGTGATGATATAGTCAACGCTGTGGTGGGAATCATAGCAGCTGCCGTTACAATTGTTGTGGTGGCAATTCCTGAAGGTTTGCCTCTTTCTGTCACCCTTACACTCGCTTATTCGATGAAGAGAATGATGGCTGATCAGGCCATGGTTAGGAAGTTATCTGCCTGCGAGACCATGGGCTCTGCTACTACCATTTGCACAGACAAAACCGGTACTCTGACCTTGAATCAAATGCAAGTCACCAAATTTTGGCAGGGCCAGCACGAAGTAGAGGAGGGTGCGCACACTTCGATTTCTAGATCTGTCCTTGATCTGGTCGGGCAAGGAGTTGCTTTAAACACGACTGGTACTGTGTACAGGTCCTCTTCTGGATCAGAATTCGAGTTCTCTGGAAGTCCAACGGAGAAAGCCATTCTTTCTTGGGTTGTCCAGCAACTCGATATGGACATGGAAGAATGGAAGCAGGGCTGTGCCATTATCCAAGTTGAAGCATTCAATTCCAAGAAGAAGCGAAGTGGAGTCATGATAAGGAACAAGAAAGATGATACAGTACACGTGCACTGGAAAGGAGCTGCTGAGATGATATTGGCAGTGTGCACAAGTTATTATGATGCCTCTGGAATTATAAAAGAATTTGATGATGAGGAAAAAATGAAATTCGAGCATATCATCCAAGGAATGGCAGCCAAGAGCCTTAGATGCATTGCTTTTGCACATACTCAACTTTCTGAGGAAGAGTTCCATGAAGGCAATGAGAATGTGAAGCTTAAAGAAGACGGGTTGACGTTATTGGGGCTTGTTGGTATTAAGGATCCATGCCGACCCGGGGTGAAAAATGCAGTGCAAGCTTGTCAAGATGCAGGTGTAACAATCAAAATGGTAACGGGTGACAATATTTTCACTGCTAAAGCTATAGCTACTGAGTGTGGAATACTCAAGCCAGATGAAGACGAATTTAGCGGTGCCATAGTGGAGGGGAATCAATTTCGCAACTACACCCCAGAGGAGAGGCTAGCAAAAGTTGAAAAGATCCGTGTGATGGCTCGGTCCTCACCCTTCGACAAGCTTCTTATGGTGGAGTGCCTGAAGACAAAGGGCCATGTAGTTGCAGTCACAGGAGATGGGACTAATGATGCACCTGCACTCAAAGAAGCTAATATCGGACTTTCCATGGGGATTCAAGGCACTGAGGTAGCCAAAGAGAGCTCGGATATTGTCATCCTTGATGACAACTTCACTTCTGTGGTGACGGTCTTGAGGTGGGGTAGATGTGTTTATAACAACATACAAAAGTTCATTCAGTTTCAATTGACCGTAAACGTAGCAGCACTGGTAATCAACTTTGTAGCCGCGGTTTCCTCTGGTGATGTCCCATTAACAGCAGTCCAGTTATTGTGGGTGAACCTGATCATGGACACTCTTGGTGCTCTTGCTCTTGCCACCGAAAAACCAACTCAAGAGCACATGGATAAACCACCAGTTGGCCGAACTGAACCACTTATCAGCAACATCATGTGGAGAAATATACTAGCCCAAGCATTGTACCAGATGACCATCCTTCTGACCCTACAGTTCAAAGGTGAATCCATCTTTGGTGTGGATGAGGCCGTAAACCAGACTCTGATTTTTAATACATTTGTCTTATGCCAAATATTCAATGAGTTCAACGCGAGGAGGCTCGAGAAGAAGAACGTGTTCCAAGGACTACACAAGAACAAACTCTTTTTAGGGATCATCTGCATAACCATTGTGCTCCAGGTGGTCATGGTGGAATTCCTGAAGAGATTTGCCGACACAGAGAAGTTGAACTGGGCACAATGGGGAGCATGCATCGGTATAGCAGCTGCATCATGGCCTATTGGCTGGATTGTCAAGTTCATACCTGTCCCAGAGGTGCCCATTTTCAGCTACTTAATATTGAAAATGAGGAAGCTTATACGCAGATATATATGCTGACTCTATTTGTTCCTGCACATATATAAGTTTTTCCAGTTCTTTTTGCAGGTATGTGGTTAGGAAAATCTTATTGTAGTATTTGATATATACATTGTAATTACCAGATTTCTAAATAAAGTTAAGTGAAATTCCTTATAATTTCCTTGGGCAGATGCTGTTTTTTTCTGTTCATTTTCTTATCTTCATGAGTGCAGAAGTGGAAAATATAGGAAGATGGCAAATCTGATTCCAAAATCAGTAGTCATCCCACCATTTGTTGTTTTTTCCTTCAAGTGATGAACCTAATTACCTCAATAGCGTGATAAGATTAACATTGAAAGAACCAAATGATCCAAATAGCCAAAAGTTGGAAGCTATGAATATTGGATTACATTTATTTCTTGAATCTTTTCAGACAGAGATTTTCTGATCCTAGACATAGTGTAGCTACAACATAAGTTAATTCATTTCATGAAACTAACCAGATTCATTTGGCGAGAATTCCACTTCTTTCTGCCTATCAACGGTAATAAACTAGAAGATTCAGAGGTGGCAGTGATTCCTTCATAAAGGGAAAAACAAGAAAAGAGGTAAATTCTTCGCTAGAAGATTCACAGGAAGCAGGACTTCTTTCATTATAGTTTATTTGCAACTATAACATATATTCTCATTTTTTACTAGTTCTTCAATTCCATGTGTTAATTGAATGAATGAACGGAGGTTAATAGGGAATGAAAATGCTACGGATGCGGATCCATGTCTGAAGGGTCTTCATTTTTCATAAGATAAAAATTAAGATACCCTCCTTATGCCTGGTGAGGATTTTGTAGAAAACTGAGAAGAATGCTCTTACTTTTTATTAATGACGGTATATATATATACATCAGCAGGGGCTACGAAAGGATAAAGATAAAAAGTAACGACAGTATCTAAAATCCCTATATTCTACCAGAATAACAACCTGACTAATGACGAACTACAACGACAGACAAATACATCCAAAAATATTCGAATAAATAATAATAACTGCACGCTAAGACTTCCTGCAGATTTCTTCTGGAATATGAAAATACAAGATCTCGTCCTTACCACCCATAAAGCTGCAGGGAGTCAAAAGAAGCATTACAGTCATGGCAACATTTTCGTCTTCCGCTAGGCATCAGCTAGATTTTAAGATAGTTCATCAAAATTTAAGAGTAAAGATCTAATAAATCAAATAATTCAAGTTACTCTTTAACAAGTTTTTTATTTTCAAACATCCAGTTGATTAATTAATTCTTTATAACGGACTCTATTTTTCTTTGAAAAATGAGACAGCAGCCGTCGGCATTTTCTTAGGATTTTCCATAGAACTCTTTGAGCTAAGTAGTCTTTTCCGTGCAATTCCAAATGAGCAGTAAGTCTTTGTATCTTATAGGTGAAACTAACTATTTGAAATTCAATAAATCCCCTGTTTTTTTTTTTTTTCTTGTGAAATAACTTAAATGAATGAATATTAAATATTATGGTAGATTGTAGTTTAAATTTTTTTAATTTATATCCACATGGTAAGGTATGAAATATGATTTCATATCCATCTTGAGACTTACTCAAAATGTATACTCGTTATATTACTAGTTTTAAGTCTCAAGATGCCCTATAATTTCTCAATGTGTGTACAATACTATAAATTTATTTGTGCAAGATGGCATAGCATAACTTAATTTGAGAAATATAATAGAAATCCAAGCATGTTAGCTCTACTTATAACCCATTATTTTAAATTAACATGCAGTTAGATTGTGAAGTCTAAATTTAAATTTACAAATAGATATCATGGATTATGTTTGTTGTATTTTTACTCTCACTTTGTACTTTTTATTGAAAGTTATTATGTTTGTACTTGTTAAAATTTACGGGTTTTTATTTTTTATTTTTTTACCAACGTCGTTATAATTTATATTTAAAAACATCATGATTTTTAATATTAATAACAAATCAAATTTAAACTTAAAGTAAGATATATATATATATATATATATATATATATTATGATATTTCAACAAGTTGCTTGCAATATATTTTATAGTTACAAGTTCAAAAAGTTACTCATTAGACTTTGGTTTCAATCTCTTGAAACCTGCACTTACAAAATAGGGATTACTACATGTCGAGTCTAATTTTTTATTTTGCATTTCTAATCCGATCTATACTAGACCCTATGCTCATCTAATGTAGATCCTCGACTTAAACTAAGAATTTTATTTTATTTTGGAGTCACCACCCAACTGAAGTTGGGAAAGATTGAATGAGGACTAATTAAGCAGATTAATCCTAATTTGGACAACTAGTCAGCAAGATTTCCTCTTTTCGTTTTTGTGAACGAGGAAAGGGAAAACCAGAGTTGCTGGATTCGGAGGCTAACCTATTAAAACCTTAAAGTTACCACCATATTCTCTTGAAATCTAAACCTTACCCTAATGTCTTTTGTTGTTACTTATTTTTGTTATTTTTTTTTTTGTGTTTTGGTTTATTTATTAAAGACTACTTATTCTAGCTATGGAAAATGATTTTTTATTCTTTTTAGAGTTGCCCCAAATGAGTACTTACGTAACCTGCTATTTAAGATCAAACGAGTCGTAGTTCGCTTTTCATGAAAAACTTTAGTGTGTTTGTTAAATTTTAATTATGAAATTACTTCTAGTTTACGTTTTTATCATTTTAGTATTTTTTGGAAAAAATTAAGCCTAAGCTTGATTGTTTTATTTTTTTGAAAAATGAGAATTTAAGGAAAAACCAATTTTGGATTTATTTAAGAAAAGGATTTTTCTAAGTGATAAAAAAAAATTATTTCTCTATTATTATCTTACCTCTATAATTATTATTTGTTTGTTTATTTTTTATTTTATTTTATTATTAATTTTTAATTAATTAATTAATTAATTATTATTTTATTTATGCTAAACTAAAAATCTAAATTCTATCATTTTTCCTAATATATTTTTATTTTCTTTATTTTTATGATTTCATTATTTTTTATTTTATCATATATATGTTTTTGTGATTTTTATAATTTTCTATTATTTATCCTAAACTAAACCTAAAAAAAGACTAATATACATTCTAATATTTTTCTAATATTATTTCTTTTTGAATTATAAATAACAAATAAATAAATAAATAACAAAATTCGATAAATAAATAAATAATGAAAACAATAAAAAAAAATCCGACTTACCTGGATCTGGGTCAGTGTGTAGGTTGGGTCGGTTGGGTCGAGTTAGGTTGGTCGATCACGGCGATTGGAGCTTCTCGGCGGTGGCGTTCCAGCAGCCCTTTTTGTCGAATGAGGGAGGCTTCTTAGCTTTTTCGAGGGTGGGGAATTCAATGGTGGTAGTGGATTTCTCAAAAAATGTCTCCTAGTGGTGGTTTGAAGCTTAGTCAGCGGTCGCGGCTTGAGGAACTCTAGTGAGGCTTTGATTTCTCCTATTTTCTCTCTTTTTCTCACTTTTGTTCTATGCTCTGACTTCCTCCCCTCGATTCCTATTTATAGACGCAAGAAACCGAGCTGGATAATCTCGAATTTCCTCCGATTGAGGCAAATCGGATTTCGGTTGAAAAACCCATCTCCGATTTGTGTAAATCCTTCGATTTGTTGTGATTTGATTCCAATTGGATGATGTTTATCCTATTTCAGTTAAAGATCTGTTGGATTTGTGCAAAAATTTGAATCAAAACGGCCGAAATTCGATTTTTTCCCGCCGGCGACGATCTCAGATGAAGGACGAAGAAGATCACGTGCCCGGCGCGTGCATTCGTGTTGGCCAATCAGTTGCTGATACGTGTCCTGAGGAGGAAGAAAAATTACAAAACGCGGAATGCGTCCCCCGTGATTCGAACGCCTGACCTGACCCCTTCCCCCGCGCGTACGGTCATGGCTCGGACCAATTGGGCTAGCCCACTTACTCGTTTTTTTTTTTTTTTTCACAATTTGCATATATGCAATGCGATTTTTATTATTTTTGCATTATTTTGAAATTCAAAAAAATTGTAAAAATTATTTAACCCCTTTTATTATTATTTCTACAATTATTTTCCAAAATTGATGTATTTTCCTATTTATTTTACGTTTTTTAATATTTTTCCTACTTTTTGCCAAATTAGAAGAAAAAAGGTAAAAAATGAAAAAATTGAAAATTGATCACTATTAATTATTAGGGGCAAAAATGGGGTGTTTACAACTGCCCCTCTTTGTAGTAAAGTTTGGAAAACTTAACTACAACGACAAGAAAGATGTCATTTTTAGCCTCTTGACTGAATGGATAACGCCTTGGTTTGGCTAGTTATCTGGAATTTGGTCTTTAGTAGGAAAATGCTCCATGAGCTAATAATCCCACGAGTAATTTGTGATGATTGGTATTGCTTAGGAAATGGTCTTAAACAACCTAACAATTTAAAGTAATGTATCCCCCCGAAAAGTGCTCTATGGGCTGACTTATCGGTGATGGGAAACATCTCAAGGATTGTGTAGGAATGTGTTATTGTAAATGGAATAGCTGATGATAGGAAGCGTCTTATCGGACTAGCAACCTTAAAGAGAAGATTGTCTCAGGAAGCGCTCTTATGAGTTGGACACCTGTCAATAGAAGCATCTGGCTAGACTAGCGACTGTTTAGGGAGAAATACCTTCGAAGAGTGCTCTTATGAGCTGACTATTCGACAAATTTGACAAATTCAAAAATTGCTCTCATGAGCTGACTAATCAACAGATTTGAAAAGTGCTCCTATGAGCTAACTAATCGATAGATTCGAAAAGTGCTCCAATGAGCTAACTAATTGATAGATTCGAAAATTGTTCTTCTAAGCTAACTAATCGATAAATTCGAAAAGTGCTCCTATGAGCTAACTAATCGATAGATTCGAAAAGTGCTCTCCCGAGCTAACTAATCAATAGATTTGAAAAGTGCTCCTATGAGCTAACTAATCGATAGATTCAAAAAGTGCTCATCTGAGCTAACTAATTGATAGATTCAGAAAGTGCTCCTATGAGCTAACTAATCGATAGCGGGAAGCGCCTTCTCAGACTTGCAACCCTGAAAAATAGGTATCTCGAAAGGTGTTCCTATGAGCTAACCTTGAAAAAGAGTATTTAGGAAAGTGCCCCTCTATGGGCTGACTAACCTATAGCGGGAAGAAATGTCTCGAAAGGTGTCCCTATAGGCTAACCTTGAGAAGGGATGTTTAGGAAAGTGCCCCATTGTGGGCTGACTAACCTATGGTGGGAAGCGTCTTCTTAGACTCGTAACCTTGGGGAAGAAATTCTCGAAAGGTGCCCCTATGGGCTGACCTTAAGAAGGGATGTTTAGGAAAGTGCCCCATTGTAGGCTGACTAACCCATGGTGGGAAGCGTATTCTTAGACTCGCGACCCTAGGGAAGAAATGTCTCGAAAGGTACCCCTATGGGCTGACCTTGAGAGGGTATGTTTAGGAAAGCGCTCCCATTGTGGGCTAACTAACCTATAATGGGAAGAAACGTCTCGAAAGGTGCCCCTAAGGGCTAACCTTAAAAGAGGATGTTTAGAAAAGTGCCCCTCTTCTTCCTATTTTCCTACCTCAGTGTTGGGCTCTTCAATTGAGATCTTGTATGTCGGGTCATAGATTCTCCCCGAACGGGTGATTCCACCTATGATAGGGGGTCTTTCTTGATTAATAGCTCGATAGTCAAATGGCATTGCCTTATATCTCTCTGCGGATATTAGGACATTGAATACATACCTCTTCCTTGAAATTTG
This sequence comes from Laguncularia racemosa, assembly GCA_037954665.1. NCBI lineage: Eukaryota > Viridiplantae > Streptophyta > Magnoliopsida > Myrtales > Combretaceae > Laguncularia > Laguncularia racemosa. Next base: position 190,153 of record JBBMOL010000095.1, on the reverse strand, counting down.
CACCTCAGTAGATTATCCTTTGTAGCACTTTATTACTATCGACTTTTGGTCCAATTTAATCATGTTCACAGACTTCTCCTCTTCTTTTAGTAGGTTGTCCTCTTTCTCAAACTCGGGCCTCCATCCGCTAGGTGGCCCATACTCGGTTGGAGTGAAGGAGTAATTTAGCAGATACTCAAATCTCCCATGTGATTCGCCTAAGGTACTGACCGTTGGGTCTCTAGTTAACCATCTTTTCTTGATATGTGATTTAGGGGTTTCATCTAGGGTTTGGCGTGGGTGACTTCCTCGCTGCACTGTTGCTTTTTGCTGTTTTGGGGACTCTTTGGAATCCGGCTCTTCAGATGTGATCATATTGATAGTGGGCTTATGGTTGGGCAGTAGATTAGTGTTGACATTAGGTGCTGGTGTGTTAACAAAGTCCAGCTGCACTATTCCGGTGTCGATCAGATCTTGAATTTTTGTTTCGAAGCCTCTAGCATCTATTTGTAGAATGCCCCTCTTGGCCTATATGATAATCACACTTGAGGCTTGAGTCAAAATTTCTAGGCTTGTACCAGTCACTCGGGATCTCGAAGTTGATCAAATTATCCGCTCGTAGCCGAGCGAAGACCTGGCTGAGCGGGATTGAGATTGGAGTGAACTGTCTTAAGACTTTAGTGGCTTGGGTGTAATTCGTCGAGGACTGCTGGATTGGGGCACTTGTGGTCTAGAATGTCACGCGGGTCCTAACCTTGTCTGCTTTACCGGAATTAACCATGCTGACGGTAGACTCCTTGGCTTTGTTACTTCCGAAGGGCCTTTGTGATGATGTGACCTTGGGAAGATCCATTGTTTGGAGTTTGCCTGATGTGATGGCATTCTCGATTCGGCACCCTACTGCCACTACTTCTGCGAAGCTGGATGACGTCTGGCCCACCAGATGTGAGAAGTAGGTCTTATCCAAAGTGTTGACAAAGATGAATGTCAACTCTTTTTCAGAAATTGGGGTCGCTACCTTGGCAGCCTAAGCTCTCCAACGCTGAGCATACTCCTTGAAAGACTCAGTGTGTCTCTTTCGAAGACTTCCCAGGTCGATTACCAAAGGGGTAACTTCAATGTTGAATTTGTATTGGTCATAGAATGCCCAAGCAAGTCTTTCCCAAGTATTGACCTGATTGAAGTCTAGGTGTGCATACCAGACGAGGGTAGGGCTTGTAACGCTGTCTTGGAAGGTCTGGATCATAAGCTGGTCATATTGGGTGTACTTACTCATCTTTTGTACATACAGCCTTGTATGCATCTTGGGGCATCCAGTACCATCATATTTTCCTAATTTCGGGGTCTTGAACTTCTCCGGGTATACCTCCTCCCCATATACTGGTAAGCTAGTGATCCCTGCCTGTTCAAAACCGTCAAGCCCCTCTATTGTCTTCATCTTATCAGCCAGCTGTTGAAAAAGTCTCCTTTCCATCTCCTTTCGCTTGTCCTCCATTTCCCTCTTTATGTCATCAGAGGTTGGACCAAGATTGACTTTCGGTTCATACTTGAAAGCCAAGTTGAGGTGGGAATTGATCTCTTCATATTCTGGAGGCTAACACTCTACTACTTTCCTCTTTCTAGCCCCTGAGTTTTCTTCTTGAGTCGGTTAGGTGGTGCAAAGGAGGCCAATACTCTCAATCATGAGGTGGACTTGTGCAGCCAATTGCTGGATTGTTTGTTCCAAGGATACGATCCTAGGATCTAAGGCGACGTTAGCACTTGTGTTGTTACGGTTGTCACTGTTGTTGCCACTGCTTTCTATTTTGGTCTTTGAGCGGGTGCAAATTGGGCTTCTTGGAGGGTTCGGTTGTTTAGGCGCTATCTTTGATACCTAGTGCACATTTTTTTCAGTATGATGTAGGTATGTAAATATGATGCATGTATCACACAGATGCTAAAATAAAGGGGGGCAACAATCGATTAATGATGTAATACTGAAACTTTATTTTTATTAATATTGGAAAATTGGAGTTTGATACTTGAAAAAAATGAAAAAGTACAATAGTAATCTATTTCCTAGTTCTCTTCGTCTTCTGCTGTGCAGGCGTCGGTTTTCCGCTGAGCTTCCAAGGCCTTGTTCTTTTGATCAGGCTCCTTGAATCGGCCCTTTCAGATATCATTCTTATAGTCTGTAGCTTTGAAGTATACTTCCATCTGAGCCCTGACTTGCTCCAAATAGGTTCTTAGCTCTGGATCTACCTTGTCTGGCTCAGGTTAGGTGATATCTGGGACTCGGTATGCCCTTTCCCCTGTTCAATATAGCTGGTGGATCACGAAATCCCTAGTGGCTCGGTGCTTGCGTACTTCGCCATCCATTTCCCTAAGGTCAACATTAGGGCTCTCGATTCAGGCTTCCCATAGGGCTTTGACCTCTGCCAGCTTGGCAAACTTCTCGGCTACCAGCAGATTTGGGTCTTAATATTCAAACGTGATTGCTTCTAGTGATGGCCAATAAACTATGTCTTGAATGGTACCGAACTGGCGAACCACTGAGTTTGGGTGATAACCTATATATCTGCTGATACCAATTGGAGGTACGGCCTGAAGGTTTCTGCAGGTTAAGATGACTTTGTTGCAGCAACTCCATCTAGCCATCCACAGGATGTCGTTGGCACTAAAACTCTTGAGCACTTCCACCCAACTGTAGCTAGTAAGGTCGTCGAGCAGCTTTAGCTTTTCTATGCATGAGTCCACAAGGCCCACTTGTTGGGCTAAAGTTTTTCGGACCAGGTTCAGCCGAAAACATTTAAGGTGGCTCACAAACTAGATCAACATGAGGTTGATGTTTAAGCGGAGGATCCCGTGGTCTTTCTTCTTGACAAAGTTCAAGTTCCAGATCTGTTTAACCAGTAGAGCCAAGATGTAAAAGGTTTTGGTGGGGAAGAGTATGGTGGTGAAGGCCGTCAGGATGAAAGCACTCACCCTCCTCTGTTTGTAGTTCTTGGGGTCCCCACATAATATGTCTTTTCTATCCCCATCATCCTCCCAAACTATGAACCGGGCTTCTAACTCGTCCATCCGTATGCAATATCCGTTACAATTTGCTAAGGCCTTATTGATCGTTGTCTTGCGAATACCCAGAAGTCTACTAAAGATACCGGTTGACTTAGTCTCAAGATCTGGCACATATACTTCGCCGGTTAGTGATGGAGCTTGCAGAAGTTAGGTGTACTCTTCCAATTGGGAGTGATCTCATGTGGCCCAATGAAGAAAGCTGCGGGCTTTACTTCCCATAGATGGAGGATGGCTCGTATCAAAGGTAAGTTCATCTCCATCTTCATCAGCAAGAGGATGGGCCCTATCTTCTATTGAATAAGGGCCTGCTCCTCAGGGTTATATAGAGTAAACCAATGGTCCAGTACTAACTTTGGTCCAGAGGTTTGCAAACTCTGATTTCTTTACAGAGGAGGCGGTCGACTGTAGAACTAGCCATCTATTACAATAGAAATCTCTAATTACAAAAACTATATTACAATGTACAAATGATGTTATTATAGGGAAATGTATCTGAACTCCATGAACAAAATAAAAGTATTACATCATCAATCAATTGCTAGCCCATGACTTCATGTATGCTGATAGGTGGGTTCTAACAGGTCCCTAAGCTCTATGGCCTCCTGCATTCTCGAAGAAATGGATCCCATGCCATATTGAACTATTAGGTAGGGTAGCCTAATCAGTCCCGAACGGTGATCATATCACTTCACCCGAAACCTACACAATGCCCCCCCGTCTTAGGATCCTAAGACAGCCTGGGTTTGACCGTATCTATTCACACGATTACATGTATGCAAAATCAACAGTAAAAGTAAATAACTGAACCCTAAATCTAGTTAAATCTTTGAAAGGTTAGCAACAGTATAACAATCAAAGGACATTTCTTGGAAAAAGTGATTTAAGGAGATTCAGGTAGCTAACCTACTAAAGAAAAGATCCCCAGAGGAGTCGCCATCCTGTTGAGTCTAATTTTTTATTTTTCATTCTTAATCCGATCTATACTAGACCCTATGCTCATCTAATGTAGAACCTCGACTTGAATTAGGAATTTTATTTTATTTCGGAGTCGCCACCCAACTGAAGTTGGGAAAGATTGAATTAGGACCAATTGAGTAGATTAATCCTAATTTGGACAACTAGTCAACGAGATTTCCTCTTTTCGTTTTTGTGAAAGAGGAAAGGGAAAATTAGAGTTGCTGGACTCGGAGGCTAACTTATTAAAACCTTAAAGTTACCACCCTATTCTCCTGAAATCTAAACCTTACCCTGATGTCTTTTATTGTTATTTTTTTTTGTGTTTTTGTTTATTGGTTAAAGACTACTTATTCTAGCTATGGAAAATGATTTTTTATTCTTTTTAGAGTTGCTCCAAATGGGTGCCTACGTACATGTTATTCAGGATCAAACGAACCGTAGTTCGCTTTTCATGAAAAACTTTAGTGTGTTTGTTAATTTTAATTATGAAATTACTTCTGGTTTACGTTTTTATCATTTTAGTATTTTTTGGAAAAAATTAAGCCTGAGCTTGATTTTTTTATTTTTATTTGAAAAATGATAATTTAAGGAAAAACCAATTTTTGATTTATTTAAGAAAAGGATTTTTCTAAGTGATAAAAAATTTATTTCTCTATTATTATCTTACCTCTAATATTATTATTTTTTTCTTTATTTTTCATTTTATTTTTATTTTTTATTAATTTTTAATTAATTAATTTATTTATTTATTTATTTATCTGCCCTAAACTAAAAATCTAAATTCTATCATTTTTCCTAATATATTTTTATTTTCTTTATTTTTATGATTTAATTATTTTATTATATATATATATTTTGTGATTTTTATATTTTTCTATTACTTATCCTAAACTAAACCTTAAAAAAAAACTAATCTAAATTCTAATATTATTTTTTGAATTATAATATATAAATAAATAATAAATAACAAATTTTGATAAATAAATAAACAATAAAAAAATAAAAAAATCAGAATATCCGACTTACCCGGATCTGGGTCTATGCGTGGTCGGGTTGGTCGGGTCGAAGCGAGTTAGTCGGGTCGATTGATCACGGCGACTAGAGCTTCTCGGCGGTGGCATTCTGGCGGTCCTTTTTGTCGAATGAGGGCGACTTCTTAGCTTTTTCGAGGGTGGAGAATCCAATGGTGGTGGTGGATTTCTCCAAAAATGCCTCCTAGTGGTGGTTCGAAGCTTGGGGTCGCGACTTGAGGAACTTCAGTGAGGCTTCAATTTCTCCTATTTTCTCTCTTTTTCTCACTTTTGATCTGTGCTCTGGCTTCCTCCCCTCGATTCCTATTTATAGACGCAAGAAATCGAGCTGGATAAGCTCGGATTTCCTCTGATTGAGGCAAATCGGATTTCAGTTGAAAAACCCATCTCCGATTTGTGTAAATCCTTCAATTTGTTGCAATTTGATTCCAATTGGATGATGTTTATCCTATTTCAATTAAAGATATGTTGGATTTGTGTAAAAAAATTGAATCAAAATGGCCAAAATTCAATTTTTCCCCGCCGGCGACGATCTCGAACGAAGGAAGAAGAAGATCATGCGCCTAGCATGTACATTCGTGTCGGCCAATTAGTTGCCGACACGTGTCCTAGGGAGGAAAAAAATTGCAAAACGCGGAATGCGTCCCCTCGATTCGAACACCTAACCTGACCCCTTCCCTTGCGTGTACGGTCATGGCTCGGACTAGCTGGCTAGCCCATTTACTCTTTTTTTTTTTTTCGCAATTTGCATATATGCAATGCAATTTTTATTATTTTTGTATTATTTTGAAATTCCAAAAATTTGTAAAAATTATTTAACCCCTTTTATTACTATTTCTACAATTATTTTCCAAAATTGATGTATTTTCCCATTTATTTTACTTTTTGAATATTTTTCCTATTTTTTGTCAAATTAGAAGAAAAGTTGTAAAAAATGAAAAAATTGAAAATTGATCACTATTAATTATTAGGGCAAAAATGGGGTGTTTACACTACCCTATCCACCTTGTGGGTTATCTAAAAACTTGTTGCTACATTGGTTAGGTTACCATTAAAAAAGTTCACTTCATTAAAGGACCAGAGCTCTTTGCCAAATCGGCTTGGAGTAGAGTTATGTTCAAAACTCAAAACTGGCCAATTCATTCTAGGCTTATGCACAATTTACAAAAGTGCAAGTGAAACTTTATACCATCTTCGGCTAGTGTAAATACCCATTTTTGCCCTAATGATCAATAATAATCAACCATAATCAATTTTCAATTTTTTTCCATTTTTTCTCTAATTTAGCAAAAATAGAAAAATATTCAAAAAATAAAATAAATAGGAAAAATACATCAATTTTGGAAAATAACTGTAGAAATGGTAATAAAAAGGGTTAAATAATTTTTAAAAATTTTGAAATTTCAAAAAAAATACAAAAAATAAAAAAATCGCATTGCATATATGCAAATTGCGAAAATAAAAAAAATCGAGTAAGTAAGCTAGCCCAGCTGGTCCGAACCATGGCCTAAGGTGCGCGCAGGAGGGCTCGGTCACGGGTTCAAACGCGGGGGAGGCAAAATCCACATTTTGCAAATTTTTTCTTTGCTTGGGACACGTGTCAGCAGCTGATTGGCTGGAGCATACGCACGCGTCGGGCACGTGATCAGCTTCAACCTCCGTCCGAGATCGCCGGCAAGGAGCAAAAATCGAATTTCGGCCGTTTTGATTCGATTTTTTTACACAAATCCAACAGATCTTCAATAGAAATAAGATAAACATCATCCAATTGGAATCAAATCGCAACAAATCAAAGGATTTGCATAAATCGGAGATGGGTTTTAATCAAAATCCGATTTGTCTCAATCGGTGAAAATCCGAGCTTATCCAACTCGATTTCTTATGCCTATAAATAGAGGATGAAGGGAGGAGGTAGGATCACAGATCAAAAGTGAGAAAAAAAGAGAGAATTGAAGCCTCGCCGGAGTTCTTCAAGCCGCGACCACCGATCAAGCATCAAGCTGCCACCAGGAGGCATTTTTGGAGAAATCCATCGCCACAATTGATTTCCCCACCCCCGAAAACCTAGGAATCGACACGTCAATCGCTTCAAAAGGCCGTCGGAACGCCGTCAACGAGCACTCCCAGCCGCCGTGTCCAATAGACCCGACCCGCGCACCGATCTGGATCCAGGTAAGTTGGATTTTTTGATTTATTTTTTATTTTTTTATTTATCTATTTTATTTATTTCGAATTTATGTATTTACTTATTTGCTATATAATTCAAAAATAGAAAAAATGTTAGAATTTAGATTATTATTTTTTTTAGGATTTAATTTAGGATGAATAATAAAGTAAAATAATAATTATAATAATAAATAATAAAAGTGTGAAAATTTATAAAGAAAATAATAAAAATATTAGAAAAAGAATAATATTGAAAATTTAGATTTTAGAATAGGATAGATAAAAAAAATCTAGGAGAAAATTTTTCAATAAAAATTAATAAAAATAAAGAATTAATAAGAAATTATGAAAATTAATAAAAATTATAGAAAATTAATAAAAAATTATAAAAATTAATTAAGATCAATAAAAATTTATAATAATGGAAATGGGTTGAAAAATAGCAAAATGAAATTTTTATCACTTAGAAAAATCATTTTCTTAAATAAATCCAAAATTGGTTTTTTCCTAAAAATTATTATTTTTTCAAAAAAAAAAATCAAATTATCAAGCTTAGGCTTAGATTTTTTTAGAAAAATACTAAGATGGTAAAAACATAAAGCAAAAGAAATTTCATAATTAAAAATCACCAATATATTAAAGTTTTTTTAGGAAGAGCGAACTACGGTACGTTTGATCTGGAATAGTAAGTACATAGGCACCCATTTGGGGCAACTCTAAAAAGAATAAAAAAAATCATTTTCTTAGAGTAACTTATTCAAAAACACAATAAAAAGATAACGAAAAATAAAATAAAAGACATTTGGAAGACGCTAGGAAGAAGTGCATCACCAAGACAAGAGCCATGTCTAAATATTTGCTAAACTCTCTTCTCACTAAGATGGATTGGGTGGAATTGAGTATCACTAAAGTAAAGGAACAATTGGATGAATCTCAAGCCTATGTGGAGGAATTGGAAGAGGGACTTTAGGCAAGTTGTAAGGGGCATTGAATCAAGCCTTAGAGGAACTGAAGTTATGAGATGTTACTTTGAAGGAGAAAGGGAACACCCTCTAAACTCAAGTGGATGCCTTAAAGGCCAAGGAGGAGGCCTATGAGACTACGATTGATGCTATTATCATGACTATGCACCATGAGATTGATGAGCTCAAAAACCAGCTTATGGCATGTAAAGTAGTTGTGGCTAATAAGGTGACTATACACCTAGTCCCAAGGGTTGATGTCCCTAAGCCAAAACATTTCAAGGGGACGCTATAAGAATTTAAACATTTGGCGTTAAATGAGTTTAAACATTTGGTGTTACAAGAATTATGTTTATTTCTTGTAGGTTTTCATCAAAGTTGTTTTTTTTTTTTAATTATAAATAAATATGTTTTACTTTAATTTGAGTAACAACATGGTGTCATCAATTCTTCCTTCTTTAAGAAATTTGATTACAAAGATGTAATGGTAGGTTTTTCATTTATCAAGCAACTAAGAGTTCCTATCCTTAATTCAAGTTGATGATTGTCAGGATTGTTAAGCATGCCATGGAGATCATTCACTTGTTGATTGATCAAAACCCGATTCAAGTTATTGTTGATGTTGTTATCAATAGTGGGCCTCATGAAGATGCAACCCATATTGGTTTTGCTAATCTTGTTTTAATATAAAAAAGTTTTAAGCATATATCTCTTGCAACATTAGTGTCACTTGAACTTTCTATGTATATATCACTTTTATTAATACCTTTTCTCGCACATCCATTGAATTCTTATTTTCATTATGTACTTCTTATGCCATTTCATGCCTAATCACACTTCCTAATATCTATTGGTTTTCATCATTCCTAGGAATATCTACCATTGAATTTTAGTGGCATTCCATGATCATACGAAGTGCCTATTAATTTCACCTAACTATTTATCTAGTTAGCTATGCACTGTGATTGCTTTGTATCTAGTTTATGTTTGTTCTATTTTTTATATTTGCATTTGTCATTTACTCTTTTAGTATCTTATTTTGACTAAAGACCTAGTCCTAAGCTGATGCCAAAGATCTAAAATAAAAGGAAATCAATTTTAGATGTAGCACTTCACGTCTTAATCTTTTTACCATAGCTTTTCCTTGTAGTTTTCTCTATGAGGTAATGAATTTACAACTACTGATAATATTAGCATATTCTGCATGTTACTTTGTCCTCGTACATTATATCTTTCACCATTGTTGGTCTTGCTTTGTGGATATAATACCCACTCAATTTTTATTATATTTAGGTGGCTAATGTAGGAAACACTTCTCATTTTTCACAATACTTACCTATATGATAGCCATAGTTGTGGAAAAGACAGCATATATTGAGAACATTTTAGCATTAGGGAAATATCATTTAGTATAATACCATCTGAAGTTGATCGTAAAAATTATGTTGAGCACCCAATAGCAAAATCCCATTTCTGTAGAGTTTAAAACCAATAATGATAGAGTGATTGTAACATGGACATAGTTGCTGAAACAAAGAATAACGAAAGCACTAAGTATAGTCTAGACCTCTATCAATGCTAATCCCTCATGCTTTTAAGATCTCAATAAATATTAAAGCTAGTTTCTTAGGCTAAATCTTTGTATTTCATCTTCATAGATCATTTCTTCCAAAATTGATTAAGACATCTTGTATGCTAAACATTGTTAGAATTTTTTTTAATTTGGTTGTCAGAGGTGCAACCCGTTTTAGCCTCTTGAAATCTCACACATAGATTTTAGGATTTCATAACCAATGCATTGTGCTAATGATGCTACTACTTAGAAGTTAACAGCAATGTCTCATCTTCCTGAGTTTACAGTGACACTTCTTTTGGTGCTGCACGTGATGCTTTTAGCACTTTCTTTAGTGAAACTAATTTAGGAAAGCATGTTCCTAGAGCAATTTTTGTTGATCTTGAGCCAATTGTCATTGATGAAGTCTGAATAAGAACTTTCAGGAAATTATTTCAACTTGAACAACTAATTTCTGGCAAGGGAGATGCTACCAATAATTTTGCTAGAGGACATTACAAAGGTTTGGTACCAATGCCATTCTTAAACTATCCAAAAATCTTATGCAAACCCTGCTTGTGTTGATTAATAGACTTAATTTCTCCTGTTATGTAGTTGGAAAGGAAATAGTTGATTTGTGCCTTAACCAAGTGAGGAAGCTAGCTGATAGTTGCTCTGGTTTGCAAGGATTTCTTATGTTTAATGCTATAGGAAGTGGAACTAGTTCCATTTTGGGCTCTCTATTATTAGAACACTTGTTTGTGGATTATGGAAAGAAATCATAACTTAGGTTCATCACTTATCCATTACCTCAAGTCCCTAATCAGAGTTCTCTCTGTCCCCAGTGTTATATATGCAATACTAATCATACTACTCTTTACCAATGAGGACTAGCTAGATGGATTCTCTCTTATGTTAGTATTTACATCTCCTTATAGATCCATTTACAATAGTTAGTTAATATGTATCTGGGATGTCTTTTGTTTATTATTAGAGCATTTTATGAACTTTTTATTTCATTATGGCTATGTTAGACCTTTCATAAATATAGTCCTAACATCAATATAAGTTAATGATTTAACTAGAAAAAATTTAACTTATGTAGCTTATGATTTGCCTAATGATGATGAGAGATGGAACTTAGTTCACTTGTACTGATATGTAGTCTCTTTTCCTAATATTTCTCTTACAGAAGGAAAAGTAATTAAAATTACTCCGAAGTCCATCCATGCTATTATCCTTGGCTTTGTGTCTATTGTTATAGTTGATGGAGATGTTTGTGACAAGTTTAGATATAGAAATGTAAGTGATTCTCGTAGTTTGCCTCAAAGGTTCCACTTCTTTGTGTATACTTACTATTGTATTAGGAATCAGTAAGATGTAACTTTCCTATATATGATGTCTCCCACCACAAAGAAATGGAACTTTTTTTTTTCTTTTGGTAACTAAAGAGTTTGCTTTCATACGAAACTACTTTTTAGTTTCTTTATTACTTAAAGTACAACCTTTTTGTTTTTTCCTTTAATAAATTTCAGTTGGTGTTTGATTACTTTATTAATTAGGGACATGCGCTTATAAAAAATAATAATAATAATAATTAGGGAAATGCTTGGAGGTTCAAGTTTGATTATCTTATTAATTCAACTCTTATTTGTAAAGGATTGAAATCTATATCGACTGAGAATGTAATTTGATTTTTATAATTTATTGTAGAAAAATGGTAAAGAAGTATTCTGTAGAAAATTAGACAAGGGACATGTGATAAAAGTTGGAACCATGACAAGGTTCATAGTTAAAAGGTAATATATCTTCTTATGAGTCTACTGTCTACATGCATGAGTGGAAAAAGCTTATATTACAAAACTTAAGTTATAAGTTAGCAAAAGGTAAAATTACATTTGATGAATTGCTGGATTTTTTTATATTTTTTACTTTTTTAATATGTTGTTCTCTTCCTATTTTTTTGTAATATAGTAATAAATGAAATTTATTAATATTTTATGTTATCATCTAACAACTTTTGTAAAACTTTGGCTGAATGCCTTTCATAATTCATGTTCAAGTATATATATATATACATTAGGAGGATATCTTTCCAAGCAACTATATCTTACAAACTAGGAAAATAAATCTTCCTCTACTAAAATATACAATACAAAATATACATGCCATATTTACAAACTAAGTCACGAAACAAATATCTAAGTATTCACGGTCGTGTTACACGGCCGTACCTTTTAGCTGTGTATCAGGCCGTGTATGCTTTTGGCAGCTACCTGACACAATACACGGCCGTGCCTTCTGATCGTGTATCCGGCCGTGTATATTTCTGGAAGTTATCTGAGACAATACACGGTCGTGCCTTCTGACCGTGTATCCGGACGTGTATGTTTCTGAGCTTCTAGACCTTCTTGTTTGATATCCCCCCTCAAATTGATGCGGACTGATCAAGAAGCATCAATTTGCCAACAAGAAACTGATGACGCTGCCGAGAAAGAGCCTTAGTAAATATATCAGCCATTTGAAGATCCGAAGATATATGCGGAAGAGAAATAACACCATTATCATAAGCTTCTCGAATAGAATGACAGTCCACTTCAATATGTTTCGTACGCTCATGAAAAACAGGATTAGCAGTAATCTGAACAACACTAGTATTATCGACATGAAGAGAGGTAGACCCAAGTTGAGGAAAACCAACCTCAGCTAACAATCCTCGAAGCCAAATAATCTCAGAGCAAGCAGACGACATAGCACGATATTTGGACTCAGTAGAAGACTTAGACACACGATCTTGTTTCTTACTCTTCCAAGAAATTAAAGAGTTACCAAGAAACATACACCAACCAGTAATAGAGCGACATGTATCAGAACAACCAGCCCAATCAGCATCACTATATGTGGTTAAGTGAATGGGAGACTCCGTAGAAAAGAACAAACCCCAATGAGAAGTCCTTTTTAAATACCGAACAATACGACGAACTACTACTAAATGAAGATGTGTAGGTGCCTGCATAAATTGACTAACTTGTTGTACAGCAAGTGAAATATCAGGACATGTAATAGTCAGATAATTGAGACTTCCAACAAGTTGTAGATATAGAGATGGATCAGATAGAAAGTCACCATCATGTCGTTGATATTTAACATTCACTTCCAAAGGAGTATCGACGGAACGTCCCTCTTGGAGACTAGCTAAAGCAATAAGTTCCTCAGTATATTTATGTTGATGAAGAAAAATACCAGTAGAAGAAGAATGAACCTCAAGACCTAAGAAATAAGTTAACAAGCCCAAATCTTTCATATGAAAAGAAGCTTGAAGTCGTTCTTGTAACTGAGACATTAATTGAGTATCAGATCCTGTGATAATAATATCATCAACATAGACTAACAACAAGACAATTCCCTTGTCAGTCTTGCATAGGAATAATGAAGAATCATACTGACTTTGAATAAAAGAGAAGCTAAGAAGAGTATTATGAAACTTCTCAAACTAGGCCCATGGAGCTTGTTTCAAGCCGTATAGAGACCGTTTGAGCTTACAAACATCAGGTGAGGATGTAGAAAACAATCCTGGAGGAGGAGTCATATAGATATCTTCCTTGAGGTCTCCATGCAAAAATGCATTCTTAACATCCATCTGTCGTAAGAACCATCCTTTAGATGCAGCAATAGATAGAATAAGCCGAACAGTTGTCATCTTAGCCACAGGTGCAAAGGTCTCTTCATAATCAATGCCATATTCCTGTCGATTGCCAAGAGCTACCAACCTTGCCTTATATCTATCGAGGGAACCATCAGATCGAATCTTAAGAGAGTAAACCCATTTACAACCAATGGGTTTAACACCAGCAGGATAGGAAGCAATATCCCAAGTGTGATTATCTTGAAGTGCTTGAAGTTCCTCTTACATGGCTTTTATCCAGCAAGGCTGTTTAGCAGCCTGAGAATAAGAGGTAGGAATAGTAGTATTAGTTACAATTGCATAATAGCCGTATCTATCTAGAGGACAAGTGTGCCGAGTTGATTGCCGAAGAATCATTGAAGCATTTTCAGGATCAAGGTCGGAAAGGACAAGTCTAAGCTTGAACCGTTTATCAAAATAAGAGTCATCAAAGTGAGGAAGCACAACAGTATCGGATGTCAAAAAATGTTGCTGAAAATAATATTTATGTTCAAAGAAAATCACATCCCGAGAGATATGCCATCGATTATTTATCGAATCATAACACATAAAACCTTTATGATTAGAACTATAACCCATAAAGTCACATCGAACATACTAAGCTAACAACTTATGACGTTCATGAGTAGGTAAATGAACGAAACAAAGACATCCAAAAGTATGTAGCATATGATAATTAGGATGTTTACCAAACACTCGTTGATAGGGAGAATCGAACTTCAATTATTGAGATGGTAAGCGATTAATCAAATAAATAGCAATAGATAAAGCTTTGGTCCAAAACTTAGCTGGAACAGAAGATTCTAACAATAATGTACGCACCACATCTAACAAACGTCGATTTTTCCGTTCGGCAACTCCATTCTACTAAGGTGTATAAGGACATGAGCGTTGTGAAACAATACCCTTGGTATGAAGAAATGCTTGAAACTCATGAGACTTATATTCACCACCATTTTCAGACCGTAAGATTTTAATACAAGTGGAAAACTGAGTCTCAATATATGTCACAAAGGTTTGAAATACAGTAAACACGTCTGCTTTGGAATGCAAAAAATAAATCCATGTAAATCGACTGTAATTGTCAATAAATGTCACAAAATATTTATACTGATCATGTGAAATAATTGGTGCAATTCCCCAAACATCACTATGAATAATGTCAAAACATTTATTGGCACGACTACCCAAAACAGGAAAAGGCAATGTCTTACTTTTGCCCAGTTTACAAGAAGAACAATCAACTAATAAACTCTTATCCATGGAATCGAGAACACCTCTTTGCAACAAATGATTCAAAACAACATTATTTGGATTACCTAAGCGTTTATGCCAGATGCCAGCCTTATTGTCAACAACTGAAGAAGCTAATGACAAAGTCCGAGGAACGATAAATTGTAATGGAAATAACCTGCCCACTTCAGGCCCCTTCGCTATCACCTTCCCCGACACTTGATCCTGCACAGTACAACCATCACGAGAAAAGTGGACATCACAGTTATTATCCACCATTTGCCCAACACAAAGTAAGTTAGTAGATAATTTAGGAGAAACCAAGACATGTCGAAAGGAGGAGCTAATATCACCAACTGTCGTAATAGGAATATTATTTCCATCAGCAACCTGAATGTGTTGAGTACCAGTATATGGATGTTGATTATGCAATAAATCAGATGTGCCAGTCATATGATTTGTGGCCCCAGAATCAACAAACCAAGGAACAAAATTACTAGTCTTACCTTTTCCTTGAAGACCAAGAGCAGAGAAGGCAGAGAGGATCATCTGTTGAACTACATCTGGTGTGAGAACAGATTGCTTGTTGCTAGCAATTGTGGATGTTGAACTAGGATTGCAAGAGTCTGATACCGCAGCATGAAAAGCTTGTGACCTTCTATTTTGAGGCCTTGTAGGACACTCCGTAATAATATGTCCTCTTTGCTTGCAATAATTATAGAACTTCTTACTACAATGCCGGGCAATATGACCAAATTCTTTGTAGCTATAACACTGCATTGTTCCCTTTCCTCGGGTCTGAGCAGCATATGTAACATTAAACTATTCCAGATGATCCACCAGTTGCACCAATAGCGGCTTGTGTTGCCAATCTTTGTTCCTCGCGCAGCAATTCCCCGAAACATACATCAAAATAGGGCACTGGATCTCTATTCAGTAACCCAGCCCGAGCGGTTTCAAATTCAGGTCCGAGCTTCATCAAGAACTGATCACGATGACTCACTTCATGAACAGCCTGAAGACTAGCCAAACTCTCCTTTGACACCTTAGCATAGATAATACCAGAATATTCACTCCATAAATTAAGGAATCCAAAATAATATTGTTCAATTGAGAGATTACCTTGACTATAATTACTCATATCAAGTTCCAATTGGAAACGTCTTGCATATTGTCTTGATTGTAGACGTGCTTCAAGTATTCCCACATTTCTTTTGCTGTGCCAAAGGATCGTAAGTTTTTCACCATGTGAGCCTCAATAGATCCCAAAATCCAAGAAACAATCCGTGCATCTTTTGCCTCCCATTGATCACGATCTTTGACTCTGTAGGAGCCGAGAAGACCCATCAATGTGACCCCAAAGCTCCTTCCCTTTCAAAAACATCTTGAACTGAAATTCCCATGCAGCATAATTCTTTCCCATAAATCTAATAGCTAAGATTTCATGTGTTTTCTCAAAAGACATCCTAAACCGAATTGTCACTCACAACTTGATTATCAAAACTTGTTGATTGGAATTAATCAACCTAAAGCCAAAAAATAAAACAACCAAGAACAACCCAGCAATTCCAAGACTAAAAAGAGAACTATGGATTCAGCGCAATACTCAGTTGTGTGGCTCTGATACCATAACAACTTTTATAAAACTTTAGCTGAATGCCTTTCATAATTCATGTTCAAGTATATATATACATTAGGGGGATATCTTTCCAAGCAACTATATCTTACAAACTAGGAAAATAAATCTTCCTCTATTAAAATATACAATACAAAATATACATGCCATATTTACAAACTAAGTCACGAAACAAATATCTAAGTATTCACGGCCGTGTTACACGGCCATGCCTTTTAGTCGTGTATCAGGCCGTGTATGCTTCTGGCAGCTACCTGAAACAATACACGGCCATGCCTTTTGACCGTGTATCCAGCCGTATATATTTCTAGAAGTTATCTGATACAATACATGGTTGTGCCTTCTGACCATGTATGTTTCTAAGCTTCCAGACCTTCTTGTTTGATATCATCTACTGTCATGAGGTGATCATCTTAAGGTGATCATAGACAAATGCTCCTTTTTCCGTATATGTTGTCTTGGCTTGGCAAAATAATTTATTATTCTTAAGAGAAATATGACTTGTGGTAGCTTGGACATTTAGCCTTTTTTAAGGTTTCAGGCTAGATTATCGAAGTAAAGAACTGTGCCCCTATATTGGTGAAGGATTTAATTTTCCTTACTTTCTGCAACTAATAGCTATTTTCTTGGCTAAAAAATCTTTGTTTTCTTATATTTGGTAGTTAAGAATTAGTAATTTCTTTCATGCATTATAGAATTCTTTTGAATTTAAAGCAATTTAATATGCTTCATGATAGTAGACTGAAACTCTAGCCTCTATTGGAATTCCAGATTGCTTTTCCCTCTATAATTGGAACCTTTTTTTAGCTGGTCGCTAGTTCTATAGGATTCTTCCTCTTGTTTCACCTTAATAATCTAAATGAAGAAATTAGATATAAGATGCTTAAGCTCATAATATTATATTGAAATCTACATGAACTTCAAATTCTCTACCACGTGCTTGGATTTTCCTTTCGAGATATTGTCTAGTCTGGTTTAGTCTTCTTTTAAACATTGAGTTGGTCTCCGTTGCTTCACTTCATGCATGTGTCTAAAGATGTGTTCTTACTTATTTTTTGTAATTTTAGTCCCACTTCACATGATTATTATTTACCTGTTATTTGTTTGTAACTACCATTTTTCCTTTCATAATTAGCATGCATGATTATTATTTATCCTCTTTATGTTTGCAGGTGACATCATTGCTTAATGATGCAAAGGCTAGCACTTCTTTGAATGCTCCAGGAGCCTAGTCCAGCAATAATGCTTCTATAGGAAATTCATTGCCTTCTATGTTTCTTACTGGCAGTGGACCTCCTTTGTCACCAAGAAGTACATCTAGTTCTCCTCATGTTAGGAGTGGTGTGTTTTAGAATCATGGGATTAGATTATATGCATTGTGTTTGTCTGTAATGAAAACTGGGCTTTTTATGGTGTTTGGTAGAGATTTCATCCTTGAGTTTTCATGGAATTTGTTATTAGCTCTATGTTGTTTGTTTGATAGGAACATAAAACCATTGGAACATGTGAGAGTGACATTTGTTTTAAAAGATACATCTTCGTTGGGCTCTATAGACATAGGTCCAAATGATATTTGAAGCGCTAGAGCTATCTTGTATATTTTCCTCAATGGTGTGCCTCCATTTTAGGCCAGTACACCATTTCCCATTTGTTAGTTTTGTGGTCCTAATTTTCCATTTAAGTCTTTATGCAAAAGATGCTTTCATCCCCTCTATTAATTCAATTGTCTCACAAAATGCACACTGCAAAAACTGAAAAGGGAATATTTGATGTCATATTGCATGCTAACCTTGATTTTGATAGTTAACCCTAGCCAACAATATCAAGAGGTGCAAAGGACCTTACTCAGAAGATGCTAACACATGACCTAAAAAGACGAATAACTTCTACATAGGTTTTAGGTGAAAATCTGGCTTAAAATCTGTGTGTTTTAAATTGCTTTCTTTTTACTCAAACCTATATGTTAAGTCCTTGGTCAAATGCACATAGTTGTGCTCTTATCTTCTTGCCATTTAGATTGTTTTCATGACATCTACTCATTTATATTAGTGCATATCATCCATGGTGCAAAGAAGATGAAGAAGCACCAAACAGGCCACTAGACAATGTTGTCCTTTCAAGGATGAAGCAATTTAGAGCAATGAAATTAAAACATTCGACCTTAGCTTTCTTATGTCATATATTGAAAATTTTTTGCTACAGATATTTCTCTTATGAACATTTCTATGTCATATATTGCAAGGAATTAGATATTGACCATGATTTCTTGATAGATAAGGAAAACCTTATTAGATATGGAAACTATGCGCTTAGCTACTGAATCGTTTATAGAATATTTTCCCAGGTTTGTGTTAGTCTCACCTACTTTCATTTAACTGCAGTTCTTGCTGCATAGTAGGATCATGTCTACCCATGATTATAAAGGTCTCCATGTTTCTTGCTTTTCCTTTAAGGGTTGTGAAATTCTTGTCATTGCTTTTTTCTACTTCTATGTCGCCTTAGGTTCCAAGAAAGTTTACAAGCAAAGCTGAAGGAAAGATGGGATATGAAGATTTTGTCTACTTCATACTAGCAAAAGAGGATAAGCCATCAAAACCAAGTCTTGAATATTGGTAATCATTTTTTTTAATTATTTTGAGAGGTGGTCTTTTATAGGAATTTAATATGCTCCTAAGCTATGCACACAAATAGTTTATACTTGATGCTATTTTTTAATATCTAGTGATGTAATTGTGGAGTATATATTGTGTCTCCATGTGTTGGACTCTATGATTATGGATAATAAATGGTATTGTTTTCTTAGATTCAAGTGTGTAGATTTAGATGGTAATGGAGTTTTAACAAGGAATGAATTGCAATATTTTTATGAGGAGCAATTGCACCAAATACACTATTTTTACCATGTTTAAACCTTGCTAATATACTTATTTCTCAACTATCACAAATTATTGAAAAATATATCTAATAAATGCTATGTGATATTTAAACGTTATCTTTTGGTTAACTTTAACTATGTTTAAACATATTAAAAATAGTTAAAAAAAAAAACTTCTAAACATCACTAATAAAATATAATTCATGACATTTAAATGACTTATTTAAAAATTATCTGTTATGTTAAAATGTCGTTAATGTCGTAATTCTTTTATACTTATAAAGAAAAGAAATATATATAGTTGTATATTAGCAATATTTAAATATTGCTAGTAAGTTAACTTAAACATTTAAACGTCGCAAATAGTTTAATTTACTCAATATTTAAATGTTGCAAATGTTACTTTTTTACTACACTTATCATCTCATTTAATTTATATAATTATTGTTTTACTATGTTTAAATGTCACATATAATTATTTTTAATTACATGTAAACATCGCAAATGTTACTCTTTTACTATATTTAAACGTTGCAAATGTTACTCATTTATCACGCTTTTTGTGTCAATTAATTTATTTAATTGTGGTTTTACTATATTTAAATACCGCGTATAAATTATTTTTAGTTACGTTTAAATGTTGCGAATATAAGAAATTTAGCTACATTTCCACTTTTTAGCAACATTTATTTTATTAACATTGTAGATCTAATATGTAATGGACCTTTTGCGATGTTTATTAGCCATGGTTATTAAACGATTTATTAGCAACATTTATTAAATGTCGTCTAAGACTAATTTTGTTGTAGTGGGACATGATCTACCTATGAAGTAGATAAGCAATATTTCAATATCATCGGGGTCTTAGATAAATTGGGCAAAGTATGTACCACTGCTATGTACTTAAAAGACTTTGCAATGGTTTTATGGCCTAGGAGGGCAAATGAAATCAATACTTAGGATAGCTTTGTCTAAGAATTCAAAGGCTAATTCTCTTCTCAAAATGGATTAAAGGAAGCTAAGATCAAACTATGTCATTTAACTCATAAAGCGAGACAAAGTAGTATGTGTAGGAATTCTCAAAATTGATGTTGGAGATCCTTAACCTCAATTCGAATGATACACTTGATGTTGTTGATGGGCTAAAGCCATGGCCAAGTTGGAACTAGAGTAAAGAGGAGTAGAAGACATTTCGAAGGCCATCGCAATTGTTGAAGGCTTGGTGGAGTTTAAGAGATTAGACCTTAGATCATTAAGGAATATGGGAAAGAGTGGGATAGAGAGGGAGAAAAGTGGTAGTTTCTCAAAGATGAAAGATAAGGATAGAAGAGAAGGATGGTGAACAAGGAAGACCTCTTGAATGGAGAGATGGTGAGCAATGGAAGCCCCATGAACTAAAATGTTACTTTGTGGTGGGTCCGATTACGCTAGGGAATGCCTAAAGAAAGATCAATTGGCTACCTTAATAGCTAATAAAAGTTCGGATGAAGATGAGGCAAAGCTAGGTTCTGTGTGAATCTTTGGGGCCATGAAATCTTAGGTTGCTTAAAACATAAGGGACTAATGTATACAAGTGTCTTGGTTATAAGTAAGAGGCTAAATTCCCTTGTAGATACAAGAGCCTCCTACTTTTTTATCTTAGAAGAAGTAACAATTAAATTTGGGCTAAAGATTGAAAAGGTAAGAACTTGGCTCAAGATCGTAAACTCCAAAGAGATCCCTACATAATGAAGTAGCTAAAGAAGTAAACTTAGGTATTGGTGGATGGCAAGGGAAAGGATCCATTGAAGTGGTGCCTTTTGATGATTTTAAGTTTATGATTGGTATGGAATTCCTCGACAAGATTAATGCCTTAATCGTTCCCTAAGCCAATTGCCTTTGTGTGTTGGATAGGAAGGCCTAATGCGTGGTCCCTATAACTTGAAAGACAGGTCAAGCTACGAAGTTTCTATCAACCATGCAATTGTCTAAGGGATTGAAGAGGAATAAGGTTCACCTACCTAGCAACTCTGAAAATGGATGAGGGGTTAGAGAGGCAAGTACAAGTTTTACCTCAAGTGGGGGAGTTGTTGAAAGAATTCTAAGATGCTATGTCCCCCTGAACTACGAAAAAGACTCCCTCTAAGAAGAGAAGTAGATCACAAGATTAAACTAAAGCATGAGTTAAAACCTCTAGTAACTATGCCATATCAAATGTTTCCTAAGGAATTGGAGGAACTCACGTGCTAATTGAAGGAGTTGTTAGAGGTAGGGTTTATTCAACCCTCAAAGGTACCATTTTGGGCCACAGTGTTGTTTCAAAAGAAGTATGATGGTTCCCTCCATCTATGTATTGACAATTGAGCCCTTAATAAGATCACAATAAAGAATAGATATCCAATTCCTTTGTATTTGACATTTTTTACCAATTAGGTTAGGCACAATACTTCTCTAAACTAGATTTATGGTCGGGATACCATCAAGTCAGAATTGCTAAAGGAGATGAACCTAAAACAACATGTGTCATAAGGTATGGTGCTTTTAAATTCCAAGTTATGCCGTTTGGACTCATTAATGCACCCACTACCTTCTATACACTTATAAATAGAGTTCTACCCCTATTTTTGGACCAATTTGTGGTAGTGTACCTAAATGACATAATGGCTTACAATAGCATGATGGAGGAGCATGTACAACACTTTCAATTGGCGTTCCAAACCTTAAGAGAATGAATTATATGTGAAGAAGGAAAAATGTTCATTTATCCAAGAGGAGGTAGCATTCCTTGGGCATATTGTAGGATACAATAAAACCCACATGGATAGTGGGAAGGTTCATGCAATTAGTGAATGGAAAGAGCTGGCTAAACCCACAAAGTTAGGGACGTTCTTGGGGTTAGCAAACTACTACAGGAGTGTAGAAATACCATTTTTTCTCCCTCTTTCTTTTTTTTTTATCATTATTTCTTTTATTTAAAAAAATCAATCAAGATAAATGCAATTTATTTGCATTACAAGACCAAGGCATAGGCCAATGGCTTGATGGAAAGATACTCTCATGCATTCTAAAATTCCCAAGTTTGATTCCTCCATCTCGCAAAACACATGCAATTTTTTTAGGACTAAAAATTGGGTTAA
Source organism: Laguncularia racemosa (assembly GCA_037954665.1). NCBI lineage: Eukaryota > Viridiplantae > Streptophyta > Magnoliopsida > Myrtales > Combretaceae > Laguncularia > Laguncularia racemosa. Next base: position 167,904 of record JBBMOL010000095.1, on the reverse strand, counting down.
AGTGGGAATAAATGTGATTTATTTGCATAATAATATTGAGGCATAGGCTAATGACATGTTGGAAAATACATATGCACAAGTTACAAAAGATAGGGATTTGAATCCTCACTCGCATAATATGTGCAAAAGTTTTTTTTTTTTTTTTTTACCATGAAAAAGTGGGTTGAGTCCATGATTTTTACCTTCTTTAATTTTATTTTTTTTATTTTTTTATCATGAAAAACATGGGTTGAATCCATGATTTCTATCTTTTTCAATGTTTTTTTTTTTACCTTCTTGAACCTCTTGCTTGTCCACCATAGGAGATGATGTAGAGCTCAAAAAAAAAAAAAAAATCTTTCTTTTTCTTGATGATTTAGACTTACAAAGAAGATCAACCAACATGATTCAAGAAGTAAATGCTTTTAGAATCAAATTAAATGAGTAAAATAAAGACATTAAATCACAAAACGCATTAAAGCTCCAATCTTTGGTTTTTCCTCTCTCATGTGTTCAATTTGTGTCAGCCTATATAGAGCCCCATTCCACTTAAAATCGAAAGGAAGGAAGCAACGTTTTCTAAAAAATCTCTCACTTAGTCTCAAATCCGAAAATCTCTCTCTAAATTCTTCGTCAACAATCAATTTCTCTCTCTAGCTCGGATAGCCGCAACCACCATTCCTTGAACCTTCTACAGTCATTCCTTAATCACATAAAACAATTTCAAAAACACGTCAACCACCAGCACCTAAGCCCGCCAATACTAAAAACTGCCCCATCCAAGCTACTTTCATTGTCCACAGCCACTTGTCGCACCTGACGCAACACCGCCACTTTCATCACGACCGCCACCCTCCATTACCCGCACCTCTAGGAATCACACGGTTTCACCTTCAAGACCAGAACTAGCCAAAGCCGACACAAACTGATTGCCAGTTCATTCGTGCACAGGGTAAGTTTCCTTTTCCTTTTGTCGTTTTTATTGATATTTTTCTTATTCCAAAAAAAATAAAATATATATAATAAAAAATTAAAAAAAAATGCATTTTTTTCTCCAAAACATTTTAAATGTTATCCATGCATTTTCATTAATTTTTGCATATTTACAGGTTAATTAGTATAGTTAGTTAATAGCTCATCATCTTAGTTGTATGTTGATAACCGTATTTTATCAGCTAAAGCTTTTCATGAATAAATAAATTTTTTCTATAAAAGAGAAAACTCTCTAAAATAGAGAGGTTTTTTCTTTAACACCTATTTTTTTTTTTTAAATAAAGATGTTAATTGAATTTTTCAAAATTAGGTTTATCTTTACTTTTTTTTTAAAAAAAAAAGAAAAAAATAGAAAGTATCTTTTCTTCCAAAGAAAAAAAAAAGGTCAATTAGTAAAAACTTAAAGTGATTTTTTAAAAAGAAAAAAAAAATTCAACACACTAAAGTTTTCTAAAAAAAAAAAAAAAAAGTGAACTTCAATTGATTTGATCTTGGATATTGGATATGTAAGCACCTTTGGAGTGACTTCATGTATAAATAATAATTAGGTTAATTTTAATTAAATAATTTTTTTCTTCTTTTTTTTTCTTTTAAAAAATAAATTTAAACTTGGAAGGCTAAAAAGTGGCAACCATAAAGTTTTAATAGGATAGCCCTCAAATTCCAAAATTTCTAGTATTTAAAAATTTTACACATATTAGTAGTTAAATCAAGATTAATCTACTCAATTAATAATAATTTAATACTTTTCCTGATCTCTATTGAGTGGTGACTCCTTTTTCTATAGAAAAAGAAAATTCTAATCTTAATTGAGTATTTACATTAAAAGAGTATAAAGTTTAGTATAAATCAGATTAGAAAAGAAAATGAACCAGAATTTAAGCTCAGTAAGGAGATTCATCCACGAGTACTCAAAGATAGTCACCCCTTTAATAGACTTGCTAAAGAAGAATGCCTCTTGGAATTGGACTGAAGAGAGAGAAAAGGCTTTTGATACCTTGAAACCTGAACTAACAAAGAAACCCATCCTCACTCTCCCAAACTTCAACAAACCCTTTGAGGTATGTTTAGATGCTAGTGATTTTGCCATTGGTGAGGCTCTAATGCAAGAGGGATACCTAATAGCCTTTGAGAGTCAAAAGTTGAATGAAGCTGAACAAAAATATTCAATACATGAGAAAGAGATAACTGCAATAGTTCATTGTCTACAATAATGGAGACATTATCTCCTTAGGGGAAAATTTGTGGTAAGAATAGACAACGTGACCATGAGTTACTTTCTAACATAGAAGAAACTTTACCCGAAGCAAGCTTAATGGCAAATTTCCCTAACTAAGTTTTATTTTGATTTAAAATAAAAGCCAAGAAAGACCAATATAGTAGCAAATGCACTTAGTTAAAAGGTGGAACTAGCAGTTATCAGCAAACCTAAGTCAAACATCTTGGCTCAAATCAAAGAAAGAACAAAGCGAGATGAGATGGTCAAGGCCCTACTCACCCAATGTTGAGAAGGCAAGATGAAAATGGTTTAGGAGGAAGGTGGATTAATCTACAAGAAAGCTCGCATGATATATGTACTTAAATTTTCAAATTTGAGAAGGGAAATAATCAAAGAATGTCACAACTCAAAACGGGCAGGATACCTAAGGATGCATCATACACAAGCTCTTATAGAAGACAGGTACTTTTGGCCCCATTTGAGAGATGATGTAGAAAACTATGTCAAGACTTGCCTTGTGTGTCAACAAGATAAGGTAGAACAATAGGCTTTAGCTGGGTTATTAGAGCCCCTCCCAATCCTTAGAGAACCTTAGGAAAGTGTTACTATGGACTTCATAGTTAGTTTACTGAAGTTAGAAGAATATGGCACTATCATGGTAATAGTGGACCATTTCTCCAAGTATGCCACTTTTGCTCCAACCACTAAAGAATGTCTTGTTGATGAAGTAGCTAGATTATTTTTGAAGCATATAGTGAAATATTAGGGCTTGTTAAAGAGTATTATTAGTGATCAAGATGGATGATTCATGGGGAAGTTCTAAATAGAACTGTTCAAGCTATTAAGATCTGAGTTAAATATCTCAACTAGCCTTCACCCTCAAATAGTAGACTTGCATTTGCGATGTCAAGGATAAGCCTTGAGACACGAATATATGATTATCTGGAAAGGGTTACTGAAGAGCGAGGTTAGTTGGGAGCTACCCAATGCACTATGGCAGTTTCAAGACAAAATTAAGAGATTCCATAGGGATAATGCAATAAGGGCATTGCAAGAATGAGTGGGGGAGGATGTCATGGACTATTTCAACTTCCATGGCTCAAGGGATTTTTAATGCTTAAAAGGAGGTCCAAGCCCAAGTCCAACAAAAGATTCTAGAAGATGAAAGATTAGGAGATTCCAAGATTGTTTGGATTCATTATACAGTAGTAAGTAGGGTAGTTAGATGTAATAAGTAGAATCAAATTGTAACGGTCTAATCTAGTTAATTTTGGCCATTCATTTAGATAAGCCTTTTGTTTATATACGGGTGATCCCTTAGTTGTAATCGATTCAAAACTAATTGGATTGTTACAAGTAGAGCAAACAAGATGCACTTTGGAAGAATTGATATGTTACTGGGCCATCCTATTGGGAATAACAAAAGCATCTTTAAATACTCAGAGTTTCATATCCGAAGCCATTTTTTAAGAAACTACTCAAGTTTTAGCCAAAGCCACTTTTGAGGGTCATATCAATTTGTTGAAAGGCCATCTACTTTCTCTCTCTAAATGTGTTGTGTATATTTTTAGGTTGAATTTAGCTCTTCGTAGTGTGGTCAAAAGCATTAAGAGTTGTGTGGGAGTACTAAGGGAAAACATACCCATAACATACACATGTGTCTCTATTATAAGGCACAACACATTGTTGGCATGCGTGTTACAATTAAAAAACTTTAATACTGGACATCACTCAATGGAGTAACAGTTATAAGAATGAATTCATTCAGTTGCAATTTTGTTCGAAATATAACTTTAAAGGGTCCAATCGTTATCTTACAAGAATCACCAATGGTTTGATTAAAGGAAATGGAGAAAAAGAGATACATGACCTATGAACCAAATAACGAAGAGAACGTCAAATACTGTTAGACAAACAAAGAAAGTACCATATGTTAATTTTATAAATAGATTAAGGTATCATAATGTTCAGCAATTGACTGAATGAACATAAACGAACTAGCAGTGGAAATGAAAGGAGTCGATTACATACCTCCAGTCATTGCAAAATTAACGTAAATGGTGCTCCACCGAAGATTGGTTGCTAGGTCTTTGTTTCAGTTTGGTACTTTTAAACCTTAACTCTCTCAAAACGATGGTGTAATTTTTTCTCAAAGAGAGTAAGCTTAGGGATCCCGAAAAATTGATGTTTATCCAAAAAAACTCAATCTATCAGTGAGTTATATTTGAAAAATCAAAAGCATTTTGGAATGTTAAAGAAGTTGTTTGCACATTCCACAAATCATGGGATTTATGGACCACATCTTTAGTAGTTATTCCTAAAAGGAAGGAGAAAATTTAGCATTCTCCCACTTACTCATGTATTCCATAATTCATCTTAATGAGAAACAAAGCACATGAATCATGGTGATAAGTCCTCTAATGATGAGTATTATCTCCCATGTATTACAATGCATAGTGCCTCTCAAGCCTATAAAACTTGATGAATAAACTAGATGTTTATTTAATGTTTAAACTTAATAATATTTCTCAAAATAAATGAATAGAAAAAAGGTGTACACAAAGCTAGATGAGAAAACATCAACTGAATAAGAGTTTCATTGAAACATCAAATGCATGTACAATAAAAATTACATCATGGAGCCAAGTCCCATTCTTACTATGTGATCCTTAAAATTCTTTGGTGGCATGCCTTTAGTTAAAGGATCAACTATCATTAACTTAGTGCTAATGTGCTCAATGACCACTCTCTTTTCCTTAACACTTTCTCTTATGGCTAAGTACTTTATGTCGATATGTTTACTTCGACTACCGCTTTTATTGTTCTTATCCATAAATACAGCAACTGAATTATTGCAGTACACTCTTAATGGCTTAGAAATAGAATCAATAATTCTAAGCCTAGACATGAAACCCTTCAACCATACACCATGTGAAGTAGCCTCAAAACAAGATATAAACACAACTTCCATAGTGGAAGTAGCAGTCAAGGTATGCTTTACACTCTTCCAAGATATGGCTCCACCAGCAAGCATGGAAATGTAACCAGATGTTGATTTACGTGAATCAACACAATTAACAAAGTTCGCATCTAAATATCCAATGACTTCCAGATTGTTAACCTATTTATACATGAGCATGTAATCCTTTGTCCCTTGAAGGTATCTCATTACCTTCTTTATAGCTCTCTAGTGGTCAACACCTAAGTTACTCTGATATCTTCCCAGCATTGCAACAACAAATGCAATGTCAAGTCTAGTACAAATTGAGCATACATTAGGCTTCCAATAGTTAGAGCATATGGGGTGTTTTTCATTTATTCCCACTCAAGCTCACTTTTGGGGCATTAGCTTAAGCTGAATCTATCACCCTTCACAATGGGTGCCACACTTAGTGAACAATTCTTCATCTGAAATCTCTCTAAAACTTTGTTGATATAGGTTTCTTGAGATAAACCTAACATGCTTCGAGATCTATCCCTATAGATTTTAATGCCAATGACATAAGATGCCTCACCCATATCCTTCATATCAAAGTTCTTCAAGAGGAATTGTTTCACCTTATATAGCAAACCTTTATCATTGGTTAGAAGCAAAATATCATCTACATACAGCACAAGAAAACAAATTTTACTCCCATTGACCTTTGGGTATATACATCAATCCATAATGTACTCTTCAAAACTAAATGAAGTGATGACATCATGGAATTTCAAATACCACTAATGAGACGCTTGTTTTAATCCATATATGGATTTATTAAGTTTGCATACCAAATTCTCACCTTCACTAGTAGAGAATCCTTCAGGTTGTTTCATGTAAACATCTTCCTCTATATCACCATTAAGGAAAGCCATTTTCACGTCCATTTGGTGCAACTCCAATCAAAATGTATGCCAATGCCATAATTATACGAAGGGAATCTTTTTTTGATATAAGAGAAAATGTCTCTGTGTAGTCGATTCCTTCCCTTTGAGTGAATCCTTTAGCAATGAGTCTTGCTTTATGTTTCTCAATGTTACCTTGTGAGTCCTTCTTTGTCTTGAAGACCCATTTACATCCAATGGTTTTTACATAATCAGGTAACTTGATGAGATTCCAGACTCTATTAGGTGCCATCAAATCCATCTCTTATTTCATGGCACTATACCATAAGTTTGAATCCTTAGAACTCATGGCCTAAGAAGACATCTCAAGATCATTTTCGGCTCCAACATTTTAGTTAAACTCTCGTAAATATACAACATAGTCACTAAAAATTGCTTATTTTATTACTCTAGTAAATCTTCTCAATGCTGCATCAACATTCTCTTAAAGAGCAGGATCATATTATTCAACCAGTTGTTCAACAACTTCGGGCATCTATTAAACTTTAACATCTATTGAATCAGGAGCAATAGCTTGTGGTACCTCTGGGACTAGTTCTTCAACATGCATTTATGCTAGAAGCATGTTGTTAATAACAATGATCAATCCGCTACTTGAAGTAGTATACTAAGCATCTGAATGATTTTTCTCAAAACCAATGCTTTAAGATTGATTGCTCCCATTAATCAAGTCATTCTCAAGAAATTTTGCATTTTTTGATTCCACAAACCTAGTGCTATGAGATAGACAATAAAATCTATATCCCTTAGACCTATCGGCATATCTAATGGAATACCCACAAATAGTCCTTAGGTCTAACTTCTTCTCATGTGGATTGTAGACTTTTACTTTAGACGGACATCCTCAAATGTGTACATGTCACAAACTCCCTTAAATAACTCAAATGAAGTCTTTTAGACAACCTTGGTAGGAACCCAATTCAAAATATACACAATCGTTTTAAGAGCTTCAGCCCACAAGAAGTCAAGAAGCTTAGAGCTTGCAAGCATGCTTTGTACCATGTCCAATAATGTTCGGTTTCTCCTTTCAGCTACTCCATTCTAGTCCAAAGAACCAAGTAAATTGTATTGGGCAACAATCCTATTCTCTTGAAGAAACCTTGCAAACGGACCAGTTGCTTGTTTACTCTCTATATATCTACCATGGTACTCTCCACCTCTATCGGATCTCACAATCTTAATTTACTTTCCACATTGTTTCTCTACTTCAACTTTAAACACCTTAAAAGCATCTAATGCTTCATTCTTATTATTAAGTAAATAGATATACATATATTGTGAGTAATCATCTATGAAAGACGCAAAGTACTTATTACGATATGCATTCATGTATGAACTACAGATGTATGTATGTATGATTTCCAATAATTCAGAGCATCTCTTAGCACCCTTCTTTAACTTGTTAGTCTGTTTTTCCTTTAATACAACTTATACAAGTCTCCAAATCGATAAAATCTAAAGTACTACGTACCCCATCATTCACCAACCTCTTAATTCTATTAATGGAGATATGTCCTAATCTCCGATGCCACAATATAGAGGATTCTTCATTTACAACACATCATTTTGTGCCAACCTTCTCATGAAAATGCATAATAGTATAGTTATCATCATTTCGCAAATTAAGAAGAAAAAGACCATCAGACAAAGTACTAAATCTAATAACATCAAATTTATAAAACAAATTAAATCCGGAATCTGAAAAATTAAAGGAATAACTATCTAATACAAGTTTGAAAACTGAAATTAAATTCTTGGAGTAACTAGGGATATAAAATGTCTTTTTCAAGTTTAATATGTAATCACTACTCATGACTAAGTTGCACGTCCCAATAGCTTCCACATGTGAGGACATCTTATTGCTTGAATAGATGCTACGCACACTTCCCACTGGCTTCTACAGTTCTACTAAATCTTGCAATGAATTGGTCACATAGATTGCAAAACCAGAATCAATCTACAACGTGTTATGATTAACATCAATCATGTTGGATTCATACCAAACAAGTGAAAGTTGAGTACTTTTCTTGTCAAGCCACTACATGAACTTGGAGTATTGTTTCGACATGTGCTCTTTTTTTTTTTTACAAAAGAAGCACACAACCTCCTTCTTTACGTCCTTCACGTGAGGGATTTTCTCGTTCCCTTTGTCTTTGGCCTAATCCTTCCTTTTGCTCTTACACTAAGTAGTTAAGTTTACCTTTTCCTTTTCCTTTTCCCCCATAAGCAGTCTGCCCTTCTCCTAAACACATATGGTCAATAATTCATTGATTGACCATTTATCCTTATGTGTGTTGTAAGATATCTTAAATGGGCCATATTGTTGAGGTAAAGTGCAAATGATGTAGTGAACTAAGAAAGATTCTGACAACTTAACCTCCAGTGCCTTCAATTAGGCCGTAATGTCTCTCATGCGCATGATATGATCATGCACACCCTTAACACTAGTGAGCTTCAAAGTCAAAAGCTCTATGATTAAGGTGCTGGCCATTGCCTTATTTGAAGTAGCAAACTGCTCATCAATGGCCTTCAGCAAATCTTAAACCTTTTCATATTGCTCGATAGAGCCCCTTATACCAGCGAAAATTTTAGTCTTATGAACATAACTGAAAAGCAATTAGATTACTCCCATTTTTCATAAAGATTTATCGCATCTGGAGTGCTAGCTTCACTTATCACAGAGGGCTCTTTTTTTCTTATGGCATAATCAATGTCCATCTATCCTAATTGAAGGAAAATTCTCTCCTTCCAAACCTTATAATCATCCCCTTTGAGTTCAGGAACATCACATCACATATCAAAAAAATTGACAAGTTAAATTGCTATAATAATTAAATATACATGCCCATGTTGTAAAAAATTGAAGCTAATTAAGATATGTCATGTTTTACCAATGTAAAATCATGATAAAGTATGAATCTAGTGACATAAAACTTGCATGTAGGCTAAAATTCTAATTCAATTAGATTCATCTAAAGCGTTACGATAAAACTATCAAATTATGTTCCCTTTTCTAATCTTGTGGGTAGATTAGAAAATATAATTTAATATTTTATTCTAATCAATCATACATAACATAATAAAAATTCCTGTGGGATAAGATCTATTATATTGCATATAATTAATCATAACTAATGTTTATTTTCACATGTGATCCTATCATCCTTAATATATATAATTTTAATTAATTAAAGATGTTGTAGCTATTCTTTAATTAATTGAAATTGTATAGTTCACATAAACATTAACTAAATCCTTAGGCTTAATTATTGCAAAATCATAAGAAATAACTTATGAACTTAAATCTAATATACTTATATCATCTAATTAACATTACATGTATAATAACAAACCATAAATCATACATATAATCAAATAATAATAAAAGCATATATCATGATAATTAAATTCATAGAGAGCTAATAAAAATTAATTTATTTTAATAATTAATACAAACAATTTTGATATGTAAAACTGTTTACCATATGTTATCTATATAATTAACAATAAATAACATGGATACATTAAAATTATAAAAGTTTAATTTTATTAAGTGTTGGAATCCCGATTTAAGGTATATTACATTTATAATAAATTGTCCAAACATCACATAAAGATCCTTAGCTTAGCTGGCTGAGTTTCACGCCATGCACATGTGCGATCATGGTTTGATCCAGGGTAAGTGCATTTTGTGCAAGCCAATTTTTCAAATTGGTGCGTCCAACGTACGCGCAAGAGCTAGCGCATGAACGCGCTTCTGTTGAGGATGACGATAGCTGCAGTGTGTAGTCAAATGTCTTCAGTGGTCACTAAATTAAATTTTTTTTTTTTGTCATCTTTAACCTTGAGCCGGGTCATTTTTGACCTAGTTCTGACCCAAGGCTCCAAATGGAAAACCTAATGCTAAATGCTAAATGGTCTTTAATGTTTTAAATTCCAGAAGACATAGAAACAATTTCCTATTTATTTCTAACCTTATAAGGTTTAAAAAACATAAAAAAAAAAAACTAATGTCCAATTAATTAAAAATTGAAACTGTAGATGAATCGAAATGTAAGGCAGAGGTAGTGTATAGCTCTGATACCAAATGTTAATTTTATAAATAGACTAGGGTATCATCATGTTCTACAATTGATCAAATGAACATAAACAAACTAGCAACAAAAACGAATGGAGTCGATTACATACCTCCAACCATTGCAAAATTAATATAAATGGTGCTCCACCAAAGATTGGTTACTGAGTCTTTGTTTCGGTTTGGTGCTTCTAAACCTTATCTCTCTCAAAACGATGATATAATATTTTCTCAAAGAGAGTAAGCTTAAGGATCGCGAAAAATTGATATTTATCCGAAAAAAATCAATCCATCGATAAATTGTTATTGAAAAATCGGAAGCATTTTAGAACATTGAAGAAGTTGTTTATACTTTCCACAAATCATGGGATTTATGAACCACATCTCCAGCAGTTATTCCTAAAAGGAAGGAGAAAGTCCAGCGTAACGGCATCTATAAGCAGACAAGTTTAGCGCTAGATGATCATGCAATCATGCACCATACTCGGGACTGAGTTGAAACTAATGTCTATCAGATTCGATGTATAACATCTTCAAATTCAGAAACATAAGATGGATGAAAATCAAAGCTGGAACTTTTAAAGTGGCAGGTGAGGTATATAGGTAAATTGAGAATATATGTCATGGTTGCGAATAAACCGGAATTTCCTGACAAGAATTTACCTCTTTTCCTGTTTTACTCCTACGATGGAGTATCCACCTGCCTGGAATCTTTTGGCGTGGCATTTGTTTGCATATTTATTGCTGAATTAAAAGAAAATATTCAAATACTGCGATAAGGTTCTCTGTAATTATTTTATTAGAGATTGAGAAAGAGTGCTGCAGAAAATTGATGGCAGTGTGTGTATTACGTTGAAAAACCAGATCACTTCATTAACACCAGAAACATTACAATTTAAAGCATGAATAATAACAACCCACTTAAATCATGATCCTAAGAATATGCCATGATAACAGAATATCACTAATACAATAACTGACATCTAAAATGCAGGAACAACTTTGACACTATCAACTAAGTATCCACTTCAGCAGTCCTAAACACATCATCTAACATTCTCCTAACCGCATATCCGCAGAATGAATTGGAATATATATGTGCAGGAAAGAAAAGAGTCAGCATCAATATTTGTGCATTAGTATCTCGTCTTCAAGTAGCTGAAAATTGGCACCTCTGGGGACAGGCATGCACTTGACAATCCAACCAATAGGCCGTGATGCAGCAGCTATACCGATACACATTCCCCACTGTGCCCAGCTCAACCGCCCCGTGTCGGCAAATCTCTTCAGGAATTCTAGCATGACCACATGGACAACCATGGTTATGCAGATGATCCCTATGAAGAGCTTGTTCTTGTGTAGTTCTTGGAACACGTTCTTCTTCTCAAGCTTCCTCGCGTTGAACTCAATGAATATTTGGCACCAGACAAATGTGTTTAAAATCAGTACGGCTTACGGCCTCATCCACCCCGAAGATGGGTTCAACTTTGAACTGTAGGGTCAAAGTATAGTCATCTGCTAAAATGCTTGGGCTAGTATGTTTCGCTACAAGATGTTGCTGATAGGTGGTTCAGTCCGGCGAATTGGTGGTTTCTTTATGAGCTCTTGAGTTGGTTTTTCGGTGGCAAGGGCAAGAGCACCAGGAGTGTCCGTGATCTGGTTCATCCACAACAACTGGACTGCTGTTAATGGGACATCACTAGAGGAAACCGCAGCTATAAAGTTGATTACCAGTGCCACAGCATTTACGGTCAATCAGAACTGAGTCAACTTTTTGCTGTTATAAACGCATCTACACCATCTCATGACCGTGACCACAGAAGTGAAGTTGTCATCAAGAATGAAAATATCAGAGCTCTCTTTAGCAACCTCTGTGCATTGAATCCCCATGGAAAGTCCAACATCAGCTTCTTTGAGTGCAGGTGCATCATTGGTCCCGTCTCTTGTGACTGCAACCATATCGCCCTTCTTCAAGCACTCCACCATGAGAAGCCTGTCAAAGGGTGAGGACCGAGCCATCACACGGATCTTTTGGAATTTTGCTAGCCTTTCATCTAGGGTGTAGTTGCGAAATTCAACCCCCTCCACTGTGTGATGCAGCGTGTATGCGTAAAGGATAAGAAACCAATTCACCGATTAATTTCCAAAGATAACACAAAGCTTGCAAGAATACAACTTTCAGAGAATTAATTTTCAAAATATGATTTCCAAGACAAATATTATCAAAATCTGTCCAACAAAAGGCCCTAATCAATATATATATCATCTCAAAAATAAAGAAAACAAGTCAACACAAGCAACCAACACACGTGGGATATAGGCTGGCAATCAAGGCCGGCTAAAAGCCGGAAGTGTAAGTGTCAAGGCCGGCTATAAAAGCCAGCGGCGTAAAATCCCAAAGCCGGCAGCTTTGATTAATCAAGGCCGACAGCATTTGTTCCTCTAGTCCGCATCACTATGGTACCACTAAATTCATCCTTGTCAGGCTTGAGTATTCCACACTCTGTAGCTATAGCTTTTGCAGTGAAAATATTGCCATCCGTTATCATTTTGATTGTCACACCTGCATCCTGACAAGCTTGCACGGCCTTCTTCACCTCGGGTTGGCAGGGATCCTTAATAACCACAAGCACCAATAACGCCAACCCGTCTTCCTTTAGCTTCATCTTCTCATTGCCTTCATTGAACCCTTCCTCGGATAGTTGAGTATGTGCAAAAGCAATGCATCTAAAGGCTCTTGACTGCCATTCCTTCAATGATATGCTCGAATATCATTTTCTCCTCGTCACCAAAATCCTTTATGATTCTTTACGCTTTGTAATAACTTGTGCACATTGTCAATATTATCTCAGCAGCTCCTTTCCAATGCACGTGAACTGTATCATCTTTCTTGTTCTTTATCATGACTCTACTTCACTTCTTCGGGGAATTGAATTCTTCAACTTGGATGAGGACAAAACCCTGCTTTTGTTCTTCCATGTCCATGTTGAGTTGCTGGACGGCCCAAGAGAGAATCGCCTTCTCCGTTGGACTTCCACAGAACTCGAGTTCTGATCCGGAAGAAAATTTATAAACAGTTCTAGTTGTGTTTAACGCAACTCCTTGCCTAATCAGATCGAGGACAAATCTAGAAACCGAAGAGTATGCCCCCCCCCCCCCTCCACATCGTCCTGGCCTTGCCAAAATTTGGTGACTTGCATTTGATTCAAAGTTAGGGTCCTCGTTTTGTCAGTGCAAATAGTGGTGGCAGAGCCCATAGTCTCGCAGGCAGATAACCTCCTAACCATGGCCTGATCAGCCATCATTCTCTTCATTGAATATGCGAGAGTAAGGTGAAAGCAAGAGGCAAACCTTTAGGACTTGCAACCACAACAATTCTAACTGCAGTTGCTATGATTCCCACCACAGCGTTGACTATATCATCAGTTGTTGTTTGGCCCCCATTGAATTCAGTATTTATATTTTTAATCTGTGTGTTTCCCGTGAAGTAATGAACTAGCAGAACAACCAAGATTAAGAATGCAACTGCTAAGTCAACCTTTCTGATAGCTGAAGTAAGCTTATTCAATTGACCCTGTAGCGGTGTCTTTCCACCCGAGTCATGGCTGATCGAACTCATCATGTAATGTCCCAAAAGGGAGCTTGGAAGTTTTGATTAAAGTTATCCCGTTACATGTGCATCCATTATATAACAACCATCTTGTGAATCGGATAATTATTTGATTAATTACAACTAATCATATTACATATAATTATATAATAAAAAAATAACTACGGAATCCTTTACCAAAACAATAAAATGGAAAAATGATTCTAAGTCTAACAAATTCTATTTTTACATCGAATTCCCTAAAGTAAGATCATACACATTTTACAATTGGAAAGTTTATTTTGATATCTCTTACACTTTCAACCTTGATACAAATAACTATTGGTCACACCATATCTTATCCCTTCCCAAGCTTTTGTAGTTTTTCCTACAAAATAGTCTATACACACATAAGCAATTCCAAATAAGTTTTCAACCATATGCTATGTATAAATAATCATATACAATGCAAGCATCGCACATGATATTTGGTAACTAGCATAATGTTTAGGATTTAACACCTTCCTTAACCTTAAGTTAGGGATTCTCATAACCATTAGTACCCGCGTATAACATCTTATTTAACTCTCATTTTCTTACTTAGTTAATTCTCTTAAGTATTTTAAAATCTTAAGTTTCAAATGCCTTGAATGCACACTAAGCACACAAACCCTCAAGGATGGGTAAGACCCTTAAACTCGATTCCGTCAAAGATGCAACAACCTACTGAATCATGTGGTTCACCAATAGCAGAACAGTAATTCTTAAATAATTACTTCTTGCACATCCTGTACCAATGATGACCTTCAACTCATGCATGTCAAGTTTTAATTAAGTCCAAACCTTTAATTAATTGATTCGGGGCATTCAAAAAAATATAGTCACAAGTCAATCCACTTCAAAACAAGAGTACTAAGTTTACATCACAAGACACATTAGACACATTATCAACCATATAAGCAATCAATCATTTAAGCCTAACTCTACAATAGCAAAGTAAGGAAGCCAAACCAATCACCAAATATTCACAATCAAAGTGAAACCTATGCAATCTAGCATCACCCCCACAAGGGCAACCAACATTTCACCCCCTTCAAGCTTTTAAGCAAATCATGCCATGTATTCACATCCATAAGCAAAACAAGGACAGCCATAGGCACACCATTCTAACCCTCCTTAACTTTTCTCAGCCTAATCCAACCACTCCTTAACCACCAAGGCACCCAACATTCTCCAAGATAAAACGTATGTAATCCTATTTGTTATACATGCATATGCCTTATCTATTCTATTCAAATATATATATATCATAATGAAAATAGGTTGGTTCTAACATACACTTTTAAACCCTTTAAACACATACTTATATATGTAGATAAGTAAGTATACATATATTGACATGTATAAATATAATTTATCCAACCAAATATATATATTATTACATGTAGAAAAAGAGTTGATTCATATCTTATTCTAGTTGATGAAAATAAAGATGTGCATGCGTATGTTTACAAGTCCCAAGCTTATCCACCTATTAATCCTAGCATATCTATGTACAAAGTTTAGTTTTGAGAGTAGATATACGTTTATGTAAAATATAATGGTATTTAAGTGTAATTTATATATCTAGGATATACACATAGGGATTTAAATATGTTTACCTTCTATAGTATAAAAATGCTCCCCATACCTTACCCCACTTCAAAAAAAAAAAAAAAAAATCAAAAGGCAAAAGAAGCTTACATATATAAAAGGTTATGGTTACTTGAGCCTAAGTATATATATATATATCTATGTTGATATACACCTGTACATAATAAGCATATATATTGAGTTACATTTCAAAAATAGATATACATTTATGTATAAACTTGATTGTGTATTTATATGTAATATAGGATATTTATATATAACTAAGATACATAAGGGTAGATTTAACCATTTTTACATAATATACTATAAAGGATGTCAAATAGCCAAAGAAAAGGGAATCACACACACATACACACTTACGCAATGCATAACACACGCATACACTAGGTGTCACGGTCCGAGGCGTTCTTAGATGCACTAAGACCATGCAACGCCGACTATCCCACCTCTGTGGTAGTAAGCAAGCCTTCACGTAACTCCAAAGGCGATCGGGCCTAAAACCTATGTATCAAGGAATAAGCAACACAACGTAAGCAACAATAAGTAAAAAGACATAAGCATGAATCAATGAATATGAATACACTTTTATTAATATTCACAAGGGACTTGCTACAACTAAAGTGTGTGTGGGGTTTTGTGTAAACTGGGAAAGCCTTGACCGTGATCAGTCAAGTGGTGAGTAAGAGCTTCAATCCAGAAGAGTACTCACACCCCCACTAAGAGCTTTATATGCATTCTTAGCTCTAGTAGGAAAAGACATTACATTTGTTGAGGAGGCAACACCTCCAAAATAAAAATAAAGTAAAATAAAATACAATAAAATATCTATGCTAAGATTGCAAAGGAGTTCCACCCCCCCCCCCCCCCCCCCCTATGTACATAGATTACAAAAATGGTCACACCCTCCCCCACTTAATATATTAACGTCTTCGCCAATAGGTGTTAGAGCTTGACCCTGCTACTTGATGTTTCCTTGTTTTTTGCTATCTCCCTCTGTGATAGAGGCTTGAAGTCTTCTTCTGTCTCTTAGCTGTTGTCTTCCTCTCCAAAATCTCTCCACTTAACTAAATACTCCTTGTATTCTTCTTTAGTGGTTGGATCTACAACACTCCTTTCAGTAAGGATGTCTTCGGCCACTTCGACTTGTTGCGAGATGAATCTTCTAAATCAGCAAAATATGGCTTTAGGGCACTGACATGGAAGACGGGGTGCACCTTCAACCAACCTGGTGGCTCGATCTTATAAGCTGCTCTTCCGATCCTTGCAATGATAGGAACTAGACCAATATACTTCTGAATAAGTCTCCTATCCTTGTTCCTCAACGATCTGATTTGCTCTGGAAGGATCTTAATGAGGACTTGATCTCCAACATTGAATTCTCTAGGCCTACACTTTTGATCTGCCCATTTCTTCATGCGTTTGGAAGCCTTCTCAAGATACGTCTTAGCCACTTCAGAGTTCTGCTTCCGATCTCTGGCAAACCGATAAGCTCTTAGGCATCTTCCAGTATAAGGTGCTGCCACGGTGTGGGGTAACAATGGTTACTGACCCATGATGATCTCCATAGGGCTCTTGTTGGAGGAAGAGCTCCGCTGGATGTTGAAACAGAATTAGGCAATATCTAGCAATTCTACCCAATTCAATTGATTGGCATTTACAAAATGTCGTACATACTCCTCCAGCATACCGTTGAACCGCTCAGTCTGCCCATCACTTTGGGGATGATAGCTGGAGGTCATACTAAGTTCAGACCCTAGGATGTTGAACAATTTGGTCCAAAACTTCCCTGTGAATCGGGCATCCCGATCACTCACAATATTTTGGGGCACTCCCTAAAATTTCACCACATGCTTAAAAAATAGATAGGCTATCTCAGTGGCATTGGAACTCTTTGTAGTCGGGATGAAGGTGGAATACTTTGAAAACCTGTCAACAATAACAAAAATAGTTGAATGCTCTCCCACTTTTGGTAAGGAAGTAATAAAGTCTATGGAAACACTCTCCCATGGTTGAGATGGCACCAGAAGGGGTTCCAACAGCCTTGCAGGTTTCTGCCTCTCCACCTTGTCTTGTTGACAAGTTAAGCATGTCTGAGTGTAACTCATCACATCTTCCTTCATATTCAGCTAGTAGTAGCCTTGCTTTAACAAGCTCATCATCCTCTGCCAACCTGGATGACCAGCCCACAAAGTATCATGACATTCCTTCATGAGTGCCCTCCTTAAGTTTCCAGACTTAGGAACATACAGGCGATGACCCTTCGTATAGATTAGATCACCTTCAATCCAGAATCTACGAGTCTTGCCGTCCTCGATCAACTTCCACAAGCTCTTAGCCAATAAGTCTTGGCCTAAGTGTTCCCTTATCTACTCCTAGATGGTGGTGGAAACTCGACTCACAGATTGTTGAGCAATTTGGGCCAATGATGCCAAATTTGCTCTTCTACTCAGTGCATCTGCAACCTGATTAGTCCGGCCACTTCGATACTCAATCTCCATATCAAATTCAGCAAGAAATTCCTGCCATCTAGCTTATTTTGTAGAGAGCTTGGGTTGAGTTAAAATATGGCTGGTTGCAAAATTATCTGTCTTCACAAGGAACTTGGATCCTAAGAGGTAATGTTTCCAAGTTCTAAGGCAATGCACAATTGCCATCAACTCTTTCTCTTGTGCTGAGTATCGCCGCTCAGTGGCATTCAACTTTCGGCTCTCATATGCTATGGGATGGCCCCTTTGCACCAAAACTCCACCTAGCGCAATGTTCGAGGCATTCGTATGGACTTCAAATAGTTTGGAGATGTCTGGAAGGGTGAGGACAGGCTCCTCAGTCACTACCCGCTTCAACTCTTCAAAGGCTGCTCAATAATCACCATTCCAAAACCACATCCAGTCCTTCTTTAAGAGGTCAGTGAGGGGTGAAACTATTCGAGAGTACCCCGCTACAAACTGTCTGTAGTAATTGGCTAGTCCAAGAAAAGAGCGCAACTCTGTAAGGCTTCTTGGAACTGGCCACTCTTTGATAGCTTCCACCTTGACCCCATTCATTTGGATTTGCCCTTCCTCAATAACATGCCCAAGGAAGTTAATGAGTTTCTGGGTAAAGGCACATTTCTCCTGCTTCACATACAAATGGTTCTCTAGAAGTTTCTGAAAGACCATTTGCAGGTGTTCCACGTGGTCCTCTAATGTCCTGCTAAACACAACAATGTCATTTAGATAGACAACAACAAATTTATCCATATAATCACATAATATGTTATTCATTAAAGTACAAAATGTTGCAGGAGCATTAATGAGACCAAAGGGCATCACCAGAAACTCATAAGCCCCATACCGGGTTACGTAAGTGGTTTTAGGCTCATCACCCTCAGCAATGCGAACCTGATGATAGCCTGAGCGAAGATCCAGTTTTGTGAAGTATTTAGCTCCACTCAATTGATCAAACAAGTCAGCAATGAGAGGAATAGGATAGTGATTTCTTACTGTAAGCTTATTGAGAGCCTGATAATCGATACACAATCTCAAACTCCCATCCTGCTTCTTTTGAAATAGCACGGGAGCCCCAAACGGTGCTTTAGCGGGACGAATGAAACCCGCCTCCAATAATTCATCCAACTGCTTCTTCAACTCCTTAAGCTTAGGAGGCGACATTCTATAAGGGGCACAGGCAGGTAGTTTGGCCCTTAGGACCAACTCAATCTCATGGTCCACCGATCGTCTAGGAGGTAACACCTTCGGAAGTTTATCTGACATGACAAAACTAAACTCCTTTAGGACTCTCTGGATTGCCCTCGGAATCTCTTCATTCCCTCTATCCTCCTTCTTTGAAAGGATAGCAAGAAATGTGGACTCTTGATGTTGGAGCCCTCGCTTCAATTGGAGCGCTGATAGTATCATGGCCCCAATATTCTTCCCTTCTAAACTCTCGGTACCGACCTTCCCCCTCTGAATTAGGATATAACATGGCCTATCCCCCATGAACAGTAAGTAGTCTGTGGCGGGCATTGGGGCAACTCTAGCATTCCTTAGGAAATCTATCCCCAAGACTATTCGAAAGTCATCAAGGGGTGCAACAGTGAAGTCGAGATTTCCACTCCAGTCTCCAACCTTTACTTTCATATTTTTGGCAACCCCTCGAATCGAACGAGCCTTGGAGTTAACCGCTTTAATCTAGCTAGTATCCTCTATCAGCACTAGCCCCAATCTCTAGGCCTCGGGCACATCAATAAAGTTATGTGTGGCCCCTGAATCTATCATAGCATTGGCACTCTTGCCATTAATATGTAGCTTCACAAACATTAGTTTATGCTCTAACTTCGCCTTATTTCGAGCCAAGGGACTCTTCTCAACAGCCGACAACATGTGTAAAGCTCACATCCTAAGCTGCTCTCCATAGTCTCCATTAGAATCTGACTTGTCTTCTTGAACCCTCCCTACCTTTTTAAAAATGGTGTTGAGGGCTCCCTTGTGTGGGCATTCAACTACCTTGTGTAGGCCATTGCCCAAGAAACATGCAAATGAAGGTTTCTTGCTACTGCTCAATGACCCATTCTTTGAAGATTGCTAACAGCCATAAGACTTCTTTTGATTCGTCGCGCTACTGCTACAACTTGCACCTTGGGCTCCCCTATTTTTGGGTTTGCCCGGCTTGCCAGACTTTCCACCCTCCTGGCTTGTTGAGGCACTCTTGCCCCTGTTGTCATGGGTGTAGTCTGTTAAGCGTTCGACCGCTGCTTGGGCCTCGGTAAGAGTACCTACTCTTTGCCGTTGCAACTCATTTTTGGCATGTAAACACCCCATTTTTGCCCTAAGGATCAATAATAATCAATAATAGTTAATTTTCAAAATTTTCCAATTTTTTTCCATTTTTTCTCTAATTTAGCAAAAATAGAAAAAATGTTCAAAAAATAAAAATAAATATGAAAATATATCAATTTTGGAAAATAATTTCAGAAATGGCAATAATAATGATTAGATAATTTTTACTAATTTTTGGAATTTCAAAAAACACAAAAAAATAAAAAAAATCGCATTGCATATATGTAATTTGCGAAATAAATAAAATTGCGAAAGTGGGCTAGCTTAGCTGGTCCAGACCAGGGTCAGGCGTGCGCACAGGGATGCGAGGCCAGGGGTTCGAAACGCGGGGGAAGCAGAATCCGCGTTTTGCGAATTTTTTCTTTACTTGGGACATGTGGCAGCACCTGATAGGTTAGAGCGAACGCACGCACCGGGCACGTGATCGTCTTCAACCTCTGTCCGAGATCGCCGACGAGGAGAAAAATCCGAATTTTGGCCCTTTTGATTCGATTTTTTGCACAAATCCAACAGAAATACGATAAACATCATCTAATTGGAATCAAATCTCAACAAATCGATAGATTTACACAAATCGGAGTTGGTTGTTTTAACTGCAAATCCGATTTGCTTCGATCGGTGGAAATCCGAGCTTATCCAGCTCGATTTCAAAAGCTACAAAAGGCCGCCGGAACGCCGTCAACGAGCATCCTCAGTCGCCGCATCCGATCGACCCGACCCGCGCACTGATCCGAGTCCAGGTAAGTCGGATTTTTTTATTTTTTGTATTTATTTTATTTATTTAGTTATTTTATTTATTTCGAATTTATTTATTTACTTATTTTTTATTTATAATTCGAAAAAATAGAAAAAATGTTAGAAATTAGATTATTTTTTTAAGATGAATGATAAAAATAAAAGATAATAATTATAATAATAAATAATAAAAATGTAGAAAATTTATAAAGAAAATAATAAAAATATTAGAAAAAATAAATAAATAAAAATTTTAAATTTTAGAATATGATAGATGAAAAATCTAGGAGAAAATTTTCAATAAAAATTATAAAAGTTAATAAAAATTGTGAAAATTATAAAAATTAATAAAAATTATAAAAATTATAAAAAATTAATTAAAAAATCAATAAAATTTATAATAATAGAAATGAGTGGAAAAATAGAAAATGGAATTTTTATCACTTAGAAAAATCATTTTCTCAAATAAATCCAAAATTGATGTTTTTCCTTAAAATTATTATTTTCAAAAAATCAAATTATTAAGCTTAGGCTTAGATTTTTTAGAAAAAAAAATCCTAAAATGGTAAAAACATAAATCAAAAGAGATTTCATAATTAAAATTCACAAACACACTAAAATTTTTCAGGAAAGGCGAACTACGACTTATTTGATCCTGAATAGCAGGTACGTAGGCACCCATTTGAGGCAACCCTAAAAAGGAATAAAAATCATTTTTCTAGAATAATTCACTCAAAAACACAATAAAAGACAACAAAAATAAAATAAAAGACATTTCAAGATAGGATAAATTTTAGGAGATTAGGTGGTAACCTTAGGGTTTTAATAGGTTAACCTCCGAACTTAAAAACTCTGGTTTTTCCTTTTCCTCTTTTCACAAAAACGAGAAGAGGAAACCACGACGACTAGTGGTCCAAATTAGGACTAATCCGCTCCATTAGTCTTGATTCAATCTTTCCCAACAACAGTTGGGTGGCGATTCCAAAATAAAACGAAGTTCCTAACCCAAGTCGAGGATCTACATTAGATGAGCATAGGGTCTAGTATAGATCGGATTAGGAATGGGAAATAAAAAATTAGACTCGACAGGATGACGACTCCACTGGGGACAAATTCCAGTAGGCTAGCCACCTGAATCTCCTCAAATTGCTCCTTTTTAAGAAATGTCTTTTGATTATTGTTCTATTGCTAACTTTTCAGGAATTAATTAAATTTATGATTCGGTTTTTTATTATTTTTGGGCCTGCATACATACGTTTGTGTGAATAGATACGGCCCAATCTGGACTGTCTTAAGACCCTAAGACGGGGGGCCATTGTGTATGTTCCGAGCGAAGTGATGTAATCACCATTCGGGACCGATTAGGCTACCCCACCCAATGCTTCGATATGGCCTGAGATCCATTCCCCCGAGAATGCGGGAGGCCATAGAGCTTGGGGACCTGTTAGAACCAACCTATTTGCATACATAACGTCATGGGTTGACAATTGATGATGATGTAATATTTATTGTTTCGTTCATGGAGTTCAGAGCTATTTCCCTGTAATGTTATCATAGTTTTGGTTGTAATTAGGAAATTTCTATTGTAATAGATGGCTAGTACCGCAGTTGATCGCCTCATCCGCAAAGAGATCCGGGTGTACAAACCTTTGGACCCGAAATTGGTGCTGGACCACTGGTTCACCTTATACAATCCAGAGGAGCAGGCCTTCATCCAGTAGAAGATAGGGCCCATCCTCTCACCAATGAAGATGGAGATGAACTTGCCCTTGGTACGGGCCATGCTCCACTTATGAGAAGTAGAGCCCGCAGCTTTCTTCATCGGGCCACATGAGATCACCCCTACCCTGGAAGAGTACACCCAGCTGCTATAAGCTCCAGCACTAACCGACCAAGTCTATGTGCCAGATCTCGAGGCCGGGCCAGCCGTATTTTCAGCAGACTACTAGGTATCCGCAAAACAACAATCAACAAGGCCTTAGCAGATTGTAATGGATACTACATACAGATAGACGAGTTGGAAGCCTGGTTCATTGCCCGAGAAGACAATGGGGATAGGAAAGACATATTGTGTGGGGACCCTAAGACATATAGACAAAGAAGGGTAAATGCTTTCATCCTGACAGCTTTCGCCACCATACTATTTCCCACCGAAACTTTCTATGTCCACTATCGGGTTGTAGAGCTAGTGACCCAATTCTTGGAAGGAAGATCTTACATCCCGGCTCTATTGGCTGAACAAATCCAGAACCTAAACTTTGTCAAGAAGAAAGGCCATGGGATCCTCCGCTCAAGTATCAACCTCATGCTGATATGGTCCGTAAGCCACCTTAAGTGTTTCGAGCTGAACATGGTCCGGAAAACATTGGCTCAGTAAGTGGATCTCGTGGATTCATGCATAGAAAAGATAAAGTTACCCGACGACCTTACCGGCCACAGTTGGGTAGAAGTGCCCAGAAGCTTCAGTGCCGATGATATTCTGTGGACAACCAGGTGGAGTTGCTGCGATAAAATTATTCTAACCTGCAGTAACCTTTAGGTCGTGCCCCTAATCGGAATCAGTGGGTGTATTAGCTATCACCCCAACTCAGTGGTCAGCCAGTTCGGTACTATTCAAGACATAGTTTATCGGCCTTCACTAGAAGCAGTCACCTTCGAGTACCAAGATTCGAACTTACTAGTGGCTAAAAAGTTTGCTAAGCTGGCAGAAGTCAAAGCACTTTAGGAAGCCAGAATTGAAAGCCCGAATGTAGACCTCGGTGAGCTAGATGGCGAAGTGGGAAAGCATCGAGCCACTAGGGAGTTCATGATCTGCCAGCTATATCAAACAGGGGAAAAAGCATATCGGGTCCCAGATGTCACTCAACCGAGGTCGGACAAGGTAAATCCGGAGTTAGAAATCTATCTAGAGCAAGTCAAAGCCTGAATGGAGGTGTATTTTGAAGCTGCAAATTATAAGAAAGACATCTAGAAAGAACGATTCAAGGAATCCGACCAAAGGAACAAAGCCTTGGAAGCTCAGCTGGAGAAGACCAAAGCCAGAGTCGAAGAACTAGAAGCCGTCATCAACGGGAAGCCTGAGTCTCCACAACAAAAGACCAAGAGAGCTAGGAAATAGATTATCAATGTACTCTTTCATTTGTTTTTAAAGTATCGAACTCCAAAGTTTTCAATATTAATAAAAATAATAAAGTTTCAATATTACATCATTAATCAATTGTTGACCCTTTTATTTTTAGCATCTGTGTGACAGACTCCAAGTAATGGATTCTCCCAGGGTCACACCAACATAAAGGTCTTAGGAGGTAATAGAGCCAAAGAGTCTACCGTCAGCACGGTCCACTCCGGTAAGGCAGACAAGGCCGGAACTTGTGTGACATTTCAGACCACGAGTACCCCAGCCCAGCACTCCACAACCAGTCATACCCAAGCTACCAGGGTCCTAAGGCAGTTCACTCTAATTCCGATCCCGCTCAGCCAGGTCTTTGCTCGGCTGCGGGCAGACAACTTGATCAACTTCGAAATCCCCAAAGACCGGTATAAGCCTAGAAACTTCGACTCAAATCTCAAATGTGACTACCATATGGGTCAAGAGGGGCATTCTACAAATAGATGCTAGAGGCTTTGACACAAAATCCAAGACTTAATCGACGCAGGAATTGTACAGTTGGATTTTGTTAATACCCCAGCACCCAATGTCAACACTAACCCGCTGCCCAATCATAAGCCCACCATCAACATGATCACATCCGAGGAATCAGCTCCTAAAGAAGCCCCTAAGAAAAAGGCGGCGGACCAACAGAAAAGGCAGTCCCATCAAGCTCGAGAGAAAACCCCCAAGTCACATATCAAAAGAAGATGGTTAGCCGAGACCCAACAGTCGGCACCTTGGGAGAATCACATAGGAGATTTGAGTACCTGGTGAACTACTCTTATACTCCGACTGTATATGGGCTGCCTAGCGAATGGGGGCTAGAGTTCGAGAAGGAGGACAACCCGCCGAAGGAAGAGGAGAAATCTATAAACATGATCAATTCTCATCAAAAGCCAAGGGTCATAAAATGTTATGAGGGACAGTCAACCGAGATACAAATCCCGAAGAAAAGATATGTATTTAATGTCCCGATACCGGCAGAGAAGTATAAGGCTGCGCCTTTTGACTACCAGACCCTGGAGCAAGAGCGACCTCCTATGGTGGGAAGAATCACTCGCTTTGGGAGAATATACGACCCAAAATAAAAAAGCCTTGACCGAAGAGCCCAACATGGAGAAAAGAGAGGAAGAGGAAGAGAGGCTCACTGCATTTACAAAGATGGTCAAAGCGAGTGAATATAAGATCATGGAACAACTAAACAAAGTTCCAACACAAATATCACTCATGGGCCTTCTTACAGCCTTTGAGCCCCACAGGGAAGCACTCTTCAAAGTGCTCAAACAGATTCAAGTCCCAGAAGGCATCGCTACAGACAAAATAAGTCATGTGGCGGTATCTATTTTCATAATGGACCAAATATTTTTCTCCCTAGAAGAGCTAGGAGAGGATGGAGACCAACATACAAAACCACTATTTATAGTGGTAAGGTGTAACGACACGATTGTCTCCCGAGTACTCATCGACAACGGGTCGTCCCTCAACGTTTGCCCATTGGCTACCCTCGACTTATTGGGGGTCGATGCAAGCAATATAAAACCTAGCTCGACGGTGGTCAGGGCTTTCGACGGGTCGAAAATAGATATAGTAGGGGAGATAAACCTACCAATGGAGATTGGTCCACAAGTATTCCACATATCTTTCCAGGTCCTTGACATCCCAAGATCTTTCAACCTACTCTTGGGAAGGCCCTGGATACATGCTGTTGGAGCCATACCCTCCAGTCTCCACCAAAGGGTCAAATTTATTGCGAATAGGCAGATAGTCACCGTGTTGGGCGAACAGGATTACGCCATATACAAAGAAACTGCCATACCATACATTGGGGAAGAAGGTTTAGAAGACCTTAGTCTCCAAATATTTAATGAAGTGAACGTGGTGACCAGTAAGGAGGACCATCAGTTTAAGGAGGGGCAGCAAGGGATGTTTGGACTAGGGTACGTCCCTACAGCACGAGAAGAAGCACAAGCCAGAGGTGTCAAAGGCAGAATGAAGGAAAAGCCAAGCAACACCCCGAGGCGTATTCCACCCCTCCAACAATCTTTCAGAAAAGCAACTGTCATTCAAGAGCCTCGGATAAGTGAAGATGGCATCAGCAATGGGAGCCCAACCCCCCTGCACATCCAATCAGCATCCAGCTCTGAATAATTGGTTCTGTTATCCTATTAATAGCTCTAGGTCAGCTCAAGGATAGAGAACGACTGTTAAACAAGTTTTATTGAGACTTCTTTTAATTACAGTTTGTCTTACTTATATATATGCTTTCATTTTACTTTACCCAGATCTCCTACCATCGAACATCAGGGCTATTTCGCGCAGGTAGAAAATAAAAACGCTGATATCGTTTCCAACGCTGCTGGGTTAGTTGTTGAAGGCGATATCCTTGACCACAAAATAATATAAGAAAATTGGCAAAAACATGAACAAAGCGGAATTTCAATCGACGAACCGGTGGAGACAGTAAATCTAGGAAGCATGGAAAAACCTAAAAACCTCAAAATTGGGGCCAGTTTAAGTACCGAGCAAAAGTGTGAGATAACTAAGCTGTTAACAGAATATGCAGATGTGTTCGCCTGGTCATATGGTGACATGCCAGGACTAGACCAATCAATAGTGGTTCATAGACTTCCCACGAAGGAAGATGTCAAACCTAAAAAACAAAAACTGAGAAGATTTAGGCTTGACATCTTACTAAAGATTAAGGAAGAAGTCAAGAAACTGCTAGAAGTAGGGTTCATCGAAGTATCCGATTACCTAGAATGGATAGCAAATATAGTCCCGTTATGAAAAAGAATGGAAAAGTACGCGTATGCGTAGACTTCCGGGACTTAAACCAAGCTACGCTAAAGGATAACTTCCCCCTACCTCACATTGACGTTCTAGTGGACAACACTGCAGGAAACCATCTTTTCTCATTCATGGACGGTTTCTCAGGATATAATCAAATAAAAATGGCTGAAGAAGATAAAACCAAAATGACTTTCATCACAACATGGGGAACTTTCTATTACAAAGTCATGCCCTTTGTTTGAAAAATGCCGGGGCAATGTATTAGAGAGCCATGGTCGTGATACTTCACGACATGATGCATCGAGAAGTTGAAGTATACGTTGACGACATGATAGCCAAATCTAAAGAAGAAGAAAGCCATATAGATATCTTGAGGAAATTATTTAAACGACTGAGAAAATTCCAGCTCAAGTTAAACCCAGAGAAATGCACTTTCGAGGTCACAACGGGCAAATTGTTAGGGTTTGTCATAAGCCGAGAAGGCATTAAAATTGACCCTGACAAAGTAAAGTCTATATTAGAGCTACCTTCCCCACACTGTCAAAGAGGTAAGAAGCTTGTTGGGAAGATTAAATTACATAGCTCGTTTCATCTCACAGCTCACAGATAAGTGCTGGCCGCTATTCCGTCTATTGAAAAAGAATGCTACAGTAGAATGGGACGACGAATGCGAAGAAGCATTCAGGACGATCAAAGACTATCTCATAAAACCTCTAGTCTTGATAGTCTCGAAGCAAGGGAAGCCCTTATTCTTACACCTCACGATACTCCCTGAATCTATGGGATGTGTGTTAGGGCAAAAAGATGAAGAGGGAAGAGAGCGTTCCATATATTATTTGAGCAAGAAATTCACAGACGGGGAACAAGGTATTCAGAGGTAAAGAGGACTTGATGTGCTCTGATTTGAGTCATGCACTGGTTAAGGCAATACATCCTTTACTATCATATTGAGCTACTGACAAGACATGATCCCTTGAAATACTTGGCGAAGAAACCCATTTTGATAGGGAGAATCTCTAAATGGCAAATGCTCTTATCAAAATTTGACATCACATACATAAATCAAAACTCGATGAAAGGGCAAGCCTTAGCCGACCAATTGGCAGAACACCCTGTCGAGACAGATTCTTAAGAGTTGCAAGCCCAATTCCCTAACAAAAATATATTAACAGTGGAAGGTATACCGTAGAAGACCGTGGGATAGAGCAGAACCCTAAGTGGAAAATGTTCTTCGACGGAGCCGCCGACGTATTCGGTTGCGGGATCGGGCAGTGTTGATATCCCCAGACTGCACACAATTCCCTGCAACGACAAGACTCACATTTCCATATACCAATAATATCGCAGAATATGAGGCGTGCATTCTCGGCCTCAAAATGCTTGCCAAATAGAAATCCGCGAATTAAAAGTATACGGGGATTCATCGCTCATCATACTACAGACAAGAGGGGAACACAAGACTAAAGACCCCAAACTGGTACCACACCATCAACATTTGACAGAGCTAATCAAGAATTCAAGGCAATCACTTTCACATATATCCCAAGAACTCAAATCAGTTTGTAGATGCACTCGCCACAATAGCATCTGTGATCTAGATAACAGAGGGAGCTGAAGTCCAACCGATGAAAATAGATATCGAAAATCGACCCGCCTACTGTTTAACAATTGAAAAAGCACAAGATGACAAGCCCTGGTATCACGACATCAAAACCTTTCTCCAAGAAAGAAAATACCCTGAAATGGCTAGCAAGAATGACTAAAGAACATAAACGGTTAGCAAGCCATTTCTTATTAAGTGTTCTATACTTTACAAAAGATCGTTTGATACACCTTGTTAAAATGTATGGATAAAAATGAAGCTTGTGAACTGATGAAAGAGGTACATGAAGGAGTATGTGGACCTCATATGAACGGCTACATGTTGGCCTGAAAAATCATGAGGTTAGGTTACTATTGGTTAACCATGGAATCAGATTGCATAAAATATGTCAAGCATTGTCATTTGTGTCAAGTGTACGCAAACCGAATAAATGCTCCGCCCAACGAGCTACACTTGTTGTCAGCACCATGGCCTTTCTCCATGTGGGAATCGACATAATTGGCCCAATCACTCCAACAGCATCCAATGGCCACAGGTTTATATTGGTAGCAATCGATTACTTCACTAAGTGGGTAGAAGCTTCGTCATATGCTAATGTCACCAAAGGGGTGATAGTCCGCTTCTTGAAAAAGGACATAATAGCTCGATATGGAGTCCTTGAGTTTATCATCACCAACAACGGCACCAATCTGAATAACAAGTCGATGATAGGTTTTCCACTCCCTACCGACCTTAGATGAACGGGGCAGTAGAAGCAGCTAACAAGAATATCAAAAAGATCATCGAGAAAATGACAACTACTTACAAAGATTGGCACGAGATGTTGCCGTTCGCTCTCATGGCTTATAGGACTTCAATAAGAACATCTACTGGAGCTACCCCATATTCATTGGTATATGGTGCTGAGGCAGTGCTACCAGTCTAGGTCGAAATACAGTCATTCAGAATTCTATTAGAAACTTAGTTAACTGAATCAGACTGGGTAAAGAAGAGGCTTGATTAACTGAATCTGATTGATGAAAAAAGACTCACTACACTATGTCATGGCCAGTGCTACCAGCAAATGATGGCCCGAGCATTTAATAAGAAGATGAGGCCTCGATACTTCAAAGAAGGGGATCTGGTGCTAAAGAAGGTTCTCCCGAATGCCTAAGACTCTAGAGGAAAATTCACCCCAAACTATGAAGGTCCATATGTGGTGAAAAAGGTTTTGTCAGGAGGTGCTTTGATACTGACTCAAACTGGATGGTCCAGAATTGAGAGACCCCATTAATGCAGATGTTGTAAAGATGTACTAACCTTAGGCAAGGGAATTGAAATTTTTGCTAATGTTTATGAAAGCCAATATTCGATGCAAATTTCGTTGAGTCTAGTTTTTATTTTTTACAGCAAAGTTAATGTCTCTGAATGATCAATAATTCTAACCAATTCTCATTACAACAAACATTCCTAAGCACATTACCCATCACTTCACCAATGAATGAAAAACACTAAAATGATAATGAATCTCAATAAATTTTGTAATATGATCCTATCTACTCTTGAGCATTAGAACCTGGTGCATTAGTAGGATAACACTACCGTCTAAAGAGCCATGCGCACAAAAAAGGAAGGACATCGATATCTTCAAACCTCGTGTCAAAGCAAGAAGAAGTGAAGCAGAGGCAAACCATCATGAAGGTTCGGTTGTTTGGTTGCTATCCACGATAAATTGGCAAGCATGTTAAAATAAATGACTACATCTACATATCATGAAAACATCAAATCATTCAATCTATCAGTGCATAAAAGCATAGGATTAATCAGCCCATAATAGGGCACTTGTCTCAACATCCTCTTGAATAGGTTAGTCAGCCCATAATAGGGCACTTAGTCTAAACATCCCCTTTAAAAGGTTAGTCAGCTCGTAATAGGGCACTTTCCTGGATATGCTCTCTTAGGGTCAGCCTATGAGGGCACCTTTTCAAGACATTTTGTCATAGGTTAGTTAGCCCACAGTGGGCAACTCGCCTAAATATCCTCTTTCAAGGTTAGCCCATAAGAGCACCTTTTAGAGACATTTTATCATAGGTTAGTTAGCCTATAGAGGGTCACTTTCCTAAATATCCTTTGTTAAGGTCAGCCCACAAGAGCACCTTTTTGAGACATTTCTCTATGCTATAGGTTAGTCAGCCCACAAGGGGGCATCTCTCCTAAATATCTTGTCTCAGGGTCAGCCTGTAGGGCACCTTTCGAGACATCTCTCCCCCAGGGTCGTGAGTCTAAGAAGATACCTCCCGCTAAGGATAGTCAGCCCAAGAAGGGGCACTTTCCTAGAGACCTTTTCTTAAAGTTAGCTCAGAGGAGCACTTTTCGAATCTATCGATCAGTTAGCTTAAAGGAGCACTTTTCGAATCTATCGATCAGTTAGACTTCAGAAGAGCACTTTTGAATCTATCGATTAATTAGCTCAGAGGAGCACTCTTCGAATCTATCGATTAGTTAGCTCAGAGGAGCACTCTTCGAATCTATCAATTAGTCAGCTCATAGGAGCACTTTTGATAACCGATTAGTCAGCTCGTAAGAGCACTTTTCGAAGGTATTTTTCCAAAACAGTTGCTAGTCTAGTCAGACACTTTTGTTAACAGGTAGCCAACTCATAAGAGCGCTTCCTAAGATAATCTTCTCTTCAAGGTTGCTAGTCCGATAAGACGCTTCCTATCATCAATTATCCTACACTCCTAAACAATAGCTTGAGATATTTCCTATCGCCAATTAATCAGCCCATAGAGCACTTTTTGAGAGGATACATTACTCTAGATTGTTAGGACCAATCCCTAAGCAATACCAACCACCACAAAAGACTCGTGGGATTA
The DNA here is from genome assembly GCA_037954665.1 of Laguncularia racemosa. Classification (NCBI taxonomy): domain Eukaryota; kingdom Viridiplantae; phylum Streptophyta; class Magnoliopsida; order Myrtales; family Combretaceae; genus Laguncularia; species Laguncularia racemosa. The sequence goes on along the minus strand of JBBMOL010000095.1, from coordinate 136,560 downwards.
TTAGCTCATGGAGCATTTTCCTACTAGAAGAACCAATTCCAGATAACCAACCAAGCCAAGGAGTTATCCATTCAACCAAAAGGCCAAAAATGGCGTCTTTCTTGTCTTTGTAATTAAGTTTTCCAAACTTTACTACAAAGAGGAGCAGCTATAAACACCTCATTTTTGCCCTAAGATCAATAATAATCAATAATAGTTAATTTTCAAAATTTTCCAATTTTTTTCCATTTTTTCTCTAATTTAGCAAAAATAGAAAAATGTTCAAAAAATAAAAATAAATAGGAAAATATATCAATTTTGGAAAATAATTTCAGAAATGGCAATAATAAGGATTAGATAATTTTTACTAATTTTCTGGAATTTCAAAAAATACAAAAAAATAAAAAAATCGCATTGCATATATGCAATTTGCGAAATAAATAAAATCGCGAAAGTGGGCTAGCTCAGCTGGTCCAGACCAAGGTCAGGCGTGCGTGCAGGGGTGCGAGGTCAGGGGTTCGAAACACAGGGGAAGCAGAATCCGCGTTTTGCGAATTTTTTCTTTACCTGGGACACGTGGCAGCACTTGATTGGCTGGAGAGAACGCACGCGTTGGGTGCGTGATCGTCTTCAACCTCTATCCGAGATCGCCGGCGAGGAGAAAAATCTGAATTTCGGCAGTTTTGATTCGATTTTTTTGCACAAATCCAACAGATCTTTCAACAGAAATACGATAAACGTCATCTAATTGGAATCAAATCTCAACAAATCGATGGATTTACACAAATCGGAGTTGGTTGTTTTAACCGCAAATCCGATTTGCTTCGATCGGTGAAATCCGAGCTTATCCAGCTCGATTTCGAATGCCTATAAATAGAGGATGAAGTGGAGAAGTAGAACCACGATCAAAAGTGAGAAAAAAGAGAGAATCGAAGCTCGCCGAAGTTGTTCAAGACCGTGACCACCGATCAAGTGTTGGGCAGCCACCAGGAGGCGTTTCTGAAGCGAACCACCGCCACAGTTGGGTTTCTCACCCTCAAGAAACTAGGAATTGACACCTCAACCGCTACAAAAGGCCGCTAGAACGCCATCAACAAGCATCCCTAGCTGCCGCATCCGATCGACCCGACCCAACCCGCTTCAACCCGATTTGACCCGACCCGCGCACCGACCCGAGTCCAGGTAAGTCGGATTTTTTGATTTTTTGTATTTATTTTATTTATGTAGTTATTTTATTTGTTTTGAATTTATTTATTTACTTATTTGTTATTTATAATTAAAAAAAAAGAAAAAATGTTAGAAATTAGATTTTTTTTTGTTTAAGATGAATGATAAAAATAAAAGATAATAATTATAATAATAAATAATAAAAATGTAGAAAATTTATAAAGAAAATAATAAAAATATTAGAAAAAATAAATAAATAAATTTTAAAATAAGATAGATGAAAAATCTAGGAGAAATTTTTCAATAAAAATTTAATAAAATATTATAAAAGTTAATAAAAATTGTGAAAATTATAAAAATTATAAAAAATTAATAAAAAAATCAATAAAATTTATAATAATAGAAATGAGTGGAAAAATAGAAAAATGGAATTTTTTATCACTTAGAAAAATCATTTTCTCTCAAATAAATCCAAAATGGATGTTTTTCCTTAAAATTATTATTTTCAAAAAATCATATTATTAAGCTTAGACTCAGATTTCTTAGAAAAAAAATCCTAAAATGGTAAAAACATAAATCAAAAGAGATTTCATAATTAAAATTCACAAACACACTAAAATTTTTCAGGAAAGGCGAACTACGACTTGTTTGATCCTGAATAGCAGGTACGTAAACACCCATTTAGGGCAACCCTAAAAAGGAATAAGAATCATTTTTCTAGAATAATTCACTCAAAAACACAATAAAAATAAAATAAAAGACATTTCGAGATAGGATAAATTTTAGGAGATTAGGTGGTAACCTTAGGGTTTTAATAAGTTAGCCTCCAAACTTAGAAACTCTGGTTTTCCCTTTTCCTCTTTTCACAAAAACGAGAAGAGGAAACCATGACGACTAGTGGTCTAAATTAGGACTAATCCGCTCCATTAGTCTTGATTCAATCTTTCCCAATAACAGTTGGGTGGCGACTCCAAAATAAAACGATGTTCCTAACTCAAGTCGAGGATCTACATTAGATGAGCATAGGGTCTAGTATAGATCAAATTAGGAATGGGAAATCAAAAATTAGACTCGACATGGCAAAAGGCTTCAAACCCTTCAGAAAATAGAACAATTTATCCGATTCCCCCATGGATCGGATATCCAACATCAATGTCGAGAACTCCTTGACATACTTCCTAATGTCATCGGTATGCCGCAACTCACGCAGCTTCTTTCTCGCATTGTACTCAACATTCTCAGGAAAGAATTGAGCCCTCAATTCGGCCCTCAACTCTTCCCAAGTATCCACATGGGCTACTCCCGCTTAGATCTGACCCCACTTGGTTCGCTACCACAGCTTAGCATCATCAATTAGAAACCTTGCTGCAGTCTTCACCTTTGTTTCCTCATTGGTTAGCCCTATTGCCTTAAGGTACCGATCCATGTCAAAGATGAAGTTTTCTAGTAGTTTGGCGTCTCTCACGCCAGTGAATGCCCTCGGGTTAGGCACTTTCACTTGATTGGCTAGCCTCGCAGTGTAAGCTAGAGAATTCGCAACAACTCGGGTTAGCACAACAATCTGGGCCTTCAGCTCTTCTATGGCCCCTTCAATTGCCTCACAAAACTCCTCCTTGAGGCCCCTTGCTACCTCTGCTAAACCTTCCATTGTGGCATAGTCATCCTTCATCCTCTTCTTTAAGCTATTAGCAGATGCCTTGATTTCATCTCTAAGCGTATTTACCGCTTCTCGAAACTCTTAAGAAAGTTTCACCATCTCTTGTCCCAACCCCTTAAGACTCTTTACTCTACCCTTGAGTGGACCTAAAACATTAACAGTCTGTTCCATTTGTTGCATAGCTTCCTCAAGTTGTCCAACTCTTCGGGCAACGTCCTCGTTACGTGTCATGGTTGATCCCTCTAGACTAACCTTGAGCTCTGATACCGGCTGTCACGGTTCGGGGCGTTCTCAAATGCACTAAGACCATGCGACGCCAACTATCCCACCTCTGTGGTAGTAGGCAAGCCTTCATGTAACTCCAAAGGCGATCGAGCCTAAAACCTGTGTATTAAGGAATAAGCAACACAACGTAGGCAACAATAAGTAAAGAGACACGGGCAGGAATCAATGAATATGAATACACTTTTATTAATATTCACAAGGGACTTGCTACAACTAAAGTGTGTGTGGGGGTTTGTGTAAACTGGGAAAGCCTTGACCGTGATCAGTCAAGTGGTGAGTAAGAGCTTCAATCCAGAAGAGTACTCACACCCCCACTAAGAGCTTTATATACATTCCTAGCTCTAGTAGGAGAAGACATTACATTTGTTGAGGAGGCAACACCTCCAAAATAAAAATAAAATACAATAAAATATCTATACTAAGACTACAAAGAAGTCCCCCCCCCCCCCCCCCCCCCCCCCCCCCCCTTTTGTATGTACATACATTACAAAAATGGTTACACTAGGCACAAACCTACACAACGCACAACACATGCACACACTAGGCACATCATTCATACACACACACATAACACACAACACATGTACACACAAGGCACCACACATGCACACACAACGCATCACATAAATACACTCACAACACATTGCAAACACACATTCAACACCTTACAAGTCCATACATTGTACCATTCACACACCCATAGCTTCACCAACACAATACTCACATAAGCCCAATACATTGCACCACTCATCACCTTTTTTCCTCCATTTCAACCCAACCAAAACAGTTTAAGCCCAACAGCACATACAACAAACATACATACACACAATTAATTTACAAGTAAGAAAATACGAATATTGTAGTATATTCTCAAATTCCACTTACCTTTATCTCTTTTTCTCATATGGCACAAAATAGTCATGGGGTGGTTGTGAGAAATTAATTTCTTCACCTAAATTCAAAATAAAGATGTTACTAAGAATGAGGAGAGAAAAAGTGAAGTAAGAAAGAGGAGATCTGCTGTCGCCTACCCTTCCTCACGACATCAATTTGGATATTTTTGCTCACACGGGATAACTTGTTGAACTGTCTGTTCTGCCTGAAATTACTCCCAGCAGAAACGGCGACAACGAGAAAAACCGCGATGAAAATGCTTCTGCCGTCATACTAACCTTCAATGACTCCATTCTCATTGGTGCCAATTCCAGGGCAGAGTGCAGCACAAACTAGAAGGTTGAATACGGTACGGTCCTTAAAGGCCTCCACAACAAAATCCAAGAAGCTCTTCGTTGTAGGCATTTTGTAAGTGTTGCTGCCAAATGCTTTGTGTCTTCTAGCCCCGTCTTCCTCGTCTCCATCAATCCGGTAATGCCAGTGTTCAGAGCCGAAGCCACATTTTCTACTCTGCCAAATTTGGAAGGCTCTCGAAGTTCTTATCCCTGACAAGATGAGTAAGCCTGGATCTATCGATAGTGAAAGCATCATCATCCTGGCCGTGGAGATTACACTGTAGGATGGTGACTTGGAGACAAGCAGTTGGGTGTGGGTGTGGGTGTGGGTGTGGGTATGGGTATGCTAGTTTTGTGACTTCTTGGAGAATGTTTTGGTTTTGAAAAGAGAAGAAATAGTTCTGGAACAATAGATAGCTACAAAGGCCAAATGCCACTTTTTGAATGAACTTTTGGGCACATTCAAACTAACGTCAAGATGAAAAGACTCACCATTATATCCACTCAAAATGCTTGTCATGCTCAAAACTGTATAACACGACGATGGATTTTGAGGATATTTCTGTATTTGATTATTTGACGATGGATTTTGGATCTAAGCCTTTTCTTTTCCTTTAATAGGATGGTAGCTTCTGCCCGTTGTATTAATATTAATGTAAATATTAGTTTAGATATAAAAATAACTAATACGCCATGATTTCTACTCCTCCCTTATCACCACACCTACAAAAGAATATTAGCTGTTTGTACTCAATCCATGTAAAAAAATGTTTATGCATTCTTCTTCGGTGATTCAAACTTAAACAATCTTTTAATCATTCTTTGAAAACCATTTTATATCTCCTAGAGAATTTTAATGCATTATTAAAGTTTTGACACTTAAGCAAATTAGATCTAAGGTTTGATTAGTAAATATGGGTTAATTTAAAAAATAAAAAAAGATGCATGTGTAGAAAATTGCCAAAACTAAAATACTTAAAATGGCACTAAAGTAAGTAGTCTAACAATGAATATTGATTGGATCCACTTCTTAATAGAGTAAAATAGTTTAACAATTTGTTTAGAATTAAATAAAAAAAATTAAATTAAACTCTTATAATCGAGTGGTATGATGATTGACCGGTGGGATAAATAAATTCAAATCATCTTTTTTTTTTTCTGGTATAATTGTGATTAGAAAAATAAAATAGAAAACAAAAAACCTAAAAAGCCATGTACTTGTGGGTTGGAATGGAAACGACAAAGAGGGAGGTTAATCCATGAAGAAACTCGCGATGACGCCAGCCAACATGCATAAAGTACGGGTATGCTTCTGCTTCATCTCGTGCCTTTCCTCCCAAAGTTTCGTCTTTACTCTTTATTTATTGTCAAACCTTTTTCGATTCACATTTATGCTTTACAGAGCATCTTCATGGATAAGAACATTAATGGGCCCTAGAATATCACGCTGGAATTTTAAGAATTTCAATTCTTCAGAAGCTTTATACTTCATTGGTAAATTTTTTTTTAAAAAGTTCTTCAAGATTTTTTTTTACATTATTTATAGATACTACGTCATTTAATACATATTAATATAAATTAAAAATGTGGAATTCAACATTTGCAGCTAGCAACGTAAAAAGCTCGCATTATCTTACAAATGTCTTAAAAAAAAAAAAAGAGAGAGAGAGAAAGAGATAGAGAAAAAAAAGAAGAAGAAGTAGAACCGAAAAGACCCAATCATTCATTGAAAAAACTTCACAAGGAAGGGATCTCCATAAATATGTACACACTATTGTGTAGAATCATAGACAATAGACAAAGTTAGTTTTCATAGACACACTATTGGTACTATATTCTCATAGACAACGGTAGTTTTCATCCAACAACAACCACAGTAACCAATTATTAACCATCCGATGTCATACTAATGCTATGAATTGTACCACTATATAAAATTTTTAATTAGATCCCCTCTTAATTTTAAATAAGAAGTGGACATTGACGAAGCTGCATAGAAACTTTTAAACTTGGGAACCCCCTTATTCTATGTGACAGTAGGGAAATTTTGATGGAAGTAGATAAAAATAACACTGGAATTACCACATCTTTTGTAAAAACTTTTATTTTCTTATATAGTACCAATCAAATAAAAGAAAAAAAAAGATAAATTATAAATTCAACTTCTTGCTTTATGGACTTAATACTCTTCGAATTTAAGGTTTAATCTTCATATCTTTGAAAACGTGATTTTAGACCTCATTTTTTCACTTTACAATTGGATAAAATAATAAAAGATACTAAAATGAAAAAATTGTATAATATCATAGGGAAAATAGTAATATAAGAGACTAAATGCACTCTTATTTATTTATTTATTAAGATTTGGGATTTGAATGCTAAATTTCAAAAAAAAAAAAAAAAGTCAAGCACAAATGAAGTAGACAATGTGTTTTGGTTTCACTAAATATTGATTCAACCCGCCGCATGCTAAATAATGTTGTCATGCAATGTAGGTTTCAGCGGAATCTATAAAAGCCATGTGATTGTAGCTTGGAATGGGAGCGCCGAAGCTTAGCGAGTGGCTGGATGGGGACAAAAATTTGCGGTACCGTTCATGCTGTCACAATGCGGTCCCGGGTTATCAAAATTCACCACGTGGCATTCACTGTTTTGTAAGGAATTTCCATCTTATTCCATCTACTCTGGCCGTCTGGCCCCTGCCATCAACTTGAGCTAGACACGCCCGGACCGGCCTGGAATCGGTCCAGATTCACCAATTCCTGGGTCTAAAAATTATGACCCAGAACCGGCTCAAGAAACATGAATTGGCTCGAAATTTTTTTTTATTATTCTTTTTTTTTTTTTACTTCCATTTTACGGATTTACCTATTAAACCCATTGCCTCAAATGATATTATTTGCTTCTCTCCTTTATTTGTCAATATTTAGAAAACCCTCTCATCCTCGGCAACACTCCCAGGCAGTAAGTATTTTGGGTCCATCTAAAGGTATATGAATTTCATTGTCGAAAATTTGACTAGATAAGCTGATATCATGACCAGTTCATTATCAAGGATCTTGGGCTTGCTTTGATTTAAAGATTTGTCTCACAATAGAAGGTACATTGATTAACCAAAGAAAGTTCATTCTTGATGTTCTTTTAGATGCTAATCTATCAGCAGCTAAACCAACATCTACACCATTTCCTAGTGGATTTAAGGCGAACGAGTCTGCTGGTGATTTGCTTGATAATCCCACTTTTTACCTTCACTTGATTGGGCAATTGCTTTATCTTACCTTAACGCGTCCTGATATTTGTTTTGCTGTTCATCGCGTTTGAGCTAGTTTTTATCTTAGTCACGTGTTTCTCATCTTCATGCCATATTTCATCTGCTTCATTATCTTAAAAAGTCAGTATCTCTTGGACTATTTTATCTTGTTGACAATAATCTAGTGTTGCAAGGCTATTCTGATGCAAATTGGGCAGCTATTATCATCAATCACAAATCAATTTTGAGCTATTGTATTATGATTTGAGGCCTTAAGAAAGAAACAAACAATAAAATGATTCAACTTCATTTGGAAGCCAAATTGGACCGAACAGAATAGTGCTATCTCTACCTGTGGCTATAAATTCTAAATATTGAGAATCGGAACCTACTTTATATCTATAAAAGAGCCACATTTCATGAGAATTATCCCCTTAAGACACCAACGATGTGCCCATCATAAAATACTTCTAACTTCTGCTTGAGCATGAAGAATCATCTTTTCTTTTTAAAGGATAACTGTAAGATTGATCTCCTTAACCAATAAATTGTGCGATCAATCTCTAATTTCTTATTTCCGATGCCCCATAATATTAACGGTTTCGAGTGATAAATTTCCCTCCAAAAATTTCCTGAATTGGGATTTAGAAACATAAAACGCTTATCAGCCATCGACCGTTCACCTTGCACTTGATCCCATATTAATTTAATGGGCGCTGAGATCTACTTTATTGAGAAGTTCTTGACCCCTTTTTCCATGCGAAGAACCCCGGGGTCCTTCAACTTTTTGAATTCCTAATTAGAGGATTCGAACTTTTACTTTTTCTTCTATCTTTTAGGTCATTTTTTTTTTTAAGTTTTGTATTATGATTATCATAAATAATATAAATATATGTTAACAGCCTCTTTTCAAGAACTCTAGTAATAAATGAGGAAGTTTCTAAATAGAAAAGATTCTTAAAATACTCAAATGGCAATCTAAGGACCCTATCATGTTCATTAAGGGTTAAGGATGATCTAGGCAATTGAACATAAAAGATTACATAAAGCAAATAAAGGTTAGATATAGTTCATTTTTGAAGCAATCGCTGACTTGGATTACAAATTCACAAACTATTGCCAAATTTCGGCAAGGAAAACTCTAGTGTAGTGGGTACAGTAAAAGGTAATCACGCAATTGAGCCACTGCCAAACCAAAAGCCCAGGCCTGCTTCAGTCATAACTGGTAAGCACTGCCGACCGAGACATGAAAAAGTAAAAAATGACGCGGATAAGCATTGGTCGAAACCTATAAAAATGGTAAGCTGCAGGAACCGAAACTCCATTTTCAAAACCCAAACCCAACTTAGCGATCCATTGACAGAAAATTATATACACAAAAATTATCAAAGCCATCCTCGTCTTATACAGTTTCCAGCATGAGAAGCATTGAGCATTCTCATCTTGATGTCAGCTAGAATGTGCCCAAAACTTCATTCAAGAAGTGGAATTTGGCCTTTGTAACTATCAATTGTTCCAGAACTATTTCTTCTTGAAAAGATAATGTAAGATAAGATATGTGATGTACTTGTACCAGCTGGAACATCTCCCAGTTAGTTAGGATATGAGAAATACTATAAATAAGATGTTTTTGAAATATAGTTAGTTAGTTTTTACTTTCAAATTTTAGAAAACAAGAAATAATGATCTCGTAAACTCTATAATCAAGAATTTCATAAGTTGAAATATGAAATAAATTATTTTCTTTTATATCAAATTGCGACAGCATTACTATTCATCCCTTTACTCTTCAACAACAGATCAATATTTGTTGTTGTGTAACATTGATACAACGTTACTGTTTACAGGAGTGCTCTACATCAACATAGAAGATTTCTGGTTGCTACTTACTGCTGTATTACGACTCTATTCTTCAACATTCGACCAATATACTTTGGCGAATTCTTCATATGGTATCAAAGCGGGTTAATTCAAGATGTCGAACAACTTTGGAAATCAAAATGAAGAACAGATGTTTTATGATCCATACGATATATCTGGATTAGATAATCCCAATATGGCAATTGGAAACATTATCTTTAATGGCAAGAACTACCTATCTTGGAGTAAATCAATCAAGATTGGACTTAGGGCAAAACTTAAATAGGGTTTTATTGATGGAAAAAAAAAACCCAATGAAACGTCAACTGATTTAATCCGGTGAGCATGTTGTGACTCTATCGTCAAGAGCTAGATTTTAAATTCCATGATTTGCTGAATTTTTGCAAAAATTTTTATACACACAAAATTTGTAGAAGAATTGTGGTGCAAAGTTAAGGAGCAATACGGACATTCAAATGGACCTTTGGAATTTCATATTCAATGAGAAATATGTAATCTTGCGTAAGGAAATTTGTCGATAGGAGTATATTTCAATAAACTGAAGAAATTATGGGATGAGTTGCATATGTTAAAGCCAAATCCTATTTATACTTGTGGAATTGTGAATCGTTGTACATGCGAGTTAAAGGAAAAGTTTGTTAAATATGAATCAAGGTCTAAACTGATACAATTTTTTGATGGGGTTATTGGACTCATATGAATCGATTAGAAGCTAGATCCTAAGTATGGAACCATTGTGAAATGGTAACCATGCTTTTTATTTTGTGCAACAAGTGGAAAAGCAAAAAGAAGTGACTTCTATTGCAGTGAATGATTCTGATATGGCTGCATATTTTGTAAACAAGAAAGATGCGAATAAAAGGTATTATGGATAAAAGAAAAGGAAAGGGAAACGCTAAAATCTTTTGTAAGCATTGTAAAACAGAAGGCCACACTATTGGAAACTGTTTTCAATTAATTAGGTATATGGATTGGTACAAAGGGAAGAAAGGCCAAAAGGGATCACAAATGGCAGCATATTGCAACAATGAAGACACAAATCCAGGTCTGTGTACCCCGATGGATTTTTCTTCGAAAATTGATGGTGATTCTTATAAACCAAGAGGACGATACCAGTTTGATCAAAGGATGGTCCATTCCTTATGTCAAGAAATAATGAGAACAATGAAAGAAAAGAAATTCTTGTCAGAGTTTGCAGGTATAATTAACATGGTAGAGTCCATAGGTATAGCTCAAATATACTCTTGCAATGTTGAATTTGATAATAATCATGATAATTATTAGAGAGTGAATACAGGTGCTACTAACCATATGACTCCACATAAATATTTACTTATAAATTTACAAAAACTTTCTAACCAATCACAAATAGATTACCTAATGGAAAATGTAAATCAATATTTTTAAAAAGAACGTTTAAAGTCAACGCATCATTAGTTCTTCATGATGTTTTATATGTTCCTTATTTCAAACATAATATACTTTTGATAAATAAAGCTTTAAAGGATAATGACCTAATTGCTAGAATTGATTCATTATATTTCCAATTTCAGGACCCGAAAGTTGATGTTACAATAGGATCAACAATGGGACATAAGGAATTGTAAATGCTACAATTTGAGTTCAAGAAGAATGCCTCCACTCCAATAGACAATGTAGTACAGGAAACTATGATGAATACTTATGATAAGACAGATTCTTTACAATTGATACATGCTGGGCTAAGTCATTCTTTGATATCAAAGCTTTAGACATCTCAATTTTTGTAAGAATCTCGAAAATTTTGATCTTATATGTGATGCTTGTCATAAAGCAAAATCACATAGGCTTCCTTTTTCTCGTAGCAATAGTCATGCGATATTTCCTTTCCAATTACTTCATATAGATATATGGGGGTCGTATCATGTTTCATCCTTGATAAGAGCAAATTATTTTCTTACAATCCTAGATGATTGTACTAGGTCTACTTAGACATACTTAATGAATAACAAGTCTCAAGTAGTTGCAATCCTAGAAAAAATTTTCTATTATGTAGAAAATCATTTTAATGCTAAACCAAAAATTATTCGAACTAATAATGGAAGCAAGTTCTTATTTAATAACTGTCAGCCTTTGTTTGCTAAAATAGGGATAGTTCATCAATGAGCAATAGCTTACACGCCACAACAAAATGGAAGGGTAGAACATAAGCATAGACATCTTGTAAAAACAACTAAAGCACCGATGATACATGCTAACTTACCAAAAAAAAAAATTGGGAGATTGTTTTCTTACTGCTACATATCTAATCAATTTAATGCCTAGTTCAAAACTTAAATGGAAAACACCTTATGAATTACTTTTTAGACATCAACCACATTATAGTCATTTGAAAGTCAAGGGAGGTCTTTATTACATATCAAGTATTTGGCCCAACAAAGATAAGTTTGAAGCTAGAAAAAATAAATGTGTTTTTCTAGGATACAATTTTGGACAAAAAGGATATAAGGTATATGATTTATCAACCCATAAAATGTATATAAGTAGGGATGTCATTTTTTATGAAAAAGAATTTCCATTTCAAACATCTTCATTAAACAGTGAAGATAATTCAAATTTTATTACACATGTGTTCTATTTGTTTAATGATGATATTCTCTCCATTCTCGCTTCATATCAAGATTCAAGTCAGTCATTAGATATTTCTAATCCTATCCCACCTACATCAACAAATGTTACTAAGTTAAGGAAATCTACATGAAATAGGAAAACATCAACACGATTAGAAGACTATATTATCAACAATGTATCATCCTTAAACGCAGAATCATCTAAATATTCACAAAATACTACACCTTTTGTGCGTATTTTGATTCCAATTATTTAACCAGGTTACCACATGATTACGCATCTTCCTTAGCACATGTATTAACTAACAAAGAACCTCACAATTATAAGCAAGATCCAAAGCAACAAGAATTGATAAATGCAATGAATAAAGAAATTGAAGCTCTTGAATTAAATAATACATGGGAACTAACAACTTTGCCCCCAGAAAAGAAAGCAATAAGTTGGAGATAGGTGTACAAAATAAAGTATAAAGCTGACGGATCAATTGAAAGACATAAAGCAAGATTGGTTACAAAAGGGTATAGCCAAGTAGAAGGAGAAGAATACTACAGTACATTCTCACTCGTGGCAAAACTAGGAAAATTCAGAATTTTGATTATTGTTGCTGCGTCACAATCATGGCCATTATATCAAGTGGATGTAAATAATGCATTCTTACATGGGTCTCTAGATGAAGAAATATATATGTTACCATCAAAAGGATATAACAAAGCCAAGCTAACTCAAGCTTGCAAATTGATTCGTTCATTGTATAGATTAAAGCAAGCATCAAGACAATGGAATGTTGAAATCAGTCAATATCTACTTCAACAAGGATATATGCAATCCAAAAATGATTTCTCACTTTTTACTTGCAAAATAGAAAGAGGATTTGTTGTAGTATTATTGTATGTAGGTGACATGTTGATCACTGGTTTAGATGAAGGTGCAATGTCCGATTTAAAGATCAAGTTACATGATAAATTTGCAATCAAAGATCTTGGGAATGTAAGGTTCTTTCTAGGAATAGAGTTGTGTAGAAGTGAAGTTGGAATATTGGTAAATCAGAGGAAGTTTATTTTAGACATACTATCAGATGTTGGAATGATTGCAGCAAAGCTTACTTGTACTCCTTTTCCACCTAGGATTAAATTGGACAATATTAATGGTGAAATTCTTAATCAACCTTTGGTGTATAGGCATATTGTAGGTCACCTATTGTATCTGACATTAACCAGACCAAATATATCCTACATGGTTTAAAGACTTAGTCAATTCATGTCAATCCACAAACAACACATTTACAAGCTGCTTATCATTTGTTGTATTATCTAAAGGGCAATCACTCTCTAGGATTATTTTATTCATCAAATAACTTCGTAAATGTGGTTGGATACAGTGATTCTGATTGGAGGTCTTGTCCTATAAATCGAAAGTCTCTTAGTGGCTACTATAGTTTACTTGGAAAATCCTTGATTTCATGGAAAACGAAGAAGCAACCAACAATTAACATATCTACCACTGAAGTGGAATACCAAGCCATGGCATTGGCAACCAAGGAATTGATTTGGATTTTATACATTCTACAAGATCTAGGATTTGAAGTTCCACTTCTTACCGTGCTTTGTTGTGACAACAAATCTACCCAAATGCTAGCTGCAAATCCCATCCTACATCCTGGAATAAAACATTTGGAGATTGACACTCACTTCATAACAGATTGGATTCAAAAAGGTTTTCTAGTCACCCAACATGTTCCTTCGAAGCTTCAATTTGCTGACATGGTTACAAAATCAATGACCGAAGCATAATTGCATTTTATTTTTGACAAGCTGGGACTTCAAGAAGTTCCATCTTGAGGAGGGGATGAAAAGATAATGTAAGATAGGATATGTGATGTACTTGTGCCAGTTATAACATTTCCTAGTTAGTTAGAATATGAGAAGTGCTATAAATAGGATGTTTTTGAAATATGGTTAGTTAGTTTTTACTTCCAAATTTTAGAAAACAAGAAGTGATGATCTGAAAAACTCTATAATCAAGAATTGCATCAATTGAAATACAAAATAAATTCTTTTCCTTTTATATCAAATTGCTACAGAATTACTGTTCATCTGTTTACTCTTCAACAACAAAGTATTTGTTGTTGTGTAACGTTGATACAACGTTACTATTCATAGGAGTGCTTTGCATCAACATAGAAGATTTCTGGTTGCTGCTTCTGTTGTATCATGACTCTGTTCTTCAACGACCGACCAATATACTTTGGCGAATTCTGTAAAAACTGCTTAACATATGCAGCAGTGGAAGCAAGAGTTCTTTTTACATACCTCCAGCCATTGCAAAGCAAATAGGTGTCCTGCTCGGTGGAGATTGGTTTTGCGTCTCGGTTTCGGTTGGTGCTTCTAAATCTTAACTCACTCAAAATTAATGGTGTATTTTTCTTATAGAAGTGAGCAGGCTTAGGGACCCTCGAAGTACTTCTATTTAAACTCATTCCATCAATGAGTTGTTCCACAAAAATAGGAAGCATTTGGAATGGTTGAAGAAGTTGTTGCACGTTCCTGATATTGTGGGATTCATGTTCTTGATATTGTGGGATTCTTTGACCATATCTTGCGGTTATTTGTTACCGAGTAAATAGGAGAGGAAAACCAACAAATTCTTCATACCTCTCTTCTCAAAACCAAAACATTCTCCAAGAAATCACAAAACCAGTACACCAGTACACCCAACTGCTTGTCTCCAAGTCACCTTCCTATGGTGTAGTCTCCGTTGGCCAGGATGATGATGCTTTCACTATCGATCAATCCAGGCTTACTCATCTTGTCAAGGATAAGAACATTGAGAGCCTTTCCGAATTTGGTGGAGTCGAAAATGTCGCTTCGGCTCTGAACACTGACATTGCCGATGGGATTGATGGAGACGAGGAAGACAGGGCTAGAAGACAAAAAGCAGTTGGCAGCAACACTTATAAAAAGCCTCCAACCTAGAACTTCTTCCATTTTGTGGTGGAGGCCATTAAGGACCGTACCATATTGATCCTTCTTGTTTGTGCTGCACTCTCCCTCGGAATTGGCATCAAAGAGAATGGAGTCAATGAAGGTTGGTATGGTGGCGGAAGTATTTTCGTTGAGGTTTTTTCGTCGCCGCCGTTTCTGCTGGGAGTAATTTCAGGCAGAACAGACAGTTTGACAAGTTATCCCTTGGTAGCAGAAATATCCAAATTGATGTTGTGAGGAAGGGTAGGCGACAGCAGATATCGACATTAGATGTCATCGTTGGAGATATTGTCTGCTTGAAGATTGGAGATCAAATTCCAGTAGATGGCCATTCCTTGCAAGTTGATGAATCCAGCATGACAGGAGAAAGTGCTCACGTGGAAGTCAATAGCTCCCACAATCCTTTCATGTTTTCCGGTACCAAAGTGGCCGACGGCTATGCTCGGATGCTGGTTACATCGGTCGGGATGAACACGACTTGGGGTGAGATGATGAGCTCAATCAGCCGCGATGTTGGCGAACTGACACCCTTGCAGGCTCGCCTGAACAAGCTTACTTCAGCTATAGAGAAAGTTGGCTTAGCCGTTGACTTCTTACTTCTGGTTCTTCAATTGGTTTATTACTCACAGGAAACACTCAGGATGAGAATGGACAACCTGAGTTCATTGGAGGCCAAACAACAGCTCATGATATAGTCAGCGCTGTTGTGAGAATCATAGAAACTGCCGTTGGAATTTTTATGATGGCAATTCCTCAAGGTTTACCTATTGCTTTCACCCTTACGCTCACATATTCGATGAAGAGAATGATGGCTGATCAGACCATGGTCAGGAAGTTATCTGCCTGCGAGACCATGGGCTGTTATTTGCACCGACAAGACCGGTGCTCTGACCTTGAATCAAATGCAAGTCACCAAATTTTGGCAGGGCCAGCACGATGCAGTGGAGGGTGCACACACTTCGATTTCTAGATCTGTCCTTGATCTGCTCGGGCAAGGAGTCGCTTTAAACACGACCGGTACTGCGTACAGGTCCACTTCTGGATCAGAATTCGAGTTCTCTGTCAGTCCAACGGAGAATGCCATTCTTTCTTGGGCTGTCCAGCAACTCCATATGGACATGGAAGAACAGAAGCAGGGTTGTGCCATTATCCAAGTTGAAGCATTCAATTCCAAGAATAAGCGAAGTGGAGTCATGATAAAGAACAAGAAAAATGATACAGTACGCGCGCACTGGAAAGGAGCTGCTGAGATGATATTGGCAACGTACACAAGCTATTATGATGCCTCCGGAATTATAAAATATTTTGGTGATGAGGAGAAAATGATATTCGAGCATATCATCCAGGGGATGGCAGCGAAGAGCCTTAGATGCATCGCTTTTGCACATACTCAACTTTCCCAGGAAGAGTTCAATGAAGGCAATGAGAAGGTGAAGCTGAAAGAAGATGGGTTGCCGTTATTGGGGCTTGTTGGAATTAAAGACCCATGCCGACCCGGGGTGAAGAATGCAGTGCAAGCTTGACAGGATGCAGGTGTAACAATCAAAATGATAACGGGTGACAATATTTGAACTGCTAAAGCTATAGCTACTGAGTGTGGAATACTCAAGCCAGATGAGGATGAATTTAGCGGTGCCATACTGGAGGGGGTTGAACTTCGCAGCTACACCACAGAGGAGAGGCTAGCAAAAGTTGAAAAGATCCGTGTGATGGCTCGGTCCTCACCCTTTGACAAGCTTCTCATGGTGGGGTGCTTGAAGATAATGGGCCATGTAGTTGTAGTCAGGAGATGGGACTAATGATGCACCTGATAGAGTGTATAAAAATATTTCTATCATGTTCAAATAACATATAAGAACATAGGCGGAAGTGAAAAAATTAAATCGCGTACATAGCTCCAGTCATTGCACGTAAACACACAAATTTTCTTTATTTCAATTTAGTACTTCTAAGCTCTCTCTTGCTAAAAAACAATAGTGTATTTTTCTAAAGTGAGTGAATGGGATTAGGGATCTATAGCCAAAAAATCACATCTTAAATATATCATTTACCATCATAGGTCTTAACCTATGTGATCTAAGCTTAAATACGAGATTTTCTCACATGGAATTACATGTGAAGATATGTATCAAATCATATCTTAAATAGATTTCTCGAAAAAATTGCATAATATCCAAATGCAAATCCGGATCCGAGAAATTCTAACATTCTCCCACTTGGTCCATTTACCCCAATATCAATATAACAAGAAACAAAATATATGAATCATGGTGATAGGTCCTCTCATAACGAGTATTATCTTCCATATGTTACAATATATCAAGTCTTTCAGTACCAGCTCTTAAACTTAATGAATAAACCATATGTTCATTCTAGGTCCAAACTTAATGGTATTTCTTAAAACAAATGAATAGACAAAATGTGTACACAAAACCAAATAAGAAATATCAATTGAATAAGAGTTTCATTGAAACATTAAATGCATGTACAATGAAAAATTACATCATGGAACCAAGTCCCATTCTTACTACATGATCCTTAAAATTCTTTCGTAGCATTGCTTTAGTTAAAGGATCAACTATCATTAACTCAATACTAATGTGTTCAATAACCACTTTCTTTTCCTTAACACTTTCTCTTATGGCTAAATACTTGATGTTGATATGTTTACTTCGACTACTACTTTTATTGTTCTTAGCCATAAATACAACAGTTGAGTTATCGCAGTACAATCTTAATGGCTTAAAGATAGAATCAATAATTCTAAGCCTAGACATGAAACTCTTTAACCATACACTATGTGAAGTAGCCTCAAAACAAGATATGAACTCGGCTTCCATAGTGGAAGTAGCAGTCAAGGTCTGCTTTGCACTCCTCCAAGACACGGCTCTATCGGTAAGCATGAAAATGTAACCAGACATTGATTTATGTTAATCAACACAGCCAGCAAAGTCTATATCAGAATATCCAATGACCTCCAAATTGTTAGTCCGTCTATACATGAGCATGTAATCCTTTGTCCCTTGAAGGTATCTCATTACCTTCTTTGAAACTCTCTAGTGGTCAACACCTATGTTACTTTGATATCTCCCTAACTTCCCAATAGCAAATACAATGTCAGGTCTAATACAAACCTGAGCATACATTAGATTTCCAACTGCTGATGCATATGGGATGTTTTTCATTTGTTCCCACTCAAGCTCATTTTTAGTACACTAGCTTAAGGTCAATCTGTCACCCTTCAAAATAGGTGCTACACTTGGTGAGCAACCCTTCATACAAAATCTCTCTAAAAATTTGTTGATATAGGTCTCTTGAGACAAGCTTAAAATGCCTCAAGATCTTTCCCTATGGATCTTAATACCAATGACATAAGATGCCTCACCCATATCTTTCATATCAAGGTTCTTCGAGATGAATTGTTTTACCTCATATAGCAAACCCTTATCATTGGTTGCAAGTAAAATATCATCCACATATAGCACAAGAAAACAAATTTTGCTCCCACTAACCTTCTGCTATATACATTGATCCATAATGTTCTTTTCAAAACTAAATAAAGTGATGGCATCATGAAATTTCAAATACCATTGACAAGAGGCTTATTTTAATCCATATATGGATTTATTAAGCTTATAAACCAAATGCTCATCATTACTAGTGGAGAATCCTTCAAGTTGTTTCATGTAAACCTCTTCCTCTAGATTAACATTAAGGAAGGTCATTTTTACATCCATTTGGTGCAACTCCAAATCAAAATGTGCAACCAATGCCATAATTACATGAAGGGAATCTTTCTTAGATATAGGAGAAATTGTCTTCATGTAGTTGATTCCTTCCCTCTAAGTGAATCCTTTAGCAATGAATCTTGCTTTATATCTCTCAACATTACCTTGTGAGTCTTTCTTTGTTTTAAAGACCCATTTGCATCCAATGGCTTTTACACCATCAAGTAACTTAACGAGATTCCAGACTCTATTAGATATCACTTAATCCATCTCTTCTTTCATGGCACTATACCACAAGTTCAAATTCTCAGAACCCATGGCCTGTGAAAATGTCTTAAGATCATTTTCGGCTCTAACATTATAGTCAGACTCTTGCATATACATAACATAGTCACTAGGAATTATTGATTTCCTTACTCCATTAGATCTTCTTAATGTTGCATCAACATTCTCTTGAGGAATAGGATCATGTTGTTCAATTGGTTGTTCAACAACTTCAAACATCTGTTGAACTTCAGCATCTACTAGATCAAGATCAGCAGTTTATGGTACCTCTAGAGCTGGCTCTTTAACACACATATGTGTTAAAGGCGTGTTGTTGATAACAACAATCAGCCCGCTACTTAAAGTGACACACTGAGCATCTATATGATCTTTCTTAGAACCAGGGCCTTGAGATTGATCACTCCCACTAATCAAGTCATTCTCAAGAATTTTTTTCATTTCTTGATTCCACAAACCTAGTGCTATGAGATGGATAGTAAAATCTATATCCCTTAGACCTTTTAGCATATCCAACGAAATACCCATTAATAGTCCTTGGGTCTAACTTCTTCTTATGTAGATTGTAGACTCTTACTTCAAACAAACATCCTTAAACACATACATGTCACAAACTCGATTTCCACCCCTTGAATAACTCAAATGGCGTCTTTTAGACAGCTTTGGTTGGAACTCGATTCAATATATATGCTACTATTTAAGAGCTTCGATCAACAGGAAGTCAGGAAGCTTGGAGCTTGCAAGCATGCTCCGCACCATGTCCAATAATGTTCGGTTTCTCCTTTCGGCTACTCCATTTTGATCTGGAAAGCCAGGTAAACTGTATTGGGCAATAATCCTATTCTCTTGAAGAAACCTTGCAAATGGACCAATCACTTATCCACTCTCTATATATCTACCATAGTACTCTTCATCTCTATTGGATCTCACGATTTTAATTGGTTTTCCACATTGTTTCTCTACTTCAACTTTAAACACTTTTAAAGCATCTAGTGCTTCATTCTTGTTGTTAAGTAAGTAGAGATAAATATATTGTAAGTAATCATTTATGAAAGACATAAAGTACTTATTACAATATGCATCCATGTCTGGACTACAAATGTTTATATGTATGATTTCCAATAATTCAAAGCTCCTATTGGCACCCTTCTTTGACTTGTTAGTCTATTTTCCTTTAATACAGCTTATACAAGTCTTAAAGTTAGTGAAATCTAAAATACTAAGTATCTCACCATTCACCAACCTTTTATAATTCTATCAATGGAGATATGTCATAATCTCCGATGCCACAACATAAAGGATTCTTCATTCATAATACATCGTTTAGTTCCAACCTTTTCTTGAATGTGCATTATAGCATGATTATCATCATTTTGTAAATTAAGTAGAAAAAGACCATCAGATAAGGTACCATATCCAATAACGTCAAATTTATAAAATAAATTAAATCTAGAATATGAAAAGTTAAAAGAATAACCATCTAACACAAGTCTGGAAACTGAAATTAAATTCCTAAAAAACTAGGGATCTAAAATGTCTTTTTCAAATTCAAAATGAAACCACTACTTAAAACTAAGTTGCACATTCCAATAGCCTCCATATGTGAGGACATCTTATTGCCTGAATAGATGCTACACTCACTTCCCACTAACTTCCGCAGGTCTTTTAAGTCTTGCAATGAATTGGTCATAGGGATTGTAGAACCAAAATCAATCCACCATATGTTATGATTAACATCAATCATATTGCATTCATAACAAACAAGTAAAAGTTGAGTACCTTTCTTATCAAGCCACTACATGAACTTGAAGCATTGTTTCTTCATGTGTCTCTTCTTTTTACAGAAGAAGCACACAACCTCCTTCTTTATGTCCTTTGTGGGAGGGATTTTCTCTTTCCCCTTGTCTTTAACTTGGTCCTTCCTATTACTACTCTTTCCATTAGTAGTTAAGTTTACCCTTTCCTTCTCCTTCTCCTCCATAAGTAGTTTATCCTCTTCTTGAACACACATGGTCAACAACTTATTAATTGACCATTTATCTTTATGTGTGTTGTATGATATCTTAAACAGGTCATACTCTTGAGGTAAAGTGCAAAAGATGTAGTGAACCAAGAAGAATTCTGATAACTCAACTTCCAATGCCTTCAATTGGGCCGCAATATCCCTCATGTGCATGATATGCTCATGCACACCCTTAATGCTAGTGAGCCTCAAAGTTGAAAGCTTTATAATTAGGTACTAACCATTGCCTTATCTGAAGTAGCAAATTGCTCATCAATGGCCTTTAGCAGATCTTAGATCCTTTGATAATGCTCAATGGAGCTTCTTATACTAGCAAAAATTTTGTCTTTATGAACATAACTAACAAGCGATTAGATTGCTCCCATTTTTCATAAAGACTTATTGCATCTAGAGTGCTGGTTTCAATTATTGCATAAGGCTCTAACTTCCTTATAGCATAATCATTGTCCATCCATCGTAAATGAAGAAGAACTCTCTCCTTCTAAACCTTATAGTTATCCCCTTTAAGTTTAGGAACATCACATCGCATATCAAAAAAATTGAAAGGTTGAATTACTACAATAATTAAACATGCATGCTCATGTTACAAAAAAAAAAAAAAAATTAGGCTAATTAAGATATATCAAGTTTTACCAATGTAAAATCATGCTAAAGTATGAATTTAGTGACATAAAACTTGCCTGTAGGCTAAAGTCCTAATTTAATTAGATTCATCTAAAGTCTTACAATAAAACTACCAAATTATGTTCCCTTTTCTAATCCCTATGGGTAAATTAGAAAATATAATTTAATATTTTATCCTAATTAATCATACACAACATAATAAAAATTCCTATGGGATAAGATCTATTATATTGAGTATAATTAATCACAACTAATATTTATTTTCACGTATGATCTTATCATCCTCAATATATAAAATTTTAATTAATTAAAGATATTGTGGTTGTTCTTTAATTAATTGAAATTATATGGATCACATAAACATTAAATAAAATCCTTAGGCTCAATTATTACAAAAAAAAATCGTAAGCAATAACTTATGAATTTAACTCTAACACACTTATATCATCTAATCAACATTACACATATAATAATAAACCATAAATCATACATGTAAGCAAATAATAATATAAGTATATATCATGATAATTAAATTCATAGAGAGCCAATACCAATTAATTTACTTTAATAATTAATACAAATAATTTTAATATATAAAATTGTTTACTATATGTCATCTATATAATTAACAATAAATAATATAGATATATGAAAATTTAATTTTTATTAAGTATTAGAAATCCCAGTTCAAAGTCCATTACATTTATATTAAAATTGGCCGAAAGAATCACGAAAGGCAGCTCAACTCAGCTGGCTAAGTTCCATGCCACGCCACGCTACACGCATAGAGGAGGACACATTGGTTAAGGTTCGAATCCTGGGAGAAGCGTCTTCTGTGCGTCCTGAATTTTAAATCACGTGCATGTAATGTACGTGCGGGTGCTAGGCACATGACAACACGTCTACTGAGAAAGACTGAGTTACGTGCAATGATTTTTCGAACGTTGCAATCCTTGAGCGACAATGACACAACAAAACCAGATTCTATTAAATGCGGGTCATCAATTTTATTTTTATTTTTTTGTTTCAAGTCAACTTAAGTTTAAATCATCTTCTACCTTTAGCTAGATCACGGTGACTCAAATTTGACCCATAATTTTCCGGCCTATTTCTATCTCAAAATTAACTTTTTAAAGCTCGGAATGCATGGAATTTGATTTTTTTTATCAATTCCCAATCTTATTAAGACTAAAAAACATCAAATTCAAACTAAACCGAAATAGAGTAAGGCAAAGGTATTTTCGAAAAATAGCTCTGATACCAAATGATAGTGTATAAAAATATTTCTATCATATTCGGTAAAATAATGAACATATAAAAACATAAGCGGAAGTGAAAAAAAATTAAATCTTGTACATACCTCTAGCTATTGCAAGTAAATGCACAAATTTTCTTTATTTTGGTTTAATACTTCTAAGTTCTCTTTCGCTTAAAAATGATAGTGTATTTTTCTAAAGTGAGTGAGTGAGATTAGGGATCTATAACCGAAAAATCACATCCTAAATATATCTTTTACCATCATAGATCTTAACCGATGTGATCTGAGCTTAGATGCAAGATTTTCTTGCATAGATATACATGTGAAGATATGTATCAAATCATATCTTAAATAGACTACATCTTAAATAGATTTCCCAAAAAAATCGCATAATATTTGGATGCAAATCTGGATCCGGGAAATTCTAACAACACCTGCACTCAAAGAAGCTAACATCGGACTTTCCATGGGGATTGAAGGGACTAAGTTAGCTAAAGAGAGTTTCGATATTGTCATCCTTGATGACAACTTCACTTCTATGGTGATGGTTTTGAGGTGCAGTAGATGTGTTTATAACAACATACAAAAGTTCATTCAGTTCTAATTGACCATAAATGTTGCAACACTGGTAATCAACTTTATAGTCACGATTTCCTCTGGTGATGTCCCATTAACAGCAGTCTAGTTGTTGTGGGTAAACATGATCACAGACACTCTTGGTGCTCTTGCTTTTGCTAGTGAAGAACCAACTCAAGAGCTCATGGAGAAACCACCAATTAGCCGAATCGAACTATTGAACAAATCAATATCATATTCTATTTGATTTAGTTAATATATTTTAGTTTTGAGTCTTTATCCATTTTTCTAATTTGTTATCTATTTCATCAATTTGGTATCAAAGCAAGGTTAATCCTTAAGAGATCATATCTGTAGTTTTGTGTGTGTGTCTTTGTCAATATCATGATGGACCTACAAGCTGTCAGTGGAATGAAAAAGCTCAACAACAATAACTACAATGCATGGTCAACTTACATAATGTCATACATGCAAGGGCAAGACTTATGGGAGGTTGTCAATGGTAGTGAGGTGACATAACCAGAAGTCGAAGATGCAAATGGCACGCTATGGAAGTGGAAGATCAAAGCAGGCAACGCAATGTTCACCTTAAAGACGGACAGTTGAAGAGGATGGGCTAGAGCACATCCAAGACGCCACAACCCTAGAGCAGGCTTGGGATACGTTCACCAAGCTATTTTCAAAGTAAAATGACACGAGGCTTGAACCCTTAGAGAGTGAATTATTCTCAATAGTGCAACATAATACGAAGGTTGCACAATACTTCCAAAAAGTGAAGATGCTATGTCAAGAAATTTCGAAGTTAGATCCACAAGCCCTGATTGAAGAGACGAAGATGAAGCGGATTATCATCCATGGCATTAGGCCAGAATATAAGGGCTTCATTGTTGCTATACAAGGATGGCAAACTCAGCCATCGCTTATAGAATTTGAGAACTTGCTAGCTAGTCAAGAATCCTTAGCTAAGCAAATGGGAGGAGCTTCACCAAAGGGTCAAGAAGAAGCACTTTATGCCAATAAAGGCAAATGGAATTATAGATAGAATAGCAGCACAGGTGGAGGATCTAAAAGGAATGTTGATGAGACAAGAGGCTATCAAGGCGAAGGAAGTGCTCGTGGTGGGGGAGGCTTAAAGAGTCAAAGTCATGGCAAAAGGTTTAAAGGGCAGTACTTTAATTGCAAAAAGAAGGGACATATGGCGAGAGACTATAAGTTGAAGAAAAAGGCCCTAGAAGGTAATGTTGTTACTTCTATGGTCGAGGAGGGTTAGGATGCTAAGGCATTCCTTGCTATAGAAGAAGAGGACCTTGCTCTCACAACTATAACATCCAATTGAATCGATTATGAAAAAGATTAGATTGATGAGTCAGGTTGCTCCAATCACATGACAAGTAATGTAGAAAAGCCGCAAAATTTGTCATACTACAAGGGAAGTTGTGTGGTAGTGATAGCAAATAACTCAAAGTTACCAATAACTCATTTCGGTAATACAATTGTTTCTCCTCAATCTAATGATGAGGTGTCACTTCAAAATGTCTACCATGTCCTAAGTATGAAGAAGAATCTTCTCTTGGTAGCACAACTAACATCTTCTAGCCATTCTGTCCCATTTGGTTCGCAAGATGTCAAGATATATCGCAATCTTGAGATTTTAGAAGAGCCCATGATGAAGGGATGAAGGTTAGAGTCAGTTTATGTTTTATCAGCACAGACAACATATGTAGACAAGACGAAAAGGAACAAAACTGCTGATTTATAACATACGTAGCTAAGTCGTGTTAGCTATTCCAAGCTAGATGTGACTGTTGAGTCTAATTTTTTATTTTCAATTTCTAATATGATCTATACTAGACCCTATGCTCATCTAATATAGACCCTCGACTTGAGATAGGAATTTCGTTTTGTTTTGGAGTCACCACCTAACTGTGGTTAGGAAAGATTGAATTTGGACTAATTGAGCAGATCAATCCTAATTTGAACCACTGGTCAGCGTAATTTCTTCTTCTCGTTTTTTTTGTGAAAAGAGAAAAGGAAAAACCAAAGTTTCTGACTTCGGAGGCTAACCTATTAAAACCCTAAGGTTACCATCATAATCTCCTAAAATCTAAACCTTATCCAAAAATTTCTTTTATTTATTTTTTTGTTGTCTTTATGTTTTTTAATAAGTTATTCTAAGAAAATGATTTTTTTGTTCTTTTTAGAGTTGCCCTAAATAGGTGTCTATGTACCTGCTATTCAGGATCAAACGGGTCGTAGTTCGCCTTTCCTGAAAAACTTTAATGTGTTTGTGAATTTTTAATTATAAAATTTCTTTTGATTTATGTTTTTACCATTTTAGTATTCTTTCTAAAAAAATCTAAGCCTAAGCTTAATCATTTGATTTTTTGAAAAATAATAATTTTTAGGAAAAAAGAATTTTTTGGATTTATTTAAGAAAATGATTTTTCTAAGTGATAAAAATTTCATTTTTCTATTTTTCAATCCAATTCTACTATTATAAATTTTTATTGATTTTTTATTGATTTTTTATTAATTTTTATAATTTTTATTGATTTTTTCCTATATTATTTATTTATCCTAAACTAAAATCTAAATTTTACTAATTTTTTAATATATATATTTTTATCATTTTATTTATATATTTTTATATTTTTATTATTTATCATTATAATTATTTATTCTTATTATTATTCATCTTAAATTAAATCCTAAAAAAAAAACTAATCTTAATTCTAATTTTTTTTTCTATTTTTTTTAATTATAAATAACAAGTAAATAAATAAAGAAATTCAAAAAAATAAAAATAACTAAAATAACTAAATAAACCAATAAGAAATAAATAAATAAAATAAAAAATAAAAAAATCGAAAAATCCGACTTACCTGGATCCGGGTTGGTGCGCAGGTCGGATCGGTCACGACAGCTGGGAGTGCTCGTTGACGGCGTTCTGGCGGCCTTTTGAAGCAATTGAGGTGTCGTTTCTTAGGTTTTCGGGGGTGGGGAACTCAACTGTGGCGATGGATTTTTCCAAAAATGCATCTTAGTGGCAACTCGGTGCTTGATCGGTGGTTGCAGCTTGGAAACTCCGACGAGGCTTCGATTCTCTCTCTTTTCCTCACTTTTCCTCACTTTTGATCCGTAATTCTGCTTCCTCCCTTCCTCCTCTATTTATAGCCGCAAGGAATCGAGCTGGATAAGCTCGGATTCCCTCTGAATTGAAGCAAATTGGATTTACAATTAAAAACTTCCTCCGATTTATGCAAATCCATCAATTTGTTGCGATTTGATTCTAATTGGATAATGTTTATCCTATTTCTGTTGAATATCTGCTGGATTTGTGCAAAAAATCGAATCAAAACGGTCGAAATTCAATTTTTCTTTCTCACCGGCAATCTTGGACGAAAGTTGAAGACGATCACGCGCCTGGCACGTGCGTCCGCTCCAGCCAATCACCTGCTAACACGTGTCCCAAGCAATAAAAAAATTGCAAAATGCGAATTCTGCCTCCCCCGCATTTCGAACCCGCGACCAAGCCCCTTTCCTAGCACCTTAGACCATGGTTCGGACCAGTTGGGTTAGCCCATTTTCGTGATTTTTTTTTATTTTCGCAATTTGCATATATGCAATGCGATTTTTTATTTTTTGTATTTTTTTGAAATTTCAAAATTTTATAAAAATTATTTAATCCTTTTTATTGCCATTTCTGCAATTATTTTCCAAAATTGATGTATTTTTCCTATTTATTTTATTTTTTGAATATTTTTCCTATTTTTGCTAAATTAGAAAAAAATGGAAAAATTTGAAAATTGATTTTATTGATTATTATGGCAAAAATGGGGTGTTTACAGCTGCCCCTCTTTGTAGTAAAGTTTAAAAAACTTAACTACAAAGACAAAAAAGACGCCATTTTTGGCCTCTTGACTGAATGGATAACGCCTTGGTTTGGCTGGTTATCTGGAATTTGGTCTCTAGTAGGAAAATGCTCCACGAGCTAATAATCCCACGAGTATTTTTTTATGTTTGGTATTTCTTAGGAAATGGTCTTAAACAACCTAACAATCTAGAGTAATATATCATCCAAAAAGTGCTCTATGGGCTGACTAATTGGCGATAGGAAACATCTCGAGGATTGTTTAGGAGTATGTAATAGCTGATGATAGGAAGCATCTTATCAGACTAGCAACCTTGAAGAGAAGATTGTCTTAGGAAGCGCTCTTATGAGCTGGCTACTTGTTAACAAAAGCGTCTGGCTGGACTAGCGACTGTTTGGGAAAAACATCTTTAAAGAGCGCTCTTATGAGCTGACTAATCTTTTATCGACAAATTTGAAAAAGTGCTCCCATGAGCTGACTAATTGATAGATTCGAAAAGTGCTCCTATGAGCTTACTAATCGATAGATTTGAAAGTTCTCTTATGTGTTGACTGACAGATTTGAAAAGTGCTCCTATGAGCTAACTAATCAATGGATTCGAAAAGCGCTCCTATGAGCTAACTAATCAATGAATTCGAAAACTGCTCCTATGAGCTAACTAATCGACAGCTTCAAAAAGCACTACTGTGAGCTAACTTCAAGAAAGGGTGTCTAGGAAAGTGCCCCCTTTTTGGGCCAACTAACCTATGCAGGGAGAAATGTCTCACAAAGGTGCCCTCGTGGGCTGACATTTTTAAAGGGATGTTTGGGAAAGTGCCCTATTGTGGGCTGACTAACCTATGGTGAGAAGCGTCTTCTTAGACTCACGACCTTGAGGAAGAAATGTTTCGAAATGTACCCCTACAGACTGACCTTGGGAAGAGATATTTAGGAAAGTACCCCACTGTAGGCTGACTAACCTACGGTGGGAGAAACGTCTAAAAAAGATGCCCTTATGGGCTGACCCTAAGAGAGAATGTTTAGGCAAGTGCCCTAATGTGCTGACCCTATGGGAGGATGTTTAGGCAAGTGCCCCATTGTGGGCTGACATTTTCGAGGGGATGTTTAGGCAAGTGCCCTATTGTGGGCTGACTAACCTATGCTTTTGAAAATGCTTCTACCGAATGGGTTAAATGATTTGATGTTTTCATAACATGTAGATGATAGTTATTTATTTTAAGATGCTTACCAATTTATCGCAGATAGCAACCAAACAACCAAACCTTCGTGCTGGTTTGCTTCTCCTTCGCTTACTCTTGCTTTAAAACGGGATTGAAGATCTTGATGCGCTTCCTTTCTTATGCGCATGGCTCTTCTAATGGTAGTATTACCCTACTAATGCACCAGGTTTTAATGCTTAAAAGTAGGTAGAATTATATCACAAAATTTATTGAGATTCATTATCATTTCAATGTTTATCGTTCATTGGTGAAGTGATGGGTAATGTGTTTAGGAATGTTTGTTTTAATGAGAATTGGTTGGAATTATCGATCATTCAGAGACATTAACTTTGCTTGTAAAAAATGAAACTGGACTCAACGAATTTGTATTGAATATTGGCTTTCATAAACAATGGTAAAATTTCAATTTTCTTGCCTAAGGATAGTATATCTTAACAACATTTGCATTAAACATCTTAATAGTCGAGGTAAATTTCCCTCTAGAATCTTGGGCATTCAGGAGAACTTTCTTTAACACTAGATCCCCTTCTTTAAGCATCGAGGCCTCATTTTCTTGTTAAATGCTTGGGCCATCCTTTGTTGGTAACACTGGCTGTGACATAATGTGGTGAGTCTTTTTTCGTCAATCAAATTCAATTGATCAAGCCTCTTCTTTGCCCAGTCTGATTCATTTAATTGCGTTTCTGATATAATTCTGAATGATGGTATTTCGACCTCGACTGGCAAGACTGCCTCAGCTCCATATACTAATGAATATAGGGTAACTCCAGTAGATGTTCTAATTGAGGTCCTATAAGTCATGAGAGCAAATGGCAATATCTCGTGCCAATCTTTGTAAGTGGTTATCATTTTTTCGATGATCTTTTTTATATTCTTGTTGGCTGCTTCTACTGCCCTGTTCATCTAAGGTCAATAAGGAGTTGAATTCCTATGATTTATGTGGAATTATTGACATAAACTTGCCATCAATTTGTCGTTAAGATCGGTACCGTTGTCAGTGATGATTGACTTAGGAACTCCGTATCGAGCTATTATGTCCCTCTTCAAGAAACGGACTATTACCCCTTTGGTGACATTGGCATATGATGAAGCTTCTACCCACTTGGTGAAGTAATCAATGGCTACCAATATGAACTTGTGGCCATTGGATGCTGTCGGAGTGATTAGGCCGATTATGTCGATTCCCCACATGGAGAAAGGCCATGGTGCTGACAACGAGTGCAGCTAATTGGGCGGAGCATTAATCCGGTTTACGTACACTTGACACAAATGACAGTGCTTGACATATTTGATGCAATCTGATTCCATGGTTAACCAATAGTAACCCAACCTCATGATTTTTCGGGCCAACATGTAACCGTTCATATGAGGTCCACATACCCCTTCATGTACCTCTTTCATCAGTTCGCATGCTTCATTTTTATCCACACATCTTAGCAAGGTGGTATCAAACGATCTTTTGTAAAGCACTGACCCACTTAATAAGAAATGACTTGCTAACCTTCTGAGTGTTCTTTGGTCATTCTTGCTAGCCATTTCAGGGTATTTGCTTTCTTGGAGAAAAGTTTTGATGTCATGATACCAAGGCTTATCATCTTGTGCTTTTTCAATTACCAAATAGTAGGCGAGTCGATTTTCAATGTCTATTTTCAATTGTTGGACTTCGACTCTCCCTATTATCTAAATTATAGATGCTAGTGTGGCGAGCGCATTTGCAAACTAATTCTGAGTTCTCGGGACGTATGTGAAAGTGATTTCCTCGAATTCTTCTATTAGCTCTCTCAAATGTTGATGTTATGGCACCATTTTGGGGTCTTTAGTCTTGTATTCCCTTCTTGTTTGTAATATGATAAGTGATGAATCTTCATACACTTCTAATTCACAGATTTCCATGTGGCAAGCCATTTTGAGGCCGATGATGAATGCCTTATATTCCGCGATATTATTGGTATATGGAAATGTAAGCCTTGTTACGGAAGGGAATTGTGTTCCATCTGGGGATATCAACATTGCCCTAATCCCACAACCGAATACGTTGGCAGCTCCGTCAAAGAACATCTTCCACTTAGGGTTCCCGTCTATCCCATAATCTTCTACCGGTGTACCTTCCACTGTTAATATATTTTCATCAGGGAATTGAACTTGTAACTCTTGGGAATTTCCCTCGACAGGGTGTTCTGCCAATTGGTCAGCTAAAGATTGCCCTTTCATCGATTTTTGATTTATGTATGTGATATCAAACTCTGATAAGAGCATTTTCCATTTGGAGATTCTCCCTATCAAAACGGGTTTCTTTGCCAAGTACTTCAGAGGATCATGTCTTGTCAGCAGCTCAATGTGATAGTAAAGGGTATATTGCCTCAATCGGTGCATGACCCAAATCAGAGCACAGCAAGTCCTCTCTACTTCTGAATACCTCTGTTCCTCGTCTGTGAATTTCTTGCTTAAGTAATATATGGAACGCTCTCTTCCTTCTTCATCTTTTTACCCCAACACGCATCCCATGGATTCAGGGAGTATCGTGAGGTATAGGAATAAGGACTTCCCTTGCTTTGGGACTATCAAGACTGGAGGCTTTATGAGATAGTCCTTGATCGTCCTAAATGCTTCTTCACATTATTCGTCCCATTCTATTGCAACATTCTTTTTTAATAGACAGAATAGTAGACGGCATTTATCTGTGAGCTGTGAGATAAAACAAGCTATGTAATTCAACATTCCTAGCAAACCTCTTACCTCTTTAACAGTACGTGGAGAAGGTAGCTCTAATATAGACTTTACTTTGTCAGAGTCAATTTTAATGCCTTTTCAGCTTATGACAAACCCTAACAACTTGCCCGTTGTGACCCCGAAAGTGCACTTCTCTGAATTTAACTTGAGCTAGAACTTTCTCAATCGCTTAAACAACTTTCTCAAGATATCTGTATGGCTCTCTTGTTCTTTAGATTTGGCTATCACATCGTTAACGTATACTTCAACCTCTCGATGCATGAAGCATTGCGACTATGGCTCTCTGATACGTTGCCCCGGCATTTTTCAAGCCGAAGGGCATGACCTTGTAACAGAAAGTCCCCCATGTTGTGATGAAAGTCGTCTTAGTTTTATCTTCTTCAGCCATTTTTATCTAGTTATATCCTGAGAAACCGTCCATAAATGAGAAAAGATGGTTTCCTGTAGTGTTGTCTACCATAACATCAATGTGAGGTAGGGGAAAGTTATCTTTTGGCATAGCTTGGTTTAAGTCCCGGAAGTCTACACATACGCATACTTTTCCATTCTTTTTTAGAACGAGGACTATATTCGCTACCCATTCTAGGTAATCAGATACTTCGATGAACCCTACTTCTAGCAGTTTCTTGACTTCCTCTTTAATCTTTAGTAAGATATCAGGCTTAAATCTTCTCAATTTTTGTTTTTTAGGTTTGACATCTTCCCTTGTGGGAAGCCTGTGAACTACTATTGATTGGTCTAATCCTAGCATGTCGCCATATGACCAGGCGAATACATCTGCATACTCAATTAACAGCTTGGTTGATGGGTGTCGAATCCAACAAAAATAAAACCTACTCCTAGACAATTATATGATTTGCATATAGTGGTAAGTAGGGTCGAATCCACAGAGATTGGTTAAACTTATTTCTATTCAAGGAGAATAAAAGGAAAAGGAAAATGGGGGGGGGGGGGGGGGGGGGGGGGGGGGGGGGGGTTTGGTTTGTGTGAATTGAACAAAGTTAAAACAAGTTAAGAAAGTTGTATATTGATAAAAAGCCTAGCCAAAGGAATCAAGATGGTTTAATTCTAGGAATTGATCATCGATGCAAATGTTCTCTATTCTTAGTTCTAGATAAACTGGTTATGGTTATTAACAAGCTCTAACAACCTATCTCTCCTTACTTCCTCGATAACCTCGGACAAGCGCTTTAAATTATTTCTCTTATTGATTAAACAACCCTTAGACAAGCGCTTAGGATTTAATCTATCAATAGCATTAAGATCTAGAGAGACCACCAATTCATGCCAGTAGATTATAAGATAACCTATTTAAACATGATCACACACCTCCATAACATGAATTCGATCATCTCTTTTATAACCAAACATGTTATTGCGTCATTAAGACTAGAACAATCAAACAATTACGGATTTGACGTGCTAGTTGACAATATATTAACTTGCTAATTGAGTAGAAGAGCTCTATTCATACCAATCAACAAAGATAATAATGACAAAACGATTAGAAGATATATGAATACCCGAAAGCGAAGAATAGAATAAATACAAGTCAATTAGACCTCACAATTCGTGGAGAATTAAACATCTATGACCCTTTGGCTAGAAAAGTAGCTTAGCTACACATGTTCATCAATAAAACGAAAATAAAAAGTAAAAACATAATGAACCCGGTTGCTTGCTCTGCCTCCAAGATGATCCAAGGTTCTTCAAGATCCCAAAGATTCAAAAGTTCAAAAGTTTAAAAGTTGTCCTAACCCTCTAGGGTTGGTTCTATTTATATTGTTAGGTGGATAGCATGTGATCTTTTGCTAGCAAGATACGAAAATATCTTTCCTTTTCCAAGTAGATTTCGAGAAGTGAAGATTCGTCTGCCTGGCACGCCCCACCACACGGCCGTGGGTCAAGTCGTGCCATCCTCTGTGCATAATCTTCAAGTCTTCAACCGCGCCCAGTGTGTACCACGGTTACACACACGGCCAGATTTAAAACCGTGCCTTCATCTGTGCATAATCTTCAAGTCTTCATCCGTGTCCAGTGTGTATCACGGTTACACCCACGGCTAGATTTCAAGCCGTGCCTTCATCTGGTTGATGTTCCACACTTTCTTCTCCTTGGCACACCTAGCTTCCACCACGGCTCCAAGCACGGTTTCTCCCACGGGTTCCACCACGGTCGTGCCTTAAGCCGTGTCTCTCTCTGTTCAAAGTCCTCATTTTTTCCTTCTTGTCCAGTGTGTAACACGGTTTGAACCTTGGCCGTGCCTCAAACCGTGCTTCCTCCGGTGGTGTAATTCCTTGTCTTGATCCAAGTTGTAGATGACTTCTCTAAAATACTTGAATTAGCATCCTTGACTCCATTTAACCTAATTTATCACGATGATAGAATTAAAGTACCATTTCCTTATGATTTCTATAAAATCAATAATAATTTAACACAATTTATACTATAAGGATTGAGTATAAAATGGCTCTATCAAATTCCCCCACACTTAAACTCTTGCTTGTCCTCAAGCAATTGCATCAAATCAATTGAGAAATCTGTCATAAATTATACAAGCTTTCTTTTCATCATTCCAAGCATTTATTCATTTGTAATTCATGACTTGTAATTTAATGTCTACTACTTCGACCAAACTGGTTTCCTGTGATTAAATTACTATGGACAAAATTCAATAGCTAATCTAAACAAAACAAACTTTAATCCTCATGTTTAGCAAAAGAATTTTTATTCCAAAAGTAAATACTTAATCTACTAAGGAAAAACACCCAATTAAACTTCATTGGACATTAGCAAACATATAATCCTTGCAACATAAAGTAAAAGCATATAGTATCAACTCTTTCCATAGATTTTCTCCCTTTTCTAGTCTTGTTTTATTCAATGAATGTTTACATTCATGTTCTTTTGATTTATTCAAGCATCTGTTTTGACGGGTTTTTGCCCGCTTCTTTTCATGAACTTTTGCCTTTTTTGCCCTTATCGTTATAGTGAGTTCACTGAGTCGGCAACATCCCGAGCTCATCACTCAAGTGACCGGGTTTTGAGATACCCCTACGGACTCTTCCTCACTCTAACATTCAAGTTTGAATACTCTTAACTCAATTAGTTGAATCATTGGAGTTATGGCTATGCTTGATTTTTTTTTTTTCACTAAGTGTTATGATTGCTTTACAAACAACTTCAAAGAGTATACAGTAGCTAATATAACCTAGAAGTAAACTTGTTTATTTTTCACTTAGGGACTCGACTTACTCTTAGACTTCCAATTCTAAAGCTAAATACAAAGTAAATTTGTTTCTTAAAGATTTCACTACTTAATTTTAACCATGTATTCTAATCACAGCAGTGGGTGAGTAAAACATTTGAACAAGTCAATTTCACATTTTGTAGATGCTTATTACAACATTTAGAACAATCTCTAGATTTCATGATAATTTTGAAAAACTTTGGCTTAAAATTGCTTAAGGACAAACATTCAGAGTATAAGTTAGTTCTCTATTCTCTATATTTTATTATCCTCTCCCCCACACTTAGCTTGAACAGTGCCCTCACTGTTCCTAATTCAGCACAATTGAAGAGGAATTAACAACACAAAGGACATTAGAGAATAAGAGAAAGGAAATATTGGTACTTCCCTGGTATTGGAGTGCTCCCTTTAAGCTCTGGAAAGTGTCATCTAATGGTATGTATCCTTGCTGCAGCCGATCCAAATAGTTCAAAACTACACTAAAATCAAAACAAACTAAACTAAAACAAAACTAAACTAAAACAAACCAAAACTAATGTAAAACAAAACTTTTTTTTTTTTTTTTTTTACATGGGTTGCCTCCCATGAAGTGCCTTTCTTTAACGTCTTTGGCTAAACGTTCCTGGCTAAATATTCGGATAAGGATTTTGATTCCAGCCTTGGTGCCTGTGGTGATGGGTTATTAGCATCCGTAACAAAAACAGGAGAGATATCGTTAGGATGTTTCATGGCATCATAAATGTTAAATTTAATCACTTCACCATCAAATTCCATAGTGAGGGTGCCATCATTTACATCGATTTTCGTTTTAGAAGTCTTAAGGAATGGTCGCCCTAATAATATCAGTGATGAAGTATGAGAATCACTATCGTCCATGTCAAGCACATAAAAATCAGCAGGAAAAACCAACCCATTAACTTGAACTAAAACATCCTCTAGAACTCCCTCAGGATAAACATTGGACCTATCAGCAAGTTGAACAATAATACCCATTTCCTTTAAAGACCAACATTTAAAGTTGATAAACAGACAAAGGCATGACATTGATAGAAGCTCCTAGATCACACATGGCTTTAGCGATTCCAAGACTACCTATTTTGCAAGGAATGGCGAACATACCTGGGTCCTTACATTTAGGAGGAAGCTTCTTCTGAATAATAGCTGAAACATTTCCACTCACACTAATCTTTTCATTGCCTTTCAGCTTCCTTTTGTTAGTGCACAAGTCCTTGAGGAATCTAGCATAGCGCGGTATTTGCTTAATTGCATCAAGTAAAGGAATATTTACCTCGACTTTACGAAACGTTTCCAGAATCTCTTTTTCTTCCGCTTCCTTCTTGGATTTCGCTAATCTGGTGGGGAAAGGAGGTGGTATCAATGTGACCTTCGATGGCTCAACTAGAGAGTTGCTAATCTGGTCGCCCTGCTGGCTCGGAGTCAAAATCTCTTTCTTGGTCTCTTCCTCAAGATTAGACGGATGTCCTTTCTTATTTGATCCCTGCAATTCTGTTCCACTTCTCAAGGTAATTGCATTAACGCTTTGCTTCGGGTTTGTAATAGTTTGAGAAGGTAACTTACCTTGAGTTTCTAACCTATTGACAGCATAAGCAAGTTGGCTTACCTGATTCTCCAAGTTGTGAATGCTTTGCTTTGTTTCCTCTTGAAATTGTTTGGTATTCATGGCAAGTGATTTAACAATTTCCTCAAGGGACATACCTAAAGTGGAAGGAGCTTGGGGTATGTGGTATGATGGCTTAGGCTGGAATTGTTGGACATGTTGAGGGTTATTGCAATATCGGAAGTTAGGATGATCCCTCCATCCGGGGTTGTAAGTATTTGAATAGGGATCATACTTCCTTTGCGGTTGTCCTGGAAATCCGCCTACAGCATTGGCGTGTTCATGATTGTCATCTTGCAATGTGGGGCACATGTCGGTCGGAT
Source organism: Laguncularia racemosa (assembly GCA_037954665.1). NCBI lineage: Eukaryota > Viridiplantae > Streptophyta > Magnoliopsida > Myrtales > Combretaceae > Laguncularia > Laguncularia racemosa. The sequence continues at coordinate 100,017 of JBBMOL010000095.1, read as the reverse complement.
GACTAGGAGCAGCACAAATTCCACAAGCTTTCACCTGTTGGGTATTTCCAAGAGCTAGCTGCTGCACAAGGGAGGTAAGATTAGAAATTTGATGTTCAAGGTTAGACACACTTACCTCATTTACCTTCCTTGAAGACGTATCGTGCCTATACCCAAATTGTTGTGAATTAGCAGCCATAATGGAGATCAATTCCCTAGCTTGACCAGGGGTTTTGTTTACTATGGCGCCTCCACTTGCAACATCCATCATCTTTCTTTCCATCGGAAGTAGGCCCTCGTAGAGGTATTGGATAAGGAGTTGTTCAGATATCCCATGTTGTGGGCAGCTTGCACACAATTGCTTGAACCTCTCCCAATACTCATGAAGAGTCTCGGTGTCCCTTTGTTTTATACCACAAATTTCTCTTCTTATACCAGCGGCTCTGGATGCGGGGAAGAATTTGTCCAAGAAGAGTCTGACCATATCTGTCCAAGTGGTGATAGAACCTGGAGGCAAATAAAACAACCAATCTTTAGCTTTAGTACTTAAAGAAAATGGAAAAGCACGTAGCTTGATTTGATCGTCGGTTATTCCTTGCGGCCTCATACTAGAACACACTATATGAAACTCTTTCAAATGCTTGTGAGGATCTTCATTCTCAAGACCATGAAATGTAGGTAGCAGATGTATCAACCCAAATTTCAATTCGAATTCCACGGCTAGTTCGGGGTAGTGAATACAAAGTGGTTGTTGATTCACATCCGGTGCAGCCAACTCCCTTAAGGTTCTCTCGAGATTTGCCATGTCGTCCTCTTTTTCAGAATCAAAGGATGAATCTGACAAGTCCGATACTAAGTTCGGTCCGGGGGATGATCTAGCTTCTTGTCGCAACCTCTTTAAAGTCTTCTCAATCTCCGGATTATAAGTTAGTTCATCTGTCTGAGAAGAACGAGTTATATAAGAATAGAAATAAATTTGACACCAATCCCCGGCAACGGCGCCAAAATTTGATGGGTGTCAAATCCAACAAAAATAAAACCTACTCCTAGACAAATATATGATTTGCATATAGTGGTGAGTAGGGTCGAATCCACAGAGATTGGTTAAACTTATTTCTATTCAAGGAGAATAAAAGGAAAAGGAAAATGGGGGGGGTTGGTTTGTGAATTGAACAAAGTTAAAACAAGTTAAGAAAGTTGTATATTGATAAAAAGCCTAGCCAAAGGAATCAAGATGGTTTAATTCTAGGAATTGATCATCGATGCAAATGTTCTCTATTCTTAGTTCTAGATAAACTGGTTATGGTTATTAACAAGCTCTAACAACCTATCTCTCCTTACTTCCTCGATAACCTCGGACAAGCGCTTTGAATTATTTCTCTTATTGATTAAACAACCCTTAGACAAGCGCTTAGGATTTAATCTATCAATAGCATTAAGATCTAGAGAGACCACCAATTCATGCCAGTAGATTATAAGATAACCTATTTAAACATGATCACACACCTCCATAACATGAATTCGATCATCTCTTTTATAACCAAACATGTTATTGCGTCACTAAGACTAGAACAATCAAACAATTACGGATTTGACGTGCTAGTTGACAATATATTAACTTGCTAATTGAGTAGAAGAGCTCTATTCATACCAATCAACAAAGATAATAATGACAAAACGATTAGAAGATATATGAATACCCGAAAGCGAAGAATAGAATAAATACAAGTCAATTAGACCTCACAATTCGTGGAGAATTAAACATCTATGACCCTTTTGGCTAGAAAAGTAGCTTAGCTACACATATTCATCAATAAAACGAAAATAAAAAGTAAAAACATAATGAACCCGGTTGCTTGCTCTGCCTCCAAGATGATCCAAGGTTCTTCAAGATCCCAAAGATTCAAAAGTTCAAAAGTTTAAAAGTTGTCCTAACCCTCTAGGGTTGGTTCTATTTATATTGTTAGGTGGATAGCATGTGATCTTTTGCTAGCAAGATACGAAAATATCTTTCCTTTTCCAAGCAGATTTCGAGAAGTGACGATTCGTCTGCCTGGCATGCCCCACCACACGGCCGTGGGTCAAGTCGTGCCATCCTCTGTGCATAATCTTCAAGTCTTCAACCGCGCCCAATGTGTACCACGGTTACACACACGGCCAGATTTAAAACCGTGCCTTCATTTGTGCATAATCTTCAAGTCTTCATCCGTGTCTAGTGTGTACCACGGTTACACCCACGGCTAGATTTCAAGCCGTGCCTTCATCTGGTTGATGTTCCACACTTTCTTCTCCTTGCACACCTAGCTTCCACCACGGCTCTAAGCACGGTTTCTCCCACGGGTTCCACCACGGCCGTGCCTTAAGCCGTGTCTCTCTCTGTTCAAAGTCCTCATTTTTGCCTTCTTGTCCAGTGTGTAACACGGTTTGAACCTTGGTCGTGCCTCAAACCGTGCTTCCTCCGATGGTGTAATTCCTTGTCTTGATCCAAGTTGTAGATGACTTATCTAAAATACTTGAATTAGCATCCTTGACTCCATTTAACCTGATTTATCACGATGATAGAATTAAAGTACCATTTCCTTATGATTTCTATAAAATCAATAATAATTTAACACAATTTATACTATAAAGATTGAGTATAAAATAGCTCTATCATTGGTCATCTCACGTTTTTACTCGGCACTTAAACTGGTCCTGATCTTGAGGTTTTTAGGTTTCTCAATGCTTCCTAGATTTACTGTCTCCACCGGCTCGTCGATTGAAATTCCACTTTGTTCATGTTTTTGCCAATTTTCTTGTATTATTTCGTGGTCAAGGACATCGCCCCCAACAACTGACCCAGCAGTATTGGAAACAATATCGGTGTTTTCATTTTTTACCTACGCGAAATGTCCCTGACGTTCGATAGTAGGGAATCTGGGTGAAGTATATATATATAAGCAAGGCAAATTGTAATTTATTGAATTTTGAAAAGAAATCACAATAAAAATTGTTTAACAATTGTTCCCTATCCTTGAGCTGACCTAATGTTATCAATAGGATAACAAAACCAATTATTGAGAGCTGGATGCTGCTTAGACGTGCAAGAGGTCGAGCTGCCATTGCTGACGTCAACTTCGCTTATCCTTGGCTCTTGAATGGTAGTTGCTTGTATGAATGATTGTTGGAGGGGTGGAAAACACATCTTAGTGTCGCCATTGTTGCCACTGTTTGCCATTTTGAACGGGTATGGATTGGGCTTCTTGGAGGGTTCAGTTGTTTGGGAGCTATCTTTGATACCTGACGCGCATTTTTTTTCTTAGTATAATGTAGGTATGGATGTGTCACACGGATGCTAAAATAAAGGGGCCAACAATTGATTGATGATATAATACTGAAACTTTATTTTTATTAATACTGGAAACTTGGAGTTCGATACTTGACAAAAATGAAAATGTGCAATAGGGATCTATTTCCTAGTTCTCTTGGTCTTCTGCTGCGTAGACGTCGATTTCCCGTTGATGACAGCTTCTAACTCATCCATCCGTATGCAGTATCCGTTACAATTTGCTAAGGCTTTGTTGATTGCTATTTTGCAAATACCTAGAGGTCTGCTGAAGATACCGGCTGGCCCAGCCTCAAGATCTTGTACATACACTTCGTTGGTTAGTGCTGGAGCCTGTAGAAGTTGGGTGTACTCTTCCAGAGTGGGAGTGATCTCATGTGACCCAATGAAGAAAGCTGCAGGCTCTATTTCCCATAGATGGAGGATAGCCTGTATCAAGGGTAAGTTCATTTTCATCTTCATCAGTGAGAGGATGGGCCTTATCTTCTACTGGATAAAGGCTTGCTCTTCTGGGTTATACAGAGTGAACTAGTGGTCTAGCACCAATTTTAGGTCCAGGGGTTTGCATACTCAGATCTCTTTAAGGAGGAGACGGTCAATTGTGGAACTAGCCATTTATTACAACGGAAATTTCTAATTACAACAAGAACTATGTTACAATGATAGCATTACAGGGAAATGTATCTGAACTCCATGAACAGAATAAAAGTATTCAATCATTAATCAGTTGTCAACCCATGACATCGTGTATGCAGATAGGTAGGTTCTAACAGGTCCCTAAGCTCTATGGCCTCCCGCAATCTCGGAGAAATGGATCTCAAGCCATATCGAAGCATTGGGTAGGGTAGCCTAATCAGTCCCGAACGGTGATCATATCACTTCGCTCAAAACCTACACAATGGCCCCCATCTTAGGGTCTTAAGACGGCCTGGGTTTGACCGTATCTATTCACACAATTACATGCATGCAGACTTGAAGGTAAATATTTGCTTAAAGGTAAATAACTGAATCCTAAACTTAAGCAAATCCTTGAAATGTTAGCAGCAGTATAACAAACCAAAGAGACATTTCTCGAAAAAGTGATTTAAGGAGATTCAGGTGGCTAGCCTACTAGAGAAGAGTCCCTAGTGGAGTTGCCATCCTATCGAGTCTAATTTTTTATTTTCCATTCCTAATTCGATCTATACTAGACCCTATGCTCATCTAATGTAGACCCTCGACTTGAGTTAGGAATTTCGTTTTGTTTTGGAATTGCCACCCAACTGTGGTTGGGAAAGATTGAATTAGGACTAATTGAGCAGATCAATCCTAATTTGGACCACTAGTCAGCGTAATTTCCTCTTCTCGTTTTTTTTTTTGTGAAAAGAGAAAAGGAAAAACCAAAGTTTCTGAGTTCGGAGGCTAACCTATTAAAACCCTAAAGTTACCACCCTAATCTCCTAAAATCTAAACCTTATCCAAAAATGTCTTTTATTTATTTTTTTGTTGTCTTTATGTTTTTTAATAAGTTATTCTAAGAAAATGATTTTTTTTATTCTTTTTAGAGTTGCCCCAAATGGGTGCCTACGTACCTGCTATTTAGGATAAAACGGGCCGTAGTTCACTTTTCCTGAAAAACTTTAATGTGTGTGAATTTTTAATTATGAAATTTCTTTTGATTTATGTTTTTGCCATTTTAGTATTCTTTCTAAAAATATATAAGCCTAAGCTTGATCATTTGATTTTTTGAAAAATAATAATTTTTAGGAAAAAAGCCAATTTTGGATTTATTTAAGAAAATGATTTTTCTAAGTGATAACATTTCATTTTTCTATTTTTCAACCCAATTCTACTATTATAAATTTTTATTGATTTTTATGAATTTTTATTAATTTTTATTGATTTTTTCCTATATTATTTATCTATCCTAAACTAAAATCTAAATTTTACTATTTTTTCTAATATATATATTTTTATCATTTTCTTTATATATTTTTATATTTTTATTATTTATCATTATAATTATTTATTCTTATTATTATTCATCTTAAATTAAATCCTAAAAAAAACTAATCTTAATTCTAATATTTTTTTCTATTATTATTATTTTTTAATTATAAATAACAAGTAAATAAATAAAGAAATTCGAAAAAATAAAAATAACTAAATAAACAAATAAGAAATAAATAAATAAAATTAAAAAAAAATCAGAAAATCCGACTTACCTGGATCCGGATCGGTGCGCGAGTCGGGTCGAATCGGTCACCGCGATTGGGAGTGCTCGTTGACGGCGTTCTGGCGGCCTTTCGAAGCGATTAAGGTGTCGTTTCCTAGGTTTTCGGGGGTGGGGAACTCAACCGTGGCAGTGGATTTCTCTAAAAACGCCTCCTAGTGGCAACTTGGTGCTTGATCGATGGTCGCGGCTTGGAAACTCCGGCGAGGCTTCGATTCTCTCTCTTTTCTCTCTTTTCCTCACTTTTGATCCGTGATTCCACTTCCTCCCTTCCTCTTATATTTATAGCTGCAAGGAATCGAGCTGGATAAGCTCAGATTTCCTCCGATTGAAGCAAATCAGATTTGCGATTAAAAACTTCCTCTGATTTGTGCAAATCTATCAATTTGTTGCAATTTGATTCTAATTGGATGATGTTTATCCTATTGCTGTTGAATATCTGCTAGATTTGTGCAAAAAATCGAATCAAAACGGTTGAAATTCGATTTTTCCTCCTCGCCGGCGATCTCGACGAAGGTTGAAAACGATCAAGCACCCAGCGCGTGCATCCGCTCCAGCCAATCAGTTGTTGACGCGTGTCCTAGGCGATGAAAAAAATTGCAAAACATGGATTCTGCCTCCCCCGCGTTTCGAACCCGTGACCGAGCCCCTTTCCCTACGCCTTAGACCATGGTTCAGACCAACTGGGCTAGCCCACTTTCGCGATTTTTTATTTTCGCAATTTGCATATACGCAATGAGATTTTTTTATTTTTTGTATTTTTTTTAATTTAAAAAATTTATAAAAATTATTTAATCCTTTTTATTGCCATTTTGAAATTATTTTCCAAAATTGATGTATTTTTCCTATTTATTTTATTTTTTAAATATTTTTCCTATTTTTGCTAAATTAGAAAAAAATGGAAAAAAATGGAAATTTTTGAAAATTTATTATTATTGATTATTAGGGCAAAAATGGGGTGTTTACAGTGATGATGAAGAAGTCAATGTTGAAGGGGCTTCATCAAATTGAAGTGAGAACAGACACTGTGTGTAGGTTGTCAATATGGAAAGGCATACCAACTGCCATTTGAGGAGTCCAAATTTGAAGTAAAGGAATCATTAGAGTTAATACACTCTATTGTGTTTAGGTTGATTAAGCAAGCTTCCATTGGTGGGGTGAAGTACACAGTGACCTTCATTGAAAACTTCTCAAGGTATGTCTAGGTTTACTTTATGAAAAAAAAATCTGAGACCATTTCAAAGTTTAAAGAGTTTAAGAAGGAAGTAGAAGTAGAGGTTGATGGAAAGATTTGTTGTCTACGTACCAACAACGGAGGGGAATTCACTCAAGTTCTCAAATCTCTTTTAGGACTATAGAATACGCCATCAACTCACATGTCCTAACACACTGCAGCAAAATGATGTAGCGAAAAGGAAAAATAGGTATGGTAAAAATGTTCCTGGACATTTTTGGGCAGAAGCAATGAGGATGGCTACATTTGTGATCAATAGGCTTCCTCAACAATTAATTTTTCTCTCACCCTTTGAGAAGCTATGGAGCACAAAGCCTACTGTAAGTTATTTCAAATTTTTTTGTTATGTATGCTATGTATTTGTACTTAATCATTTACGTAGCAAGATGGACAAGAAGGTTGTCGAGTTTATCTTTATAGCATACGATAGTTAAAGGAAAGGATGGCAATGTTGTGATCCAGTAACAAGGAGGTGCTATACATCTCGGAATGTGGTGTTTGATGAAGCTTCCTCATGGTGTTCCTCAGATAAGGAAACACTACCAAACTCGGATGTTTTCAAGGAGGCATTAGAATCTCCTTAAATCCAACTGAGTTTAGATGAAATTGAAGGTGTAGTTAACGAAGACAATGCTAACAAAGACGTGATTCAAACTCCTTAGCAAACTGGTGTGTATCAACAACTAAGCAAAGAAGGTAAGTCTAATGAAGTACTAGGACCAACTCCACTTAGAAGGTCAACGAGAACTAGAAAGCTAAATCCTAAGTATGCTAATGCTGCCATTATTGAAGAAGTAGAAGATAAAGAACCAGAGACATATGAGAAAGCATCTTAGAATCCAAAGTGGATCAAAGCAATGGAGGAGGAAATTATAGCGTTAAAACAAAATCAAACTTAAGAGATCGTGTCAAAGCCAAGAGATGTCAAACCTATTTCTTGCAAATGGGTTTATAAGATAAAGTGTCACACAAATGGATCAATAGAGAGTTACAAGGCTCACTTGGTAGCGTGGGGGTTTTTTCAATAGCACGAACTAGACTATGATGAAATGTTTAGTCCAGTGGCAAAGCTTACAACTGTTCGAGTCCTACTTAGCAGCTAGCAAAGATTGGAACATCTAGTAAATGGATGTGAAAAAAAAAAAGCATTTTTGCATGGAGAGTTAGATCCGGAGATCTACATGTGTTAATCGATGGGCTTTTAAAGTCAAGATCATCCAGAGTATGCGTGTAAGCTTTGAAAGGTGCTGTATGGATTAAAATAGGGGCCACGGTCTTAATATGGTAAGATTGTTGAATTCCTTATTCATCATGGCTATTTAATGGATTCTAGTTCATTTGTCAAAGCTATTGGAAGCAAGCTAGCTATTATGCTATTGTATGTAGATGATTTAATTCTTATGGGAGATTGTGAGGAACAAATTCTCCAAACAAGAGACAAGTTGTCAATTCACTTCTTAATGAAAGAGCTTGGACAACTTAATCACTTCCTTGGTTTATACATTGACCGTAGTGAACATGGAATCTTGCTTCATCAACAAAAGTATTCTAGAGACTTGTTGAAAAAATTTGGAGTGCTTAATTGCAAACCAATATCAATAGCAATGGAGTTGAACATCAAGACGTGTTCTCACAAAGGGAAAGACTTGGAAAATGCAATGATGTATCGACAATTAGTGGATAGTTTGATCTACCTAACTCTAACAAGACTTGATAAAGCTTATGCAATTGGTGTGATGAGTTGATACATGCAAAATCCTAAAAAGTTTCATTTGAAAGCAGTTCAAAGGATCTTAAGATATATTAAAGGCACACTCGGGTATGGCATTATATACAAGAAAGGTGGAGATTGTAAGCTAGTTGGCTATTGTGATGCTGACTATGCAAGTGATCATGATACTCCACGTTCTACTACCAGATATGTGTTTATGCTTAGATTAGGAGCAATTTCTTGGTGTAGCAAGAGGTAACCAACTGTCTCTTTATCAACAACGGAAGCAGAGTATCAAGCAATAGCCATGGCAACTCAAGAGAGTACTTGGCTTATGCAGTTATTGAGGGACTTGCATCAGCCAATAGAGTATCCGAGTGTGTTATATTGCGACAATCAATCGGCAATTTGTTTAGCAGAAAATCCAGCTTTTCATGCGAGGACTAAGCATTTGGAAGTGCATTATCATTTTATCAGGGAAAAGGTTCTTTAAAAAGAAGTGGAACTAAGGCCGATCAAGACAGGGGATCAAGTTGTAGATATATTCACGAAAGGCTTGAGTGGAAACAAGTTTGAAGAATTCTATCATAAGCTTGGCATGGCGTATAGAAAAGAAGCTGATGTTGAGGGGGAGTATTGAAAAAATCAACATCAGATCTTATTTGATCTAGTTAATATATTTTAGTTTTGAGTCTTTATCCATTTTTTTAATTGTTATCTATTTCTTAGCACTAATCCTAGAGGATAATGATGAATTAAGTTTGTTACATTTGTAAGCCTATAAATAGGCAATCATCTAATCAAATTTAGCTCTTTTTCTTTTGTTCGTTGTGAGCTCTTTAGTCTGCCCTATTTTGCTCCTTGCCCATCACGAACCACTTATCAGCAACATCATGTGGAGAAATATACTAGCCCAAGCGTTGTACCAGGCGACCATCCTTCTGACTATACAGTTCAAAGGTGAATCCATCTTTGGTGTGGATGAGGCCGTAAACCAGACTCTGTTTTTTAATACATTTGTCTTGTGCCAAATATTCAATGAGTTCAACGCAAGGAAGCTTGAGAAGAATAATGTGTTCCAAGGACTACACAAGAACAAGCTCTTTTTAGGGATCATCAGCATAACCATTGTGCTCCAGGTGGTCATGGTAGAATTCCCGAAGGGACATGCGACACAGAGAGGTTGAACTGGGCACATTGGGTAGCATGCATCAGTATAGCAGCTTGACGCAGCGTGGAAAGCGTAACGAAATGAATCCGGATATGAATTGGTTTCACAACAACAAAGAACGATTCTTTGATGCAAACTCCGGTTGCGCACAACCGATAAAGGAGATAATTCTCTCTCGAGTGTATTCGAAATATAATAATAGGACGTAACCCTACATATCTGACAAAAGAGTATTTATATTTCCCCGTAAAATACCTAAAAGGGGAAAATCTAAGCATACACGTGGCAATAAATAATGAAATACACGTCTATAACTTGTCGCATACACGGCCGTGCCTCTAGGCCGTGTATGTTTCTGGACATGTAATGAGCACAGTACACGGTCGAATACATGGCTGTGCCTATAGGCCGTGTATGTTTCTGGGCATGTGACGAGCACAACACACGGTTTCATACACGGCCGTGTATGTTTCTGGGCATGTGACGAGCTCAATACACGGTTGCATACACGGCCGTGCCTTTAGGCCGTGTAAGCTTCTGTGAGAATTCTATAGGAACACACAGTTGTGTCTCTAGCCGTGCCTGTACCCGTGTAGGATTATACACGGCGTGCCCTTAGGTCATGTAAGCTTCTGTGTTCTCCACGATATTCGCATCATTCTCTCCCACCAAGGAAGAACTTGAGCCCGAGTTCGCTTCTGGATAAAGGGGTTCGTCATCCTCATAAAATGGAGATAAATCCGCTACGTTGAAGGTCTTGGAGATTCTCATGCTTTCCGGGAGGCCAACCACATAAGCGTTGTCATTGATTTTGGCCACTATTTTGTAGGGCCCATACTTTTTTGGTTGCCATTTGCTATATGTGCCCACGGGGAAGCGTTCTTTCCTTAAGAACACCATCACGGGGTCTCCCACCTCGAACAACTTCTTCTTCTTATGCCTATCGACTGCTTTCTTATATCGCTCATTCACTTTCTCAATTTGTTCTTTGATTTCCGATGCCAGGTGCTTTGCTGCTATGTTGGTCTCCACACCTTTGGGTAGGGAAACTAGGTCCAGAGCGTGAGAAGGTGCCTTGGTATAGACCACTGAGAAAGGTGATTTGCCGGTAGTTCTGTGGATCGAGTTGTTGTAGGCAAACTCTGCCTGAGACAATGCTAGGTCCCATTGCTTTGGCTTCTCTCCACAGATACTTCTTATCAGATTGCCAAGGGTCTTGTTCGTCACTTTGGTTTGCCCATCGGTTTGTGGGTGGGCTATGCTGCTGAAGTTGAGGGACGAGTTGAACAGGTACCAAAGCGTCCTCCAGAAGTGGCTAAGGAATCGAGTGTCCCTATCAGAAGTGATGGACTTGGGAACCCCATGTAATCGGACTACCTCCTTAAAGAATAATCTAGCCACATTCTGAGCATCCGACGTTTTCTTACACGGGATGAAGTGAGCCATCTTGGAAAACCTGTCCACAACTACAAAAATAGTGTCAGCACCTCGTTAGGTACGAGGCAAACCTAATAGGAAATCCATGGATAGGTCTTCCCAAATATTCTCAGGTATAGGTAATAGAGTGTATAGTCTCGTATTCTGAGAGTGGCTCTTTGATGTTTGACAGATGTAACAACGTTGCACTATCCGACTGACATCCCTGCACAACTGAGGCCAATAGTATCTTGCAGCCACTGCTGCTAGTGTTTTGTCCCGCCCCAAATGGCCGGCTAATCCCCCTCCATGGAGATCTCGGATCACCTTCTCTCTCAAGGAGGATGTAGGGATATATAGTTGGTTTTCCCGCATCAAATAACCCTCCAGGATGTAATAACTGTCATCAGGTTCCTTATTAGTGCACTTTTTCCAGGTAGTTCCAAAATCTTCATCCGTTTCATACAGCTCCTTCAACTGTTCAAACCCCACTACCTCAGCTCTCAAAGTCATTAGTAAATCCACCCTTCGGCTTAGTGCGTCGGCCACCTTGTTCTGAACCCCAGATTTATGCATCAAATGAAACGAAAACTTCTGCAAGAATTGTATCCATCGGGCGTGCATGTCTTTGCATATGCGAGTCTGATTGCTCAGGTGTTTCAAGGCAACACAATCAGAATATAGTACAAATTCCTTGCCCACCAGATAATGCTCCCACATTCTCAAGGCTCTAACCACGGAGTAAAACTCCTTGTCGTATGTGGACCATTTCCTCCTAGCCTCGCAGAGTTTCTCACTGTAGAACGCAACAGGCCTCTTCTCCTGAGAGAGTACTGCACCAATACCCACACCACTGGCATCACAGTCAACTTCGAATAATTTGTCGAAGTCTGGTAAAGCCAGCACCGGTGCGCTACATAGTCGCTCTTTGAGCATTACGAATCCCGACTCAGCTCCCTCGTCCAGTGAAACTGCCCTTTCTTTAAGCATTCGGTTAAGGGAGCCGTGTAAACACCCCATTTTTGCCCTAGGAATCCACAATAATCAATAATAATCAATTTCAATTTTTTCCAATTTTTCCCTAATTTAGCATAAATAATTAAAAATATTCAAAAAATAAAAATAAATAGGAAAAAACATCAATTTTGAAAAATGATTTAAGAAATGGCAATAATGAATAATAAATAATTTTTACAAATTTTTGAAATTTCAAAAAATACAAAAAAATAAAAAATCGCATTGCATATATGCAATTTGCGAATAAAAGAAAATCAGGAAAATGGGCTAGCCCAGCTGGTCCGGACCATGGCTAAGGCGCACGTAGGGGGGCTCGGTCACGGGTTCGAAACACGGGGGAAGCAGTTTCCGCGTTTTGCGAATTTTTCATTTACCCAGGACACGTGGCAGCATCTGATTGGTTGGAGGAAGCGCATGCGCCGGGCGCGTGATCCTCTCCTACCTCGAGCCCGAGATCGCCGGCAGAAGAGGAAATTCGAATTTCGGCCGTTTCGATTCGATTTTTTGCACAAATCCAACAGATCTTCAACAGAAATAAGATAAACATTATCTAATTGGAATCAAATCGCAACAAATCGATGGATAGACACAAATCGGAGTTGTTTTTTTTTTAACCGAAAATCCGATTAGCTTCGATCGGAGGAAATCCGAGCTTATCCAGCTCGGTTTCAAGTGCCTATAAATAGAGGAGGAGGTGAGGAAGCCAAAGGAGGAATCAGAATTGAGAGAAAGAGAGGAAAGAGTGCAAATCGGAGAGCATCAGAGGAGACCCAAAACCGCGAAGCACCGGCCGGAGTTGAACCACCACCAGGAGGCGATCTGGGAGCAAACCACCACCACCATTGGATTCAGCAACCTTGAGAAGCTAGGATTCGACACCTCACCCGCTGCAAAAGGCCACCGGAATGCCGTGAACAAGCCTTCCCCGCCGCCGTGTCCGATCGACCCGACCCGACCCAATCGACCCGACCCACGCACCGACCCGGATCCAGGTAAGTCGGATTTTTTCGGATATTTTTTATTTAATTAATTTTGTTTATTTATTTATTCTGAATTAATTAATTAATTAATTATTTGTTATTTAGTTATTTATTTATTTGTTTGTTTGTTTATGTTTTATTTTTAATAAATAGGAAAATGTAGAAATTAGATTTTTCTAGAATTTAATAATGTAGAAAAATAATAATAATAAATAATAAATAGATAAATAAAAAATAAAAAATAATAAAATATAGAAAAATAAAAAAAAAACATTAGGAAAATAATAATAAAATTTTAGATGTCAAAATAGGATAGATAATAAACCAAAAATCCCAAAAATTCCCAAAATTCCCAAAAATCACAAAAATCCACAAAATTCTCAGAAATCACAAAAATAACAAAAAAATCATAAAAATCATAAAAAAAATCAAAAATTGTAAAAGAATCATAAAAAATGAGTTTTAGCACTTAGAAAAATCATTTTTCTTCAAATAAATCCAAAATTGATGTTTTTCCCTAAAATCATTTTCAAAATAAAATCAAAGCTTAAGCTTAGAAGTTTTTTTAGAAAAAAATCCCAAAAATGATAAAAACATAAAACTAAAAGAGGTTTCATAAATTAAAATTCACAAACCAACTTAAAGTTTTCAGAAAAGCGAACTACGGCTTGTTTGATCCTGAGTAGCAGGTACGTAGGCACCCATTCGAGTCAACCCATAAAATGAATGAAAAATCATTTTCTTGAAATAATTCAAAAACATAATAAAAAGTAACAGAAACAAAATAGAAACACATTTCTAAAGAGAAACAATCTCAAGAGATTAGGTGGTAACCGTAAAGGTTTTAATAGGTTAGCCTTCGGACTTAGAAACTCTGGTTTTCCCTTTTCCTCTTTTCACAAAAACGAGAAGAGGAAATAACGACGACTAGTAGTCCAAATTAAGACTAATCCGCTCCTTTAGTCTTAATTCAATTTTCCCAACAACAGTTGGGTGGCGACTCCAAAAATCAAACGAAATTCCTAATTCAAGTCGAGGATCTACATTAGATGAGCATAGGGTCTAGTCTAGATCAGATTAGGAATGGAAATTCAGAAATTAGACTCGACAGGATGGCGACTCCACTGGGGACCCATGCCAGTAGGCTAGCCACCTGAATCTCTTCAATTTGTTATCTTTAAGAAATGTGTTTCATTCTTTTTACTCTGTTGCTAACCTTTCAGGAATTAGTTAGATTTTTAGTTTTTCTTTCTTGGGGGGGTTCAGCATGATACATATGTTTGTGTGAGTAGATGCGGTCGAACCCGGACCGTCCTAGAAACCTAAGACGAGGAGCCATTGTGTAGGTTTCGGGCGAAGTGAGTTGATTCACCGTTCGGGACCATTAGGCTACCCCACCCTATGCTTCGATATGGCCTGAGATCCATTTCTCCGAGAATGCGGGAGGCCATAGAGCTCGGGAACCAATTAGAACCAACCTACTTGCATACATAACATCATAAGGGGTTTGACAATTGAATGACAATGTAATGGTTTGTTATTTTTTCCTTGGAGTTCAAGACCATTTCCCTATAATATTTTCGTAGTTCTGTTTGTAACTAGGCTATTTCTTATTGTAATAGATGGCTAGCAGTGCAGTCAACCGTCTCCTCCGCAAAGAAATACGGGTGTACAAACCTTTGGACCCGAAATTGGTATTGGGCCACTGGTTTACTTTGGACAACCCAGAGGAGCAGACCTTTATCCAGCAAAAAATCGGCCCCATACTCTCACTGACAAAGATAGAGGTGAATTTGCCTTTAGTCCGGGCCATGCTCTAATTATGGGAAATCGAGCCCGCTGCTTTCTTTATCGGGCTGCATGAGATCACCCCTACCTTGGAGGAGTATACCCAGTTGCTATAGGATCCAGCACTAACCGATCAGATCTACATTCCAGACCTAGAGGCCGGGCCAGCCGGTACCTTCAGCAGATTATTAGGCATCCGTAAAACAGCAGTCAACAAAGCCCTGACAGACTGTAATGGATATTGCATACGGATGGATGATTTAGAAGCATGGTTCATCACCCGAGAGGACAATGGAGATAGAAAGGACGTCCTGAGTGGGGACCCCAAGACTTACAGACAAAGAAGGGTGAACGCTTTCATCTTGACAGCCTTCGCCACCATACTGTTCCCCACCGGGACCTTCTATATTCACTACAGGGTTGCAGAGCTGGTGACCCAATTCCTGGAGGGAAGATCCTACATCCCGGCTCTATTGGTTGAACAGATCCGGAATTTAAACTTCCTCAAGAAAAAAGGCCATGGGATCCTTCGCTCCAGCCTCAACCTTCTGCTAATATGGTTTGTAAGCCACCTCAAGTGTTTTGGGTTGAACATGGTCAGGAAAACCCTAGCCCAACAGGTGGACCTGGTGGATTCATGTGTAGAAAAGGTAAAGCTACCCGACGACCTTACCAGCCACAGTTGGGTAGAGCTGCTTAGGAGCTTCAGTGCCGAAGATATTTTATGGACAGCCAGGTGGAGTTGCTATAACAAAATCATCTTGACCTGCAGAAACTTCCAAGTAGTGCCTTTAATCGGAATCAGCGGATGTATCGGATATCACCCAAACTCAATGGTCCGCCAGTTCGGCACTATCTAAGATATCGTTTATCGGCCCTCGGTACAAGCAATTACCTTTGATTATCAAGATCCGAACCTGTTAGTAGCTGAGAAGCTTGTGAAGCTGGCAGAGGTCAAAGCACTTTGGGAAGCCAGAATTGAAAGCCCGAATGTGGACCTCGGGGAATTAGATGGCGAAGTGGGAAAGCACTGAGCCACCAGAGAATTTTTAATCCACCAGCTATACCAGACAAGGGAAAGAGTGTATCGGGTTCCAGACGTCACCCAACCAAAACCAGACAAGATCAATCCAGAGACAGAAGTATACCTGGAACAGGTCAGGGCTCGAATGGAGGTGTACTTTGAAGCTGCGGATCATAAGAAAGACATCTGGAAGGGACGTTTCAAAGAATCCGACCAAAGGAACAAGGCTTTAGAAGCGCAATTAGAGAAGTGTCAAGCCAAGGTCAAGGAACTAGAAGCCGTCATCAGTGGGAAGTCTGAGCCTCCACAACAGAAGACTAAAAGAACTAGGAAGTAGATCTTTATTTGTAATATTTTATTTTGAACTCCAGAATTTTTAATATTAATAAAAGTGAATTTTCAATATTACATTGTCAGTCAGTTGTCAACACTTTTTACTCTTTAGCATCCGCGTGACACATGCATATCATTCTTGCATTCATTACACTAAAAGCAAAACAAAATGCGAATCCAGGTATCAAAATAGCTTCCAGACAATCGAACCCTCCTCGAAGCCCAGTTCTCACGCGCTCAAGAGCAAAAATGGCCAACAGCAGTGACAACCGCAACAACACCAACGCTGAAGCTGCCTCGGACTCTAGGATCATGTCCCTAGAACAAACAGTCCAACAACTGGCTGTCCAGGTTCACCTCTTAACTAAAAGCATCGGCCTCCTGTGCAACACTCAGCCAACCCAGGAAGAGTATTCAGGGGCCAGAAAGGGGAAAGCAGTGGAGGGACAGCCTCCGGAATATGAAGAGATCAATTCCCACCTTAACCCGGCCTTTGAATATGAGCCAAAGGTCAACTAGGGGCCGACCTCTGATGACCTGAAAAAGGAGATGGAAGAGAGGTAGAAGGAGATGGAGAAACGACTCTTCCAGCAGCTCAATGACAAGATGAGAACCATTGAGGGCCCTGACGGTTTTGAACAGGCCGGAATCACCAACTTACTAGCATACAGAGAAGAGGCATACCCCAAGAAGTTCAAGACCCTAGAGTTCGAAAAGTATGATGGGACCAGGCTGCCCCAAAATGCATACCAGGCTATATGCCCGGAAAATGAGCAAGTATGCTCAATACGACCAACTCATGCTTCAGACATTCCAAGACAACCTCATAGGCCCTGCACTGGTCTGGTATGCCCACCTGGACTTCAACATTGTCAACACTTGGGAGAAGCTAGCCCGGGCGTTTTATGACCAATGTAAGTTCAATATTGAAGTCGCCCTATCTGTAATCGACCTGGGAAGTCTCCGGAAGAGACATGCTGAGTCGTTCAAGGAATATGCTCAGCACTGGAGAGCCCAGGCCGCTAGGGTGGCGACCCCGATGTCAGAGAAGGAATTAACATCCATATTTGTCAATACCCTGGACAAGACCTACTTTTCACATCTAGTAGGCCAAACCTCCTCCAGTTTTGTAGAGTTGGTGGCTACGGGCTGTAGGATTGAGAACGCCATCACCACCGGTAGACTCCAAACAATGGAGCCTCCTAGGGTCACATCGACACAGAGGCCTGTGGGAGGAAATAGAGCTAAAGAGTCCACTGTTAGCACGGTCCACTCCGGTAAAGCAGAAAAAGCCGGGACTCGTGTTACATTTCAAACCATGAGTACCCCAGTTCAGCAAACCACGACGGGTCAAACTCAGGCTATTAGGGTCCCAAGGCAGTTCACTCCAATCCCCATCCCACTCAGTCAAGTCTTCGCTCGGTTGAAGGCAGACAACTTGATTAGTTTCAAGATCCCTAACGACCGGTACAAGCCCAAGAACTTTGACTCAAATCTCAAGTGTGACTACCACATGGGTCAGGAGGGGCATTCCACAGATAGGTGCTGGAGGCTCCGACATAAAATCCAAGATTTAATTGATGCAGGAATCATACAATTGGATTTCGTGAACGCCCCAGCACCCAATGTCAACACCAACCCCCTGCCCAATCACAGGCCCGCCATTAATATGATTACATCTGAGGAGTCGGTTCCCAAAGAAGCCCTGAAGACTGAACCACAAAAGAAGCAATCCCGCCAAGCTCCAGAAGAGACTCCAAAAACACACATTAAAAGAAGGTGGTCAGTTGGAGACCCAACGGTCGGCACTTTGGGGGAATCACACGGGAGATTTCAGTACTTAGTGAATTATTCTTATACCTTGACTGAGCAAAGGCCACCTAGCGGATGGGGACCGAAGTTTGAGAAGGAGGACAACCCGGCAAAGGAAGAGGGGAAGACTGTCCACATGATCAACTCTCATCAGAAGCCCAGGGTTATACAGTGCTATGAGGGACAATCAACCGAGGTACAAATCTCAAGAAAAAGATATGTATTCAATGTCCCGATACCGGTAGAGAATTACAAGGCTGCACAGTTCGACTATCGGGCCCTCGAACAAGAGCGACCTCCTATAGTGGGAGGCATCACCCGCTCTGGGAGATTATTTGATTCAAAGTATAAGAGCCCGACTGAAGAACCCACCGTGGAAAAAGGGGAAGAAGAGGAAGAGGGACTTGCTGCGTTCACGAAGATGGTTAAGGCCAGTGAATACAAGATCATGGAACAATTAAATAAAGTTCCAGCACAGATATCGCTCATGGGCCTTCTCACAACATCCGAACCTCACAGGGAAGCACTCTTTAAAGTGCTGAAAAAGATTCAGGTCCCGGAAGGTATCGCTACAGAAAAATTGGGTCACGTGGCAGACTCCATTTTTGCAATGAACCAAATATCCTTCTCTCCGGAAGAGCTAGGGGAAGAGGGAGACCAACATACCAAACCACTATTCGTAGTGGTCAGGTGCAATGACACCATTGTCTCCCGGGTACTTATCGATAACGGATCATCTCTCAACGTTTGCCCATTGGCAACGCTCGACTTATTGGGGGTCGATCCAAGCAATATAAAACCCAGCTCCACAGTGGTCAGAGCTTTTGACGAGTCCAAAAGAGACATAATAGGGGAGGTGAGCCTACCGGTGGAAATTGGTCCACAAACATTCCACATCTCTTTCCAGGTCCTCGATATCCCAAGATCTTTTAATTTGCTCTTGGGACAACCTTGGATACATGCCGCTGGAGCCATCCCCTCTAGTCTCCACCAAAGGGTCAAATTCATCACAAACGGGCAAATAGTCACTGTACTGGGCGAGCAGGATTACGCCATATACAAAGAGACTACCATACCTTATATTGGGGACGAAGGTTTAGAAGACCTGGGGTTGCAGATTTTCAATGAAGTAAACATGGTGACCAGCAAGGAGGGCCGTCAGTTTAAAGAGGGGCAGCATGGGACGTTTGGACTATGGTACATTCCTACAGCCGCAGATGAAGCGCAAACAAAAGGGGCCAAAGGCAGAATAAGGGAGAAGCTGACCGACACCTAGATGTGCATCCCACCTCTCCAAAAATCTTTCTGAAAGGCAAACGTCATTCAAGAGCTTCGGATAAATGAAGAGGACGACAGTAAGGGGAAATCAACTCCCCGCACGTCTAACCAACATCCGGCTCTCAACAATTGGTTTTGTTATCCTATCAGTAGCGCTAGGTTAGCTCAAGAGTAGAGAAAGATTATTAAACAAATTTTATTGAGACTCTTTATCAAGTTCAATTACAGTTTGTTTTTCTTACATATATATATGCTTTCATTTTACTCAGATCTCCTACCATCGAACATCAGGGATATTTCGCGCAGGTAGAAAGTAAAAACGCTGATATCGTTTCCAACGCTGCTGGGTCAGTTGTTGAAGGCGATATTTTAGACTAAGAAATAATACAAGAAAATTGGCTAAAACATGAATAAGGCGGAATCTCGATCGACGAGCCTGTGGAGACAGTAAATCTAGGAAGCATGGAAAACCCTAAGAACCTCAAAATTGGGACCAGTTTGAGTGCCGAGCAAAAACGTGAGATAACCGAGCTATTAACGGAATATGTAGATGTGTTTGCCTGGTCGTATGGTGACATGTCAGGGCGAGACCAGTCAATAGTAGTTCACAGGCTTCCCACAAGGGAAGATGTCAAACCTAAAAAAACAAAAACTGAGAAGATTTAGGCCTGACATCTTACTGAAAATCAAAGAAGAAGTCAAGAAACTGCTAGAAGTAGGGTTCATTGAAGTATCCAACTACCCAGAGTGGGTAGCAAATGTAGTCCCTGTCATGAAAAAGAATGGAAAAGTACGCGTATGCGTAGACTTTCGGGACTTAAACCAAGCTACGCCAAAGGATAACTTCCCCCTACCTCACATTGATGTTCTAGTAGACAATATTGCGGGAAACCATCTCTTCTCATTCATGGACGATTTCTCAGGATATAATCAAATAAAAATGGCTGAAGAAGATAAAACCAAAACGACTTTCATCACAACATGGGGAACTTTCTGTTATAAAGTCATGCCTTTCGGTTTGAAGAACGCCGGGGTGACGTATCAGAGAGCCATGGTCGCTATACTTCACGATATGATGCATCGAGAGGTTGAAGTATATGTCGAAGACATCCAAAAAAGGAGAAAACCATATAGATATCCTGAGAAAATTGTTTAAACGACTGAGAAAGTTTCAGCTCAAGTTGAACCCAGAAAAATGTACTTTCGGGGTCACAACGGGGAAATTGTTAGGGTTTGTCATAAGCCAGGAAGGCATTAAAATCGACCCTGACAAGGTAAAGTCCATATTAGAATTACCGTCCCCACACTCCGTTAAAGAAGTAAGAAGCTTACTGGGAAGATTAAATTACATAGCTCGTTTTATCTCACAGCTCACCGACAAATGCCGGCCATTATTTCGTCTGTTGAAGAAGAACACCACAATAGAATGGGACGACGAATGCGAAGAGGCATTCGAAACAATCAAAGACTATCTTACAAAACCTTCGGTCTTGATAGTCCCGAAACAAGGAAAGCCCTTATTCTTATACCTCACTATACTCCCTGAATCTATGAAATGTGTGCTGGGGCAGAAAGATGACGAGGGAAGAGAGCATTCCATATATTATCTGAGCAAGAAGTTCACAGATGGGGAACAGAGGTACTCAAAGGTGGAGAAGACGTGTTGTGCTTTAATCTGGGTCATGCATCGACTAAGGCAATACACCCTTTATTACCATATTGAACTGCTAACAAGACATGATCCCTTGAAATACTTGGCAGAGAAACCAGCCTTGATAGGGAGAATCTCTAAGTGGCAAATGCTCTTATCCGAGTTTGACATCACATACGTAAATCAGAACTTGATGAAAGGGCAAGCTTTAGCCGACCAGTTGGCGGAACACCCTGTCGAGACAGATTCCCAAGAACTACAGGCCCAATTTTCGGATGAGAATATATTGTTAGTGGAAGATAGGCCGATATAAGACTTTGGGACAGAGCAGAACCTAAAATGGAAACTGTTTTTCGATGGAGCCGCTAATGTATTCGGTTGTGGGGTTGGGCAGTATTGATATCCCCGGATGGCACGCAATTCCCTGCAGCGACGAGACTTACATTTCCCTATACCAATAATATCGCAGAATATGAAGCATGTATTCTTGGCCTCAAAATGGCCTGTCAAATGGGAATCCGCGAATTAGAAGTATAAGGGGATTTTTCGCTCATCATACTACAGACAAGAGGGGAATACAAGACTAAAGACCCCAAACTGGTACCGTACCATCAACACTTGACAGAGCTAGTTGAAGAATTCAAGGCAATCACTTTCACATACATCCCGAGAACGTAGAATCAGTTCGCAGATGCCCTAGCCACACTAGCATCTATGATCCAGATTACAGGAGGAGCCGAAGTTCAACCGATGAAAATAGACATCGAAAGTCGGCCCGCCTACTGTTTAACAATTGAAAAGATACAAGATAACAAACCCTGGTATCACGATATCAAGACCTTTCTCCAAGAAGGTAAATACCCCGAAATGGCTAACAAGAATGACCAAAGAACACTCAGACGGTTAGCAAGCCATTTCCTATTAAGTGGGTCCATACTTTACAAGAGATCATCTGATACCACCCTGTTGAGATGTGTGGACAAAGATGAAGCATGCGAACTGATAAAGAAGTACATGAAGGAGTATGTGGACCTCATATGAATGGCTACATGTTGGCCCGAAAAATCATGAGGTTAGGATATTATTGGTTGACTATGGAATCAGATTGCATAAAATATGTCAAACACTGTCATTTGTGTCAAGTCTATGCGAACCGGATCAATGCTCCACCTAACGAGCTACATTTGTTATCAGCACCATGGCCATTCTCCATGTGGGGAATCGACATAATTGGCCTTATCACTCCAACAGCATCCAACGGCCACAGATTTATACTGATAGCGATCAATTACTTCACCAAGTGGGTAGAAGCTTCATCATACACCAATGTCACAAAGGGGTAATAGTCCGCTTCTTAAAAAGGGACATAATAGCCCGATACGGAGTTCCTGAGTCCATCATCACCGATAACGGTACCAATCTTAACAACAAATCGATGACAGGTTTACGTCAACAATTCCACATAAACCACAGAAATTCAACTCCCTACCGACCTCAAATGAACGGGGCAGTAGAAGCAGCTAACAAAAATATTAAAAAGATCATCGAGAAAATGACAACAACTTACAAAGATTGGCATGAAATGTTACCGTTTGCTCTCATGGCTTACAGGACTCAATAAGAACATCTACAGGAGCTAGCCCTTACTCATTGGTATATGGTACTGAAGCTAGTGCTACTAGTTGAAGTTGAGATACCATCATTCAGAATCCTGTCAGAAACTCAGTTAACCGAATCAAACTGGGTAAAGAAGAGGCTTGATCAGCTGAATCTGATTGATGAAAGAAGACTTACCGCATTATGTCATGGCCAGTGTTACCAACAAAGAATGGCCTGAGCATTTAACAAGAAGATGAGACCTCAGTACTTTAAAGAGGGGGATCTGGTGTTAAGGAAGGTTCTCCCAAATGCGCAGGACTCCAGAGGAAAATTCACCCCAAACTATGAGGGTCCATATGTGGTAAAAAAGGTTCTGTCAGGAGGTGCTCTGATATTAACTCAGATGGATGGTCCCGAGTTGAGAGACCCCATTAACACAGATGCTGTAAAGATGTACTATCCTTAGGCAAGGGAATTGAAATTTTGCCAATGTTTATGAAAGCCAATGTTCGGTGTAAAATTTGTTGAGTCAAGTTTTTACTTTTTACAAGCAAAGTTAATATCCCTGAATGGTCAATAATCCAAATCAATTCGCACCATAACAAATATCCTTAAACACATTACCCACCATTTCACCAATGAAAAATAAACACTAAAATGATAATGAATCTTAATATGGTTTGTGATATAATCCTATCTATTTTTTAGCATTAAAACTGAGCGCATTATTATGGTAACATTACCGTCAAAAGAGCGCCGTGTATAAAGAAAGGGAGTACATCAAAATTGTCGACCCTGTGTCAAGATAAGAAGAAATGAAGCAGAAGCAAACCAGCCCGAAGGTTCGTTTGTTTGGTTGCTATCCACGATAAACTGGCAAGTATATTAAAATAAATAACCATCATATCATCACATCATTTAGTTCAGGCTTGTAGAAAGTTATATCAGAAGCATAAGATGAGTCAGCCCCTAGTGGGGCACTTGTCTGAACATGCCCTTTAATAGGGTGGGCGGCTCAAAAAAGGGGCACTTCCCCAGATCTCTCAAGGTTAGCCCACTGGGGCACCTTTTGAGCCATCATTTTCATCATAAGGGTAGTCAAGCCCAAAAAGGGGCACTTCCCTAGATCTCTTCCAAGGTCGGTCTATAAAGATGCCTTCCTAGATATCATTTTTATATTAGGTTAGTCAACCCATAGGGGGCACTTTCCTAAAAACTTTGTCCTCATGGTTAGCCCAGAGGGGGCACTTTTTGATACAAGTCCAATCCAGGTTAGTCAGCCCATAGGGGGCACTTTCCTAAAAATTTTGTCCTCATGGTCAGCCCATAGGGGGCACTTTTTTAAGTGAATTCAAATCTAGGTTAGTCAACCCATAGGGGGCACTTTCCTAAAACTTTGTTCTCATGGTTAGCCCAACATTTTTGGAGACAAATTCAATTCCAGGTTTTGTCAGCCCATAGGGGGGGCACTTTCCTAAAACTTTGTTCTCATGGTTTTGCCCCTAGGGGGCACTTTTTGAGACAAATTCAATCCAGGTTAGTCAGCCATAGGAAGCACTTTCCTAAAAATTTGTTCTCATGGTTAGCCCATAGGGGGCACTTTTTGAGACAAATTCAATTCTAGGTTAGTCAGCCCATAAGAGGCCTTTCCTAAAACTTTGTCCTCATGGTCACCCCATAGGGGCATTTTTGAGGCAAAATTCAACTCCAGGTTAGGTCAGCCCATAGGGGGCATTTCCAAAAAACCTTGTTCTCATGGTCAGCCCATAGGGGGTACTTTTTGGGGACAATTCAATCCGGGTTTAGTCAGCCCATAGGGGCACTTCCTAAAAATCTATTCTCAGGGTTAGCCCATAGGGAAAATTTTTGAGGACAATCCCATCAAAGGGTTTTAGTTACCCTTTTTAGGGGGCATTTCCTGAGGCATTCCACTCAAGGTTGTCAGCCCTGAGGGGCATTTTTCCTAACTCTCCTGATTAGTCAGTTCTCGGGGCACTTTTCGGAAATATTTTTCCCAAACAGTTGTTTGGGGTTTTAAAAAGACGCTTTGTTGACAGGTAGCCAGTCATAAGGGCGCTTCCTATGAAAAACTTTTTTCCAAGGTTGCAAGTCTGATAAGACGTTCCTATCATCATTCTCATACATTCCTACAAATGATGGGCCCTTGTCCCATTGCCGATTAGTAAACCAAAAGCACTTTTGGGAAGGAAATCGTTCTAAATTTTTTAGGACATCTTAAAATCGTGGGATTTTAGCTCATGGAGCATTTTCCTCCCAAAAAAACCTATTTAAGGGGCCCCAAAAATGGCGTCTTTCTTTTTAGTCTTTGTAGTCAAGTTTTAAAAACTTTAATACAAAGAGGGGTTTTTTGCTATAAACACCCCATTTTGCCTGGGAATTTCCACAAAAATTCAAAAATTTAATCAATTTCCAATTTTTTTCAATTATTTTTCCAAATTTTTTCCCCCTATTTTAGCGTAAATAATTAAAAATATTCAAAAAAAAAAATTTAATAGAAAAAACATCTTTTTTGGGAAAAATTTGATTTCAAAGAAATGGAAATAAAAAATAAAAAAAATTTTTTAAAATTTTTGAAATTTCCAAAAAATAAAAAAAAAAATAAAAAATCGCATTGCATATATGCAATTTGCGAATAAGAAAATCAGGAAAATGGGCTAGCCCAGCTGGCCCGGGACCATGGCTAAGGCGCGCGCAGGGGGGCTCGGTCACGGGTTCGAAACCGGGGGAAGCAGTTTCCGCGTTTTGCGAATTTTTCATTTACCAGGACACGTGGCAGCATCTAATTGGCTGGAGGAAGCGCATGCGCCAGGGGCGTGATCGTTTTCCTCCCTCGAGCCCGAGATCGCGGCGGAAGAGGAAATTCGAATTTCGACCGTTTCGATTCGTTTTTTTCACAAATCCAACAGATCTTCAACAGAAAAAAGATAAACATTATCTAATTGGAATCAAATCGCAACAAATCGATGGATAGACCAAATCGGAGTTGTTTTTTTTTTAACCAAAAATTTCCGATTAGCTTCGATCGGAGGAAATCCGAGCTTATCCAGCTCGGTTTCAAGTGCCTATAAATAGAGGAGGAGGTGAGGAACCCAAAGGAGGAATCAGAATTGAGAGAAAGAGAGGAAAGGTGCAATCGGAGAGCATCGGAGGAGACCCAAAACCGCGAAGCACCGGCCGGAGTTAAACCACCACAGGAGACGATCTGGGAGCAAACGACCGCCACCATTGGATTCAGCAACCTTGAGAGCTAGGATTCAACACCTCACCCACTGCAAAAGGCCACCGGAACGCCGTGAACGAGCCTTCCCCGCCGCCGTGTCCGATCAACCGACCCGACCCGACTCGATTCGACCCGATCGACCCGACCCGCGCACCGACCCGGTCCAGGTAAGTCGGATTTTTCCGGATTTTTTTTATTTAATTATTTTTTATTTATTTTATTCTAAATTAATTAATTAATTTATTATTTGTTGTTTAGTTATTTTTTTATTTGTTTTTGTTTATGTTTTTATTTTTAATAAATAGGAAAATGTAGAAATTAGATTTTTCTAGAATTTAATAATGTGAAAAATAAAAAATAAAAATAAATAATAAGATAAATAAAAAAATAAAAAAAAATATAAAAAAAAATAAAAAAAACATTAGGAAAATAATAATAAAATTTTAGATGTCAAAAAAGGATAGATAATAAAAAAATCCCAAAAATCACAAAAATTCCAAAAATCACGAAAAACAACAAAAATTCCCAAAATCACAAAAATCCACAAAAATTTTCAAAAATCCAAAAATAACAAAAAAAATCATAAAAATCATAAAAAAATTCAAAAATTATAAAAGAATCATAAAAATGAGTTTTAAACACTTAAAAAAAATCATTTTTTTTTCAAAAAAATCCAAAAATTGATGTTTTTCCCTAAAATCATTTTCAAAATAAAATCAAAGTTAGGTTAGAAAGTTTTTTTAAAAAAAAAAATCCCAAAAATGATAAAAACATAAAACAAAAGAGGTTTATAAATTAAAATTCACAAACCAACTTTTAAAATTTTCAAAAGCGAACTACGGCTTTTTTTGATCCTGAGTAGCAGGTAGTAGGCACCCCTTGAGTCAACCCATAAAATGAATGAAAAATCATTTTTTGAAATAATTTAAAACAAAATAAAAAGTAACAGAAATAAAATAGAAACACATTTCTAAAGAAAACAATTTTAGGGGATTGGGGTAACGTAAATTTTAATAGGTTAGCCTCCGGACTTAAAAACTTTTTTCCCTTTTCCCTTTTTTTAAAAAACAAAGGGAAAAAAACCGGGTGTGCCCAAAAAGATAATCCCCCCCTTTAGTTTAATTAATTTTCCAACAACGGGGGGCCCAAAAAAACAAAGAAATTCCAAAAAAAGTCGAGGATTAATTAAAGGCATAGGGTTATTTAGTCGGATTAGGGGGGGAATTCAAAAAATTAGACTCGAATGTTAATTTCAGGATCTTCTAGAGTTTTTGGAGCTAAGGGAAGGATTTTTGAAGAGTCGGATCAAGTTTAAAAGGAATTGGAAATTTTTACATGGAAGAAAAAAAATTCGGGAAAAGGGGTAAAAAAAAGCGAGATACACGCCCATTTTAATTTTGCTTGTTAATTGAAGTGGATGTCTGGGAAAGTAACAAAGCAAATTTAACCCCATGTACTTTGTTTGTGTATCTAATTTTTTGCTGCTTTTAACGTTTTTTTCAAAACCGCCCAAAAGTACACCCCATGTACTTGCTCTGATATTCACATAAGGCCCTTTGGAAAGAAAGCATGAGTTTCAAAAAGAGATACCTATTCTTGATCCGCTCGTGTATGTACCCAAACCCGGGTACTTGAAAAAATTTCCCTTAGTTCCCCTTTGAACGGGGTTTACGAATTTTGTACTTGCTTTAAATCTCAAAACAGCAGGGGAAAGAAAAAATTCTGTCAATTCCAAAGGAGATTAAAGACCCTAAAAAGTTTTTTTTCTTTTTTTTAAGGGTTGGGCTATGTTTTTATTTTTTTTTCCCGGGTTAATTGTATTTCTTTTGCCCAAAATTTATGGGGGGTTTTGGAATCAAAACCCTTAGTTTTTTAAAACTTTCGGGAGGGGGATGAATTTTGGGGGTTTTTTAATTCCCGAAGTTGTTGGCTTTCTTTGATTTTTTGCATCCCCCTTAAATTTTTCCTTTGGATTTGGTGGGGAATTAAATTTTGGGTTCTTTTTTTGGGGGAAAAAGGGGGTTTTGTTGGTTTTAATGTTAAATTGAGATTCAAGGGGTTTTTTCTAGGTTAGGCAAGAGTCCTTTTTTATATCGACTTTTTTTGATGGTTTTCGGGTCTTTTGCTTTTCTAGGTTGCTTTTAAAATTAAGGGGAGATCCTTTTGGGAAAAACCCGGGGGTTTGGGGGGGGTTTTTCTTGAAAAAAAGTATTTAAACTTGATAGGGAAATTGACTTTTTTGAAGTCCAATTTGGAAATTTTTCAAATAAATTACTTTTTTTTTGGGGGGAAGGAAATTTGGGAATAAATTAGGGGGGTTTTTGTTTATGAGAAATCTTCGAACCATTTTGTTGTTAGTGAGTTATTTTTTTAAAGTTTTTTAATTTTTTAAGTTTTTAATTTTTTTCAACCCCCAACTTTTAAGGGGGTTTTTTTAATTAATAGGAACGGAATTTAAAAGTACTAGTAGTTGGTGTATCTCAAAGGGGAAGGGACCTTGTGCTTACTCGCTATATTAGGGAACGATGGGTTTGCGCTTCCCTTATTGTTTTGTATAAAGTTTTAAAAACCCAAGAATTCAATTTATTAAAATTTTTAATTTGGAACGATCAAGTTTTTGGGCCTTTTTCCGGGGTTTAGCCAATAAATTAGAAACATTTTTACTTTTTAAAATTTAAACCCAATTTATTTCTTTCTTATTTTTTTGCCCTTTTTTTTCCTGAAAAAATTTGGGAAAAGGCTTCTTTAATTGTTTTGTATTACGTTTACAGGGGGCATGCCAGAAGTCCCTCCGGGAAACTTGCTTTTTTTAAATTCCTGAGCCAGAAAAAAAAATTATTCGTCGTTATCAAAAAAAAAAGCAAAAAAAAAACTTCGACTAAGTAAAATTCATTTGGTTTAAAGGGGAAAATTCATTAAAGGAAAAAATTTTTTTTGGATCAAGTCAAAAATTCGTTTTCAAGAGTTTAACTTTTGGAAATGTTGTTGGGGGTTCCCCCGAATTTTAAATTGGTTGTTTAATAGAGAATGGGGGTTTTAAAAGAAGACCACCTAAAACCAATTCGTTTTTTAAAAAAGGCCAAACTTGATGGGGGCCGTTAGCTCTAGCATAGTCCGCCTTTTAAAAGTGGAGGCAAATAATTTTAAACTTAACCCTTTCCTGATTCAAATGGTGCAGCAATTACTAAATTTTGAGGGGGTTTTTCAAGATGAAGTTTCCAAATGCGCTTTACCCAATTTTTTTTGGGAAGATTTTGGGGAACCCCTTTCAAATTTAATGGAGTTTATGTTTGTGGACCCGCCGGGGGCCCCTTTTCCCCATTCTTTTTTAAAAGGAAAGGCTAAGAGGGGGCCTGAATTTTTTATGGGGAAAAACTCCATTATACTTGGCAAGGTCTAATTAAGAAGTTTATGGAAAAATTTTTCCCCCCCTTCAAAGACCGCTTTAAAATTCGGGTGGAAAATTTTTAATCTTTTTCATCAAATGACATGGGGACGTTGTATGAAACCAGGAGGGGATTCAAAGGGGCTCAATGCGGAAATGCCCACACCATGGGTTCCTAGAGTGGCTTCAAGTTCAGATATTTTATAATGGGTTTGAACTATCAAAGAGACAAAAATAAATGCCGCAGCTGGTGGCACCTTGAACCATAAAACTCCTGAAGAAAGTTTGACTCTTTTTGAAAAAATTTGGCCCCGGAAATTTAATTATAAATGGTCACATGGTAGGGGCAGGGGAAAAAGGAAGGTGGCAGGCATTATTTGAAGTGGATGTGGCTACTTCTATCATTGTCAAAGTTGGGGCCCCTTTATCTAGAAAGATCGACGGGTTGGCTGTCTCACAACATCAGTTGGCTATTGTAGAACCCTCAGGTGGTGTAGTGAAGGGCAACATAGCAAGTGGATTATTTGGGAAACCCAATTCGGCCCCAGAACATTCCATACAGAATACTTATAACCAGGATGGAGAAATCACCCAAATTTTTCTTGGACTAACAACAGTAATATTCAGAAAGGCGCAATCTGAATCCTCCACCAGGTTATCATGAGGCCACTGGTCCAGAGTTCCAAACCGCCACTTGAAGATCTCCTCACAAAATTCATCAAGGATTCAGAACACAGACAGAAGTCCTTAGATTTGATTATGAAAAATCAAAACTCGGCTCTGAGGAATCATGAGGCATCAATACACAATCTCGAAAACTAGGTCGGTCAGATAGCTAAGCTTCTATCAGAGAGATCTCAAGGTTCACTATTGGGAAAACACGGAAACCAACCTAGAGAACATGTTAAAGCTGTCACATTACGAAGTGGTAAGGAACTACAACCAAAGGTTCAAGAAGAAGAGAGTCGGGTGAACTGAACCAGCAAAAGAACAAGTAGTTCTCAAGAAGGGGGAAAGCATTCAGAAAAATCACCTAAAGAGAAATCATCACCTCCATTAATCCCAGAATACAAGCCCAATGTTCCTTATCCAGCACGACTCAAGAAAGGACAGAACATATGCAGCACTATGGCAGATTTTTAGAGATATTCAAGCAATTGCATATCAACCTTCCACTGGTTGAGGCATTATCACAAATGCCACATATGCAAAATTTTTGAAAGAGTTGCTATCGAACAAAAGGAACTTGAAGAGTTCTCCACTGTAACTTTAGGAGGAGAATGCTCTGCGGTAATTAGAACAAACTCCCAAAGAAGTTAAAAGATCCTGGGAGCTTTACCATCCTTGCCTGATAGGGAAATTTATCTGAAGAACGGGCATTGGCTGATTTAGGAGCCAGCATTAATTTGATGCCATACAAGATGTTCCAGAAAAATTGTGTATTGGAGAGCCTGAAACCGACTAAAATGAGTCTTCGTTAGCCTGATTGATCAGTCAAATTCCCGAGAGGAGTAGTTGAAGATGTATTAGTAAAGGTGCAGGACTTCATCTTCCTGGCGGATTTCGTCATCCTTGACATGGAAGCAGATGTGGAGGTCCCTCTTATATTAGGGAGGCCATTTTTGGCTACTACTAGAGCCATAATTGATGTTGGGGATGGGAAGTTAGTGTTGAGAATGGTTAAATGAAGAGGTCATAGTGAAAATGCCTGACGTCCTTAGACAAAGCTGCATCATGATGATACATGCTATGCAATCGACTGCCTTGACTTTCACAGTTTCAGATTCATTGCAAGACCTATCGATTGGTGATGCATTAGAATTGTGTTTGATTTAATGGGGAGAAAGAGCAACCTTGAAATATGGCGATTAGAGCATTTTCAATCAGCTTAATAATAATCCTGAGTTGAGAGAAAAAAGAAGCTTTGAAGGTATGAATAAATTTCCCACCGTTCAGAGATCGAAACCTTTAATTGAGGAACACACCTAGTAGAATTGAAACAATGCCAGACTACCTTCAATATGCATTTTTGGAAGAAGATTCTAAACTTCCAGTCATAATTGCATCAAATCTGGATCGAGATCAGCAGGAAAGGTTATTGCATGTCCTAGGGCAACACAAGAAAGCAATTGCATGGAAAATTGCAGGTATAAAGGGGAATTAGCCCATCGTTTTTGTACACACAAAATTTTGATGGAAGATTGTGTCAAGCCCAGTGGTACAACCGCAGCGCCGACTTAATCCAAATTATGAGAGATTTGTAAAAAAGTAAGTCATCAAATTGCTTGATGTAGGAATGATCTACCCCATTTTTTGATAGCTCATGGGTGAGCCCCATTCAAGTAGTTCCGAAGAAAGGCGGTTATGGACAGTGTACGAATGAAAAAAATGAACTCATCCCGGGTGAGAACTGTCCCCTGATGGAGAGTTTGTATAGATTACCGCAAACTAAATGGTGCAACTTGAAAGG
Organism: Laguncularia racemosa; assembly: GCA_037954665.1. Taxonomy (NCBI): domain Eukaryota; kingdom Viridiplantae; phylum Streptophyta; class Magnoliopsida; order Myrtales; family Combretaceae; genus Laguncularia; species Laguncularia racemosa. The sequence continues at coordinate 68,391 of JBBMOL010000095.1, read as the reverse complement.
ATTTATTTTCCTCTTCCATTTGTGACCAAATGCTTGAAAGGTTAAGCGGTTCATGCATATTACTGTTTCCTCGATGGGATGTCTAGATATTTTCAGATTCCTATTGCACCCAAAGACCAGGAAAGAAATGACATTCACATGCCCTTTTGGACCTTTCGCGTATCGACGCATGCATTTCAGATTATGCAACGCTCCAGCTACCTTTCAGCAATGCTTTGATGGCTATTTTTGAGGGTATGGTAGGAGACAAGATGGAAGTATACATGGATGATTTTTTTGTTTTCGAGAATTCTTTTGATGAGTGTCTACACCATCTTGAGTTAGTGTTTGCAACGTTGTGAAGATACTAACCCGGTCCTAAATTTGGAGAAGTGTCATTTTATGGCAAAAGAAGGTATTGTTTTGGGTTATAAAATCTCCAAGAAAGGCATTTTCAAGGTGAATAGCCAAAGGCTTAAGCATTTACTTTGGGGACAAAACAGTTTGGAAGAAAAGGAGGAATTGAACCTATTCTTATCTCCATTTGAGCTCCACCGGTTCATTACTTTGAGCTTAACGACGTTAAACAAAAACGCTTCTTAGGAGGCAACCCATGTTGCTTATGTAAGTTTTTTCTTTACTCTTTACTTTCTTTATTATCACCCATTGTTTTGGAGTAACTTTTGATGGAACAAGCTATAGAGGGGCCCTAACCAAGTTTGGATTCTATGAAAGTCACCTAAATAGAGCTTCTTTTAAGCTCTAAGTGTGGGGAAAATTCAAGATGGGAGACCTTTTCAGGGAGTGCAAGATGAGTGATGACAGGTATGACTTTGATTTGCACAACCGGGTACATTAATGGTGTCCCAGTTTCTCACACATGCTAGAGGGTGTCTAAATTGACTTTGCATACAAAACGGGAATACGTCATGGTGTGGCCTCCCGTGCACTTCAAAAAATGCTCATTAGGGTACATATCAGAGATACAGAATAAGGTAACGCTCGTGTACCTGGTGTGTATCTAAACCCACAAAGGCACAATTCGATACACAAACAAGGTACAAGCTCGTGTACCTGGTCGTGTATCTGACCCACAGAAAAACCCCCTTTATATACACAAACAAGATACACGCTGTGTACTGGTCGTGTATTTGACTCCATAAATTGCTCTCCCATGATTACACGAACAAGGAACCGCTTGTGTACCTGGTCGTTATCTAACCCACAAAATGCTCTCCCACGATACACGAACAAGGTACACGCTCGTGTTACCTGGTCGTGTATCTAACCCACAGAAAGGAATCCAAAGTAACACGACCAAAGTACATGACCGTGTACTTGGTCGTGTATCTAATTTTTTCTGTTCGTACTATAAAAGGCCTCCTCACTTCACTCTACCATTTACACGACCCATTCTCCATTCGTGTATTTGACCCACCTCACTCCCACTCTACTCCTCCATACCTTGGTTGTTCTTTCCACACCATAAATTTCTTCCGTTTCAAGGATTCAAGGTAAGTAAGTTTTCTCTTCTTCTTCTTCAATACTTATTGCAATACGGTTGCTGCTCGGTTTTCTTTTACGACTACCATACATGCTTGCATCTATGATGATGGTATGATTAATGATTTCGCATTTTGGAAGTCGATTGTTGATAGATCTGTAGACATTTTGAACTCATGTGAATGCATGTATGATTGATGTCATGAGTGGCTACCAAACAAGTGAATCGACAGTTAGGGTTTGAACATGAATATTTGAGACTTTGATTTGTGGGTTTTTGGAAAATGTTGTTGTGTTTTTTTTCCGATCTTCTTCTTAGAAACCAAGTTATGAGGCCAATTTTTTATGATCACATAAACTATCGCACCTAGCTTCTTAGAATCAAAATTCGAACTTTATCGTTTGATGATGCTTGGGTTGTGTTGTAGTTACATTTTTTGCCTTCAAGAAGGTAGATTGATAATATACTAAAGCCACAAGACTGATTTTGAGTGTTCCTATGGTAATTTGTGCATGTATTAGATGGGTAGATACACAACTAGGTACACGATCGTGTACCTTGGTTGTGTATCTCAACTGTGCTATCTTCCTCCTTGTTTCAGAAACCCAATGCAAGTCCTATCATTTTTCTTTGTGTAATTAAAGAACCTAACTTGTTTTTGAGACCATTGTGATTGATTCAAATGGTAAAAAAAAAAGACTTGTGCAGTTAAATCGAAGTTTACCAAGAAGAAGAAGACTCACCCCTGCTAAGAGGAAGCGGGATGGTGCTAGTTCATCCTGATCGACATTCTGCTAGCTATGCAATTGGTCCATCACCTGTTTAATCCCGGGAAAGTCTCGGTTCTTTTCTTTTCATTTTTTTTTCTTTTTATCTCTTTATTTCTCATTACGTTCTTGAATGATAAATACATTGGGGACAATGTCTACAATCTAAGTGTGGGAAGGGGATACTAAAGAAATTATGATAAGGGTTGTGCTGAATTGTTAAGTCATTCAAAAATTCCCCTATTTTTTTCTTTTTGCTTGATAATCGAATTTTGAAATCATGATTGCAAATTACTAGTATATTATCATTTGTGAATGAATTCTCTAAAAGAGTGTTGTGCATGTCACCTTTGTCATCTTTGGAACATTGATACTTAGTCAAAGTTATGGGATTTAAAATCGCTGTGAAACTCAAAGATCTTGAGAGCCATTTAACCTTTCATGAAAGGGCAAATGAAATGATTCTCTTGGTGATCCTTCTTAGAAGATCTCTTTAAAGAAATAATTTAAAGAAAGCATGTTATACTTGAAAAAAAAAAGGATTGGTTAGTATGGGCAGGCTTTTGGTTTCCCTCGGAAGAGCGAAGTTTGACTTCGCACTAACTAGTCAAAATAATAAGTTAAGGTAATAGAGGTTCGATGGGGTTCCTTTAAAACCTGGTCACCTAAGGTCGTCTGGCCTGGGATCAAGGCCGACCGAGGAAATTACCGTAACAAAATGAAATACCATAAAGGCAAAAAGTTGAGAGGGGTCCTATAACTCGAGTAATTAACCCCATAGGAACGCCCTCAATTGTGGGGAAAACGTTCGTTAACTTGGGTGACAAGCCTAGGATTATCGGCTGAAAAACTCATTACATGGGTTGCAAGATCCTAAAAAAAGAAAAAGGATGAAACCAGTGAACTTTTACTAAAAATAAAATCTTTGAAAGGAGAGGAATTCAGGGGAAACATAGATGCAAATGTATTTTCATTATTGATTTTTTTTACTAAGAGAGATAATTGAGAAGATTTAGACTCTTTAGTGGTGGGTTGAAATGTACCACGTTTCCTTTTGCTCTAATTGATCTTGTTGTCTAATTTTGATCATGAAAGCCATTGTTAAATGACAAGGGTAAAGATTGGTCTACTCTGATTAATCCTAGAAATTTGACTAAGTATCTTTGTTACAATACTTTCACGACAAGGTGGGGAAGCACATTCATTAGTTTTAAGGGATTGCATTGAGATTTAAAGATTAAAATTCATAAATGTTAATGTTGTGAGTAGTATTATTTGGTAACGACAATCATGATTAATGACAAGTTTGATTAATGTTTTATTTTGCTTGAGGACAAGCAAAGACTTATGTGTGGGGAAGTTTTGATAAGTCGAAAAATACCCTTATCTAGAGTAATGAAATTGTGCTTTATTGTTGAATTTTTAGATGTTTTGTTGAAGAAAAGGATTGTTTAAATGGAATGAATGTTAAATTTCAGGTTTCTTCTAGAGTATTTTGGAGCAAAGGGGTAAGGAGTTTTGAAGAGTCGGATCAAGTTTGGAAGGAATTGGATACAATACATGTGAAAAAAAGAAATTCTGGAAAGTACACAAGCGAGATACACGCCCATGTACTTTGCTTGTGTATACTGAAGTGGATGTCTGGGAAAGTACACGAGCAAAGAAACACGCCCATGTACTTTGCTTGTGTATCTAAGTTTTGCTACGTTCAACGATGTTTTCAAATACACGCCCAAATGTACACTCCCATGTACTTGCTCATTTTATATTCACATAAGGATACTTGGAAGTAAGCATGAGATACATGAACGAGATACACTACTCGTGTATCCTCGTGTATGTATCCAACCTAGATACATGTATAAATAGACCTTTAGTTGCCCTAGAAAGAGGTTACAAATTTTTTGTACTTTCTTTGACTCTCATAACAGCAGGGGAAAGAAGATTTCTGTCAATTCCAAAGGAGATTCAAGACCCACGAAGAAGAAGATTCTATCTTTAAGGGTTGTGATTATGAATTTTATTTATTCTTCCAGTAATTGTTATTTTTGTCCAATTTATGGAGGAGTAGACTTTTAAATCTAGATTTTATTCGAACTTCTCTGCCATTGTGATGAAGATTTGGTTTTTAATGCGAAGTTGTTGGCTTTCTTATGTTAATTGCATGCTCCTTCAATTGTTCCTTAGATTCATAGATCCGAATTTGAATTTATGCATGATATCATATTAGTTAATTGAGAAATTGCTCTTATGATTAGATTTAATGCAATTTAATTCAGATTCGATTGTTCTTCTAGAGATAGGAAACAAGAGTCTTCTGTTTACATTGACTATGTTGATGCGAATTCATTGTGCTTTATGCAATTCTAGGTTGCTATTAACTAAGGAGAGATCTATTTGATAAACCTAGGATTAGATTTTGGGTTTAAAATACTTGAGAAAGTAGTTAACTTGGGCTAGAGAATTCGGCAGTATAAGAAGTCAATTACGCCAATCTTCATAAATTTTAATGAATTACATGATAGAGAAGGAGTAGAATAAGATCTAGATTGGCTTTTGTTAATTGATAAATCTTCAGAAAACCCTTGTTGTTAGTGAGTTATTAGGTTTTAAGATTAGAGTAATTAAGTTTCAACCAACATTTAAGCGGCGGTTAGATAATAGGAACGGAGTTAATACTTGTAGTTGGTTTTTCTCTTTAGGGACGACCTTGTGCTTTCTCTCTATATTACGCTACGATTAGGTGCGCTTGCCTATTGCTTCGTAGTAAGATTAAAACAAGAATTCAATTTATTAAAACTAGATTGGCAACGATCAGTTTTTTTCCCCCTTATAAAACGATCGGGTTTTTTTTTAAAATTCAAAGGAAAGGGAATTTGGTGTATTTTGGGGTTTTTTTTCCAAGAAATTGAAAAAGGGGAAATTGGGGTTAAAATAATCATCATTGTTTGTGAAAATACACATGCCCATGGAATCACCCTTTTGAAAAAGAAACACGTAAGGGAGTAAAAACGTGGAGGCAAAATTTTTATATATTTTTGTTAGAAACTAATCTTTTCTGTAGAACTTTTCCCGAGGCAACATTCTCCTTAAAAAAGGTGAGAGGTGAAGGTTTAAATGCTGGGTTAGTGATTGAAGCTTAAAGGGGGTGAGTTTAAGAGAATGTTTCAGGAGGCATGGAAAAATTTCCTGAGAGGGTGGAACAAAGACTAGAGCAATCTAAAAACGTTTTTAAAAAAGGGCGAAAAGGGGGGAGATTGTTTCTGGGAGGGGAACAAAGGGGGGGAGATGAAAGGGTCTGATGAAAAATTTGATAAACCTTCTGTGGGGTTTTTAAAAGGGGGTTTAGTGGTGGGAAAGGGGAAACTAAGTTTTGGGAAGTAGAGAAAAGGGAAAAAGAGAGGATAATTGATGAGATCTATGATGAAAGCCCAAGCTGAAAGAAAAATTTTTGGGGACCCCTCTTGAAGTGCCGCCCTTGGACCTATCAAAAAGAAGTCGACGAAACGACTAAAGGGAAGCACTTAACGGGTTAAAAGGATGTCCATGAACCCGGGGAAAGGGAAATTGGGGGCAATCATGAAGGGGAAAGGGAAATGGAAAAACCTGGGAAGCCCCTTTCCCTTTTAAAAACAAGTCACAACCGGACACGTTTTGGAAAAAGGGGCGTGTACTTTCAAGGCACGCCGGGGAATGGATTTCAAGAAAATCCACAGAAACTACACGGTTTAAAGTCACAGTGGGTAGTTTCAAAGAATTTGGGCACAGAAAAAATACAGGGCCCAAAGGGTACATGGTGTGTTTTTTGCCAGAAGTTGCACAGAAAGGTACACGGCCAAAGTACCCGGGGGGTGTAAAACGGCCGTATATCCCCTACCCGGCCCCAGCTTGTTTTCTTTTTTCGCGTTTTTACGCCACTTATCAAAAACTACGTAAATTTTGGACTTTTTTTACACAAAATTGAAAACCCTAGTATAAAAGCTCCTGGGGTTTTAGAACAATAAAAAATATACATCTTTGAACATTAAACACTTTTGAAAAGGCACCTCTCTTGGTTTTTTCAAGAACAAATTTGAAATTAATCATTGATTTTGGGTGGCTTTCCCATCCCGATTTAAATCAATGGGTTTCCTTCATCCCCGATTGTGGCATTTTCATTAACCAAGGTTCTTGCTCGTTTAAAAACAACGGGTCGGGGTTTCCATTTTAGGTTTTGGGGGGCGTTTTAAAGGTAACGTTTTTTCCGAACGTTTTGGTTTTGGGGTTTCGTCACGGGTTGGCGGGGTTCGAAATCATTTTGGTATCAGACTATGGGTTTTTGCAAAACATCAATTGGGTTGAAAAGGGTAATTCAATAACCCCGACTCCAATTTTTTTCAAAAATCAATTATCAATTCAATTTCGTAGTTTTGTTTTGTCTTTTGATAGGTAATACGTTTAGGCGATTGTTAAAAAAAAAAAAGAGAGTAAAAATAAAAGAAAAAAAAAAAGAAAAAAAGAAAAGAAAAAAAAACGTGATCAAGACAAAAACCCCAAGACAAAAAAAAAAAAAAAATTGGGGATAGAAAAAATAGGGGGGAAAATTTACAAACCCCAGAGTTTTTTTGATTCAAACGGAAGGAAATTGGTTTTTTGGGGTTTTTAGTTCCAAAAAATTTGAGAAGGGGGAAATTGGCGATTTAATATCATCATTTTTTTGTGAAATACCCGAGTAATGTGTGATATCATCTTTTTGACGAAACACGTACGGGAGGGGTATCTTAATTTTAAATTTTATATATATATTTGTGTTAGAACAAATTTCTTTTCGGGCGGGGAACTAGGGCGAGACAACATTCTCTTGAAGGAAGGGGGGAAGGGTTTTTTGATGCAATTAGTAATTGAGGCGTTAAAGGGGAGAAATGAAGAGGATGTTCCAAGGGGGAAAAGGAACAAATTCATGAGAGGGTAAGTAAAGACTAGAGAAAATCCATAAACGTTTCCCAAAGGGGCAAGGGGGAGATCTTTTCCAAGGAGAGAAACCGAGGGCTGGAAATGAAATGAGGGATGATAAATTTTGATGAGCCTTTTTCTGGGGGATTATGAGGAAAAAATGGTCGGAATAGGGGAATTTTTAGAGATTGGGAAGATAGAGGAGATGGGAAAATAGAGAGGATAAACAATTAAGTAGCATTAAAGAGAAGAATTCCCTTCCGGTTCCCAAAGGAAGAATGATCCTGGGGCGTACAAAGAGTGGGAGAAGAAGGTAAAATTTTGGAAATTTGATTGTCACAACAATAGTGGGAAAAGAAGGTAAAACTTGCTGCCTTTAAATTTTCCCGGAAATTATGCTATTGTGGGGGGGATCAACTAAGTTGAATAGGAGAAGGGGGGGGGGGGGTGACCCAACCTTTTGAGTCGGGAAAGAGATGAAAAGGGATAAAAAAGGGGTTTGGGGCCTGCAAAATTACTATCTTGAATTGCAAAAACAATTTTTGGCAAACCCCTAAGGCAGGGAAGCCGAATTTGGTAATGAGAAATTTCAAGGAGTTTAAAGTCACTTTGATTGGGGGCGAATGTAGGGGAGGATAAAGAGGCAACAATGGCGGGTTTTCTTTGGGGTTTTGAAAGAAAAAACCAAAATGGGGTTTTAAATTGCAGCATTAAGGAGAATTGGGGGATAGGGTTCCCAGGGCTATAAAGGTTAAAAACCCAGCAAAAAGGGGAAAGGTAGAAAGTAATCAGGGTTTCAACGGGGTAATGGTTCATCCCACTTGGAAAAACCAAACCCAAATGGAAGAAAAAGGGAAAAAGCCTTTACCTACAAACCCCCAAAAGGGAGACCCTGAGGCAAGGGGGTTTTTCTACTCCTGTAATAAAGGGAAACCCTGAACTTCTACTCTAGAAATCGGACATTAGATGCTTTAAATGCCAAGGTAGAGGCCATATTTCTATCCCAAAGTCCCAAAAAGGCCCTGTGGGTGATTTTTTCGGAAAGATGGTGGGCTATGAAGACAAAAAGGGGGGAGTGAAGAAAGGATTCCTCCAATTTAAAGGGGCTAGTGATGGGTGAGGAGCCTGGGAATGGGAAGGTTAGTAAGGAGTAGTGAAGCGAGCTTTTTAATGTGTAGGGAAGGAAAAAAGAGGGGGTTTTCAAAAAAGAGAATAAAAATTTTATACTAATGTTTTTATTGGAGATCCCATTTTTTATTTTTATTATTGGGTGGGGGAGTTGGGACAATTGAGTGAGTAACTTTATTTGTTTTAGAGGCTGGGGCTCCAAAAATGTTAGAAACCCAGTCCATATAAATTGCAAAAATTTTAAAAGATAGTGGGGAGACTAAAAGGGGGTAACAAGCCTTTATTGGGTTTCGCCTTGGTAATATGAGGATTTTGGGGTTTTTAGCGTCTTTTGGGAACGGAAAATTTTTTAACGTATTTTTAATTTGGTTTTTTCAAAGGGTTTTGGGGGGGGTTTTTTTGGGTGGGGGTTTGTATCGAAAATCAAAAGATTAGTATAAAGATGAAGATTCCTCCTTTCCAAGGGGAAAATGAACCCCAAGGCCCTACTTAGAGTGGGGGAAGAAGGTAGAGATGGGGTTTGATTTTTCCAACAAAATTTGGGGAAAGAAAGTGAAAAATTGCTACCATTTAAATTTTTGGATTAAGCCATAGTGTGGGGGATCAACCCAATGGTTTAATCGAAGAAGGGAAAGGCGAACAAACCCATAGTCATGGGGGAAAAAATAAGAGGGTGATTAAGAAGCGGTTTGGGGCCTGCATATTACTATCGTGAAAATTTTACAACAAATTGGGAAACTCTAAAACAGGGAAGCCGAAGTTTTGGATGATATTTCAAGGAGATGGAAGTTACTATGATTTGGGCGAATTAGAGGAGGAAAAGGAGGCCCCCATGGCTAGGGTTTTTTTCTGGGTTGAATAGAGAAAAATTTAAAAAGTCGTGGAATTGCAAACATTATGTTTGAATTGGAAGATATGGTTTTATATGGCTAAAAAGGTTGAGAACCAACACAGGAGGAAAGGTAAAAGTACCCGCACAGTTTCATTAGAGTTTTAAAATTCCCAAGGGAAAAGGGCCAAAATTTCTAGTCAAAGTCCAAATAGGGGTTTGATTCTGCGGAGGGTGGTGATTTTTAACTGAGGGGGGAAATGAAGAGGAAGAAATGCCCCAAAAAGGACACTAGTGGGGATGAGGAGCCCCCAAAGGAGAGGTTGTTGGGAATAGGAAGAAGCTTGAATGTGCAGGTGAAGGAAAAAGAGGAGGTGCAAAAAGAGAAATCTTTCATACTAAAATGTTTTTCTAGGTGATCATATTTGGGGTTTGATCATTGATTGGGGGAAGTTGCACTAATGTTTGAGTAATTTTAAATTTTTGAGAGGCTGGGCCAAAACTACAAAAAACCCTAGTCCATATAAATTGCAGTGGTTGAATGAAATTGGGGAGACTAAGGTGAGTAAGCCAAACCTTTATTGCTTTTCCCCATTAAATTAAAAATGAGGATGAAGGGGTTTTTGCGATTATGCCCAAGCAAGCATTTTCCCTGTGTTGTTGGGGAGGCCATGCAATTTTTTAAAAGGGAAAGGGGTTCCCGAGGGTTTTCAACAAGTAAACCTTGATTTACCAAGGGGAAAAACTTTAATCTTTAAAACCCCTTTAAAACCTAAAAAAGTGATGAGGATAATTTCAGTTACAACATTTTTTGCAAAATATAAAGGTGAGTTTAAAAAAAAGGGGGAGGAGAGAGCAAAAGAAAAGCGGAAAAAAAAAGGAATAAAAACAGTCGATTTTCAAAAGGGAAAAAAAGAGGAAAAGGGTGGAACGAGTGTAAAAAGAAACCAATTGAAGGGGGAAACAAATTTTGGGGGTGAGGAAAAGGAAGTGCAGCCTTTTTAAAGGAAATTGTTTTGGCAAAAGCGAGTGTAAATGGGGGAAGCGTTAGGATGAAACAACCTATGTTGTTGTTTTTTTTTAAGGAAAATTGTTTTTAAAACAAAAGAACTATTTAAAAAGCCCTTTTCCTAATGTGGTTTGTCTATTGTGAGGACTTTAAGATGTTTTCCCCCGAGGAGGTTTTCCCAAAGGGGGTTTCCACCTATTTGGTTTTTAAACCCGATTGACCCAGTACCCGGAGCATCGAATTTCCCAAAAAAACCCCCCCCGGGTTAAAGGACAAACCCCTGGGGACAAAGGAACTCCAAAAGGGAGGGTTTAAAGAATTAAAGGAGAAGGGGGACGGGGAGAAAAACATGGTCCATGGCAGTGCTTTTGATTTTTTGGCCCAAGAAGGATGGGTTTTTGGGGAATGTGTGTTGACTTTCCGCTTTATCAAAAACAAAACGGGAAAGTATCGCATCCCATTCCCCGCTTTTGATACTTTAATGATTTTTCATGGGGCCCATTTTCTTTCCAAAAATTTTCCCAAAAAAACAAAAATCACCAAAATTTGAATGAAAAAGGGGATGAATGGAAAACCGCATTTAAAAAAAAAATATGGATTATGAGTGGGTTTGAATTTCCCTTTTGGATAAACTAACGCCCTATTACTTTATGAGACTTTTAAAAACCCTGTTTTTTAGGACTTTTATTAGAAAATTTGTGGGTTTTTTATTTTGATGATATCCTCATTTCAGCAAGATTTTGGAGGACCATATAAACTTTACTTGAGGGGTGTTTTTGAATGCTTCGAAAGAGCAATTTTATGCTAACCTCAAGAAAATGCCCCTTTTTGCCAAAACTAACTTGTGTTTCTTGGTTTTGTTGGGTTTGTGCACAGGGGGAAAAAAAAAAAAAAAAAACAGGTTTTGAAGAAAAAAAGATTTTGGAATCCAAGATTTGGGCCCAGTCCCAAATAAAGTAAGTTTGGGGGGTTTCCAAGGACCAACGAGTTTTTTTTGGAGATTTGTGAAAGGATTTCAGCACCATTGCAGCACCACTTACTAAGGTAATTAAGAAGAACGTAGGGTTTAGATGGGGAGAGCAACAAGAGAAGGCCTTTTAAACGCTTAAAAATAAGCTGACTCAGGCGCCATTACTTGCTTTACCTAATTTTTCTAAAACATTTGAAATTGAGTGTGATGCTTCAGGATTAGGTATTGGAGCAGTGCTCAAGCAAGAGAGAAAGACCAATTGCATTCTTTAGCGAGAAGCTAAGTGGGGTAACCTTGAACTACCCTACTTATGACAAGGAGTTATATGCCTTGGTTCGAGCACTGGAGACTTGGCAACACTATCTTTGGCCAAAAGAGTTTGTGATCCACACTGACCATGAATCCATGAAGTACTTGAAGGGACAACACAAGCTAAAAAAAAGGCATGCTCGTTAGATAGAGTTCATCAAAAAATTTCCCTATGTCATCCACTATAAGCAAGGTAAAGAGAATGTTGTTGTTGATGCACTTTCTAGAAGGTATGCTCTTATCTCTACTCTTAGTTCTAGACTGCTTGGTTTTGAGCACATTAAGGAATTGTATGCTACTGATCGAGATTTTTGTGAGGAGTATGTGCATTGTGAGAAGAGTGGTCATGGTAAGTTTTATAAACATGAAGGATTCTTGTTTAGGGAGAGTAGACTATGCATTCCAATTTGTTTTTTAAGAGAATTACTAGTGAGGGAGTCTCATGGAGGAGGTTTAATGGGACATTTTGGAGTAGCTAAAACCTTAGGGGTATTGTAGGAACACTTCTATTGGCCTCACATGAAACGAGATGTTGAAAGGATTTGTGAGTGATGTGTCACGTGTAAGCAAGCAAAATCTAGAGTCCAACCTCAAGGGCTTTATACCCCACTTCCCATTCCTCATGAGCCTTGGGTAGATATTTCCATGGATTTTGTGTTAGGATTACCCAGGTCTAGACATGGTCGAGATTCTATTTTTGTAGTCGTGGATAGATTCTGTAAAATGGCACATTTCATTCCTTGTCACAAAACAGATGATGCTTGCAATATTGCTAATTTGTTCTTTAGGGAAGTTCTGAGATTACATGGTATGCCTAGAACAATCGTATAGGATAGAGATGCTAAGTTCTTAAGCTACTTTTGGAAGACATTGTGGGCTAAGTTAGGAACTAAGTTATTGTTTTCTACTACTTGTCATCACAGACTGATGGTCAAACTGAGGTAGTAAATCAAACTTTATCTACTTTGTTGAGGGCTGTCATTAAAAAGAACATTAAAAGTTGAGAGGATTGTTTGCCGCATGTTGAATTTGCCTATAATTGTACAGTGCATTCTGCTACTAAGTTTACTCCTTTTTGAAATTGTGTATGGTTTTAATCCACTAACTCCTTTGGATTTATCACCTCTGCCTATATTCTGAGTATGTTAATCTAGATGGCAAGAAGAAAGTAGAATTTGTTAAACTGATCCATGAGAAGGCAAGGCTAAACATTGAGCGAAAGAACAGAGCAGTATGTGAAAATAAGCCAACAAGGGTCGTCGACAAGCTGTCTTTGAACCTGGAGACTAGGTTTGGGTTCACATGCGCAAAGAGCGGTTTCCTGCGCAGCGTCGATCTAAAATACTTCCTAGAGGCGATGGACCATTTCAAATTCTTGAGCGCATCAATGATAATGCATACAAGATAGATTTACCAGGTGAGTATCAAGTAAGTGCTACATTTAATGTTACTGATTTGAGTCTTTTTTATGCAGGCGATGATTTGAGGACAAATCCTTTCAAGGGGAGGGGAATGATGAGAGCCATGATGGGAGCCAAGCCAGAAGATGGAATGTGGATCCTCTTGAAGTGCCACCTAGACCGATCACAAGAACTCGAGCGAAATGATTAAAGGAAGCACTTAATGGGTTGATAAAGGATGTCCACGAAGTCGGAAAGGATTGGAGCAATCATGAAGTTGGAAAGGATTGGAACAACCATGGGAATGCCCTTGCTCTTGTACAAGTCATAACGGATACGGGTTGAAGAGGGCATGTCTTTATAAGGCATGGTCGTGTAGGAGTTTGGAGGTTACACAGAATCATACACAGTTGTATACACGTTCAAAGGCACGGCTGTGTATGGTGTCAAGAATTTCCATAGAAAGATACACGACTAGAAGTACACGGTTGTGTATATTGTCAAGATTTCCACAGAAAGATACACAACTAGAAGTACATGGTCGTGTACATTGTCAAGATTTCCATAGAAAGATACATGACTAGAAGTACACAGTCGTGTACATCTCCAATGCTGGGTCCAAGGCCGCCGGCCTTCATTCCCACGCTATCGGCCTTCATGTGTTGTTTTGTTATTTTTACGCAACTTATTGAAGTGATGTCGTTTTGGGGCTTTATTGTTACGAATTGTAAACCCTACTATAAAACTCCTAGGGTTTAAAATAGCTAGAAAATAGAACATACAACATTGAAGTTTGAAAAACACTTTTGAGAGAATTCCTCTCTTGGTTCTTTTAAAGAACTAATCTAGAACTTTTTGGATTTTTATTCCGTAGCGTTCATCCGACTTATCAATCGATCTTTCATCCCGATTGTGGCGTCTTCATATTATACCAAGGTTCTTGTCTCGCTTATAGACAACGGGTCGTGGTTTCCACTTGAGTGTGTTTGGCATCTTAGGTAGCAAATTCCGAACGTATTGGTATTGGGTTTTGTCACACGTTGGCGTAGTTCGTATCAGTTAGGAATCCGAGCAAACCGATTTCGTATCAGTGAGTTTTGGAGTTGAAATTGGATGAGGTAGAACTTCACAAAACAATACAAATGGACCTACTTTGTTCTTAACAACTGCATTTAGAATATAGTCAAGAACATTGTCAAAAGTATTTTTCTCAACTCCTTTAAATAGGTAAAAATCTAGGAGTTATTATCTTAGCTAAGTTAAAACTTAGCTCAAAAGTTCTACTTCCTTCATATACCATTTCATCATATTTAAAAATAGATTTACCTTTTCTCAAAACTCTTGATCTTTATAGTTTCTACTTCAGCTAATGTTACTTTCTTCTTTTGCATTTGTTTCTTTAAAAAAGAAGAATTAAAATTTTTTACTCAGAAGGCTTCTTATCTTTAGTGGTCTAAAGCAAACCTTTTACAATGAAGGTGGCTTCTACATTCTGTTGATCATGAACTTTTGGATGTACTAGGGTGTAAAACTTTGGCTCAAGATTAACTTACTTCTCGTTAAAGAGCCTAGTTAGAACATTTTTAAGAACATAACTCCACCTTTTAGCCATATTGTGAATGTGTGCTATCAAATGTCTAGCAAGATTATACTCAAGTCTATCTTTTATAGTAATTATAATCTTAGCATGATTTGCAGTCATGGTTATGGTTTCCTCCTTTCATTAGAATATAGTGATAAGCAACTTTGAATAGAATTTGATTGATCATAATGAAATCCTAAGTATAATACTCTTTCCCTTTTGGATTGTATGGTTCATACATATTAAAATACTCAAATAGAACATCCTTGTCCCACATTCTAAAGTATTCATGATCATCCTCCTTGACAAAATTGAAACATTCTTGAATATCTGATTTGGAAATCTTGAGTTTTCTAGATCCTACCCAAGAATCTAACATATTCATTTTCTCAAAATTTAATTTAGCATAAAATTCAATTATGACTTCCTTATAAGTTAGTTCTTGTGTGTTATAGAAAAGATCCCAAATTATCTCAACATCTATTCCATGCTTTGAAAAATAATTGAATCTAGAAGAGCCAACTTGAGTATCTTCCTCATTCGGTGCTTTCGATTTTTTTTTTTCTTTCTCCTCCAACTTCTTCTTTTAGATGTTTATCCCCCTTTCATAAAAGGTGATGGGTCTTGTGAGACTTCACTTTCATCCATATGTTCATCACTAAGGATTAGTATTCTTTTGGGTGCAATTTTTATTTAAGAGTTTGTATTTGGGAGAAACTATTTTATAATTTCAAAAGGTGAGAAAATGATGATAGGAAAGCAAGAGAGTCACTTTCAATCGAGGATTAAGTTTATTTAAATTTTTTTATATTAAAGCTAAGTCAAAAGTATGTTTATTTAACTTTGGGTACTACATTAGTGTCTTTCCCTTATGTTTCTTTATTTGTCTTTATCTTGTTATTTGTGCCTATTTTATAATTTTTGAAATAGTAATATTTTTCTATATGTCTAAACTTTCCACAAAAATAACATTCATAAGATGATTAAATTTGCATACTTAGGTTTTGAATTTCCAACATACCTTTTAGATCTTTTGTTGTGTCTACTATTTTGACAAATGAAGTTTCTTGAGTTCCAATAGTCATATTCTCTTCTTCTTTAAAGATTCCTTGACTTAGGGTTTTTGAAGTGCTAACTTCAACTTCTTTCGCTTTGAAAAATATTGTTCTTCAGATAACTTTTGATCATCCATTTTGTTTTAAATCCCAAACCTTTCTTTGTTGAATCATATCTCTAACTTGATAGAACTAATTGCAACTTCTTATTACTTTCATCAAACTTTTTGAATGTATTTACTAAGGATTGTGAGATTTCTTCAATGTATAATTTTAGATTTTGTATATCACCTTTCAGTAATGATTTTCTCTAGATAAAATTTCCTTATCATGTAAAAAGCTTATATTATTGTTTGATAAGCTTCATTTTCTCTTCTTGATAGACTATTTGCTTGTGTTAAAGCATCCTATTCATCTCTTAGTACTTTATTTTCATGTTCTAATTTTATTATCCTTTCTTTTAACTTAGTGATGTGTTTAATTGGCTAAAGCACATTCAAATAACAAAAAGGAAGAAATTCTAATCAACAAATCCATAAATGGCATGAATCTACAAACTCAAACCCTACATGTCCAATGATAATCATGCAAGTAACAATGATAATGACAATTCACAATTTGCAACTTCTAAAATGGATTACACTAAACATAATCAAAAGGATATGAAATCAATTGAATCAACCCTAAAAATTGCGTGAAAATTACAATAAAAGATAAACTAATTCCTCACTAGATATGACTTAATAGTAGGGAATTATGATGGATTTGATGTTGTTGATACTACACACAACAAGGATCAAATCCCACTTGCGACACTTCACTCAAGAAATGATAAGAGTATGTGAAAATGGAGGCAACCCTCACGTTTTCCAATCTAAAAATATGGTTCCAAAAGCTCCCTCAAACTCTACTTTAGCAAGTATTTATATTTGCTCCAATTAGGGTTAAAATGTAAAAAAAAAAAATTACGTCTATGCCACTAGTGTAGCCAGTCCTAAATTCAACAAATACAACCAAATAAAATGTTCCAAAAATGATTACAAAGTAATCGGTTCAAAGAAAAAGAAAAAAAAATAACAAATACTAAAATAGTCTTCAAGTCAGGTGAGATCATCACGGGTCATTGGATGTGAATCCGATGATGTTCCCAATTTGCTTAATAGTGTAGGTAAATTTGGCATCCTCTAGAACCGATAAGTGTACCTGTTAGAATGCACAACAACTATATGATACAAAAGTAGAGATCAAGTTAGCATCCTTAAGATTTGGTTGTTCATGGAGGATTCTCATAACTAGATTTTGTAAGCCCTTAGCTCGGGCTCTAGTGATTGGTCTTGGGGGAATCTAATTCCTATCATCTCCTTGGGCCTCAGGAGATTTTCCCTCAAATCCTGGTAGGTCTTCATGAACGTCGTTTGGTAAATAGGTGACAAATTTACAACATTAAAGGTTGTTGATACACCATACTCTCCTGGTAACTCTATCCCGGTAAGCATTGTTGTTGATGCACTTGATAACTCGGAATAGTTCGTTTGATTTGGGAGATAGCTTCTGTGACTTTTTATGTGGAAACCTTCCCTGCTAAGGTTAATCCAAACTAAGTTACCTGGATTATAAATGCTAGTTTTCCTATGCCTGTTTCCCTAAAGTTTCTATTGCTCCTGAGTCTTCTGAAGGCGTTCAGCTGTTTTCTCATGAAGCTGCTGGATCTCCTTGGCTTGCTCCACTCCACTAAGACTCTCTTCCTTTATTGCTAGTCCTGCTATAAAATCCAATGGAATAGTAAGATTATAGCCATACACAACTTCAAAGGGAGACTTACTGGTTGAACTATAGGTCTACTCATAGTTCAACAGTAAGTCTCCCTTGAAGTTGTTTATGGCTATAACCCTTCCATTCCATTGGATTTTATAGCTGGACCAGCGACGAAGGAAGAAAGTCTTAGTGGAGTTGACCGAGCACAATAGATTCAACACATCCATGATCGGACCACTGAACACCTTCAGAAGGCCTAGGAATAAACAGAGGATCCAGGGAAACAGGCACAGGAAAATTCATCTCTATAAACTAGGTGACTTAGTCTGGATTAATCTTAGCAGGGACAGGTTTCCACATAAAAAGTCACAGAAGCTATCTCTTAGATCAGACGACCATTTAGGGTCTTAAAGCGCATCAACAACAATGCTTATCGCATCGAGTTACCAGGGATTATGGAGTATCAATCACTTTTAACGTGTCAGATCTTTCACCTTACTTAGCAGATGACTTGCACGAAGATCCATCAGATTTAAGGGCAAATCTTCCAGAAGCCCGAGGAGATGATAGGAATCAGACTCTTCTAGGACCTATCACTAGGGCCCGAGCTAAGGGCCTCCAAAATCTAGCTTTGAGGTTTTCCTAGAGAAACCTAACCTTGAGAAATCTAACCTACTTTCTACATCTTTGCACTATAATTTTGATGCATTCAGCTGTTCATTTGTCAGTCCTACAGGATGCAAAAACACCTATACTACTGAGCGAATCAAGGTTGTCAATGGAACCTGATTCAAAAGCTTCTTGAAGATCGGCATCATGAAGGACCATTTCTTTTATATATTTACTCTTTTATGAACTATTTTGGTTGTATTTTGGTTTTGGGACACTTTTATTTTCATGTAATTTTCATTTAGGGTTAGCCACCTTAAAAGTGGCAAACTGTAATTTTAAGCACTTTTTAACCCTAGGAATAGCAAGTATAAATACTTACTTAAGAGAGGGTTTGGGAAGGCTAATTTTTACAGATTTGAGAGTACATTTCACGTGAGGATTAGGGTTTCCTAATTTTCATTAGACTATTATCAATTTCAATCCCAAGAGTTGAAATTGTGGCGAGTGCCACACCTTGAAATTGTGAGTAATATCAATTTCATTTGTTGTGATTTCTTTTTTTTCTCTATTGTGTCATATCTAGGGGTGAACTGAGATAGTTCTTGGACAGATTTGCTTCCTATTATTTTCGAATTCTTATGCTTAATTGAGATACTTTGCATTTGAATTCGGTTCTTCCTTTAAGATTACTTCTTGAAACTGATTATACACTTGTGGAAAGGGGTTCTTAAAATTGAAGAATTATTTGAGATTGTGAATTATTCACGTGGGATGATATGTGATTAATGTGATGTTAGAAGAGATTATTATTGTGGTATCATAATTGCATCATTAAGTATTTGGATTTCATTGCACCTTCACTAGGGATCACGCAATTTTACCCTTTTAGAACCGGTTTTGTGATTGCTTTGAGTTTGTTTTCTTGAGTCTTTTATTGTGCTTCCAAGTGGGTTTAGGCACATCACCTTTTCACCCCAAATGAAAGGAACATTTTTCTTAGTCAGTTCTGTTAGTGGACTAACAATGTTACTAAAATTATGGACAAAGTGCATATAAAAGGATGCTAGTCCATGGAAACTCCTTACCTCCGTGACTGAGGTTGGTGTTGGGCATTCTCTAATTGCCCTCACTTTCTCCTCATCCATCCTGAAACTTGAGCCAGATACAATAAACCCAAAAATGTTACCTCAGTTTGGTTAAAGGAACACTTCTAGAGATTTGCAAATGCTTACTATGCCCTCAAAATCGAAAACACTGCTTGAAGATGCTCCGCATGATTTTCTAGGCTTTCACTGTATATCAAAATATCATCAAAATAAACAACAACAAATTTTACCTAGAAACTCCTTCACTACATGATTCATCAATCTCATAAATATACTAGGAGCATTACTCAAGCCAATGGCATAACCATCCATTCATACAGTCCATGGCGTGTTTTAAAAGCAGTTTTCCATTCGTCTCCCTCTCTCATCCGAATTTGGCGATATTTGCTTTTAAGATCTACCTTAGAGAATACCTGTACACCATACAATTCATCCAACGTATCATCAAGTCTAGGAATAGGATACTGTATTTGATGGTAATTTTGTTGATGGCCTTACTATCAATAAACATTCTCCAAGTACCATCCTTCTTAGGAACAAGAAGGGTTGGTATAGCACAAGGACGAGACTATCTCTAACAAATCCCCGTTCAACTAGCTCATCCACCTAACGTTTCAATTCTTTAGGCTCCTTAGGATTCATGTGATATGCTGGTCGATTTGGTAAAACTTACCCTGATACGAGGTCGTTTGGCATGCTCTATTCCTCTTAGAGGCGGTAAACCTACTGGCAAATCATTAGTAAAAAGATCATTGTACTCATTTAATACCTGAGATACTATAGAGGTAGATGTTGATGTCCTTCCATCCCTAAGGCATAGCTCAACTGTAGCAAGTATGTCAAAGCCTCTTCTATCATAACTTTCTCCAACTCACCCTATCCCATCAACAATACCTTCTTCCCTCCATATTTATTGGCCTGCATGGAACCCCCTTTTATCTTTGATGCCTATTAATCTATTGCTAAACCTTTTGGATCTCTGAAGGTGATATCAAATTCGGAATGATGCGTTTACCCTCTTTCTGGAATACATATGTATTCTTGAAGCCATTATGTAAAACCCTCCTGTCATATAACCATGGCCTGCTAAGCAATATATAGGGTGCACACATAGGAAGAATGTGTTGTGCCTAAAACCAAGATTAAGCACATGCAAAACCAATTTGAAAGACAATTAGACAATGTCAATCAAACTAGCTTCCAATCACATGAACAATGGCGTCAATTCTTAAGATCTATAACTAATTCCACAACACCACGTGATTAATATTGAAATGAACCAAGTATGTGCAACTCTGATACCAAATATGATGTGCTTAAATTAGGGGTTAAGCACATGCAATTAGTGTAAATTATAAATCTCAAATGCACTAAACCAATCTCGGTTCAAACTAGTAGAATTTACGTGAACCCTAATGGAGATGCAATGAAATCCGAATGCTTAAAGTTGCAATTAACAATTCAACAATGATAATTTCCCAATATAACAATAATCACAAGTAATTCCACGTGAATTGCACACAAGAACAACAAGATCCAATTCTGTGATCCACTTTCCCAGCAAAATGATCTACGGTTCAAATGAAGCTAAATTGAAGGCTAAAAACTTAAGGGCTAAAAGCAATCAATTGTAGCAAAAAGAATTTGATTACAAATTGCAATCAAATTTGGTCAATTAACCATCTAAATCAACCCTAAATACTACTCATTAGAGAAGAAAGGAATTGCAACAAAGTAAATTTGATATTACATACAAATTAACCTTGATGCCACTCACCACAACCTCAAACTGGATAAATCAAATTCGGTCAATTAACCATCTAAATCAACCCAAAATACTACTCATTAGAGAAGAAAGGAAATTGCAACAAAGTAAATTTGATAATACTTACAAATTAACCTTGATGCCATTCACCACAACCTCAAATTGGATTTGAAATTGATAAGAGTTTGGAACTAAGGAAAGAACCCTAATTCACACATGAAATGTGTCTCTCAAATCTGTAAAAATTAGCCCCCTCAAACCCTCTTCTAAGCAGTATTATACTTGCTACTCCTAGGTTAGAAAGTAGTCAAAATTACAAGTTGCCACTTTTAAGGTGGCTAGTCCTAAATAAAAATTACAAGGAAATAAAGTGTTCCAAAATGATTACAACATAAATAGTCCATGCAAATGAAAAATATATAAAAGAAATTGGTCTTCAAGATGCCGGTCTTCTATAAGATTCATCAGCCCAGCTCATCGCCGGTTCAGGTCAGTCCATGGATAACCCACATGCTGAGTCTGAGGAAGTTTGTCCATTACCCTATAAATATGATAAGTGTGCCTGTTGGAAAACACAATACAAAAATAATAGAAAAGAGGTTAATTTATAAATAATTCCGGGTTGATCTGCTCAAAATGAGCCGTCATTGCCAAAATTAGAATTCCTTTAGTTCTCGCCCTAATGATTGGTCTTGTCAGATTTTGATTCCTATCATCTCCTCGAGCCTCAAAAAGATTTGTCCTCAAATCTGGTATATTAAATGCAGTAGAGACTTTGTTTCCTCCTAGCAATCCATTTGAAGAAGTATCTTTGCAGAATCCCAATATCTGAAATACTATAGGTGGTGATTGTTTTCTCTCCTCTATTTCTAGGATGTATCAAATCTGCAACACAAAATAATGACCCATTGTCCACTGAGGTGTCCCCTATCTCAACCCATTTCACTAATATTGTTTCCTCCTTTTCTAACTCATCTGTATGTCGCTGATCCTCATGGTCTTCTAATGGTTGGCCTAACTGATCATTGCCTTCTGAGACCTCTGAAGCTGAACACAACTATCTCTGAACATTCTGGCCCTCTAATGATAGACTCATCTTACTCTGATCGTCAGAATACTCCAATGGTTTACTCAACTGCTATGAACCACTAGTGTCTCTAAAGGAGAACATAACTGACCCTGAACAGTTTGGTCCTTTGGTAGTCTGCTCATTTAACTATGATCATCAGGATCTTCTAAAGGTTGGGCACATTTGTGTCTGACAAATTTTATGCTCTAAGGGTTTGGCTCGTGTCACAAAGCCCACAAGAACCTTTGAAGGTTGGCATACCTGCATCTGCATAGTTTGGTCCTCTGAAGGTTTGATCATGTGGCTATGATCCTCAAGATTCTATGATGGTTGTTTTATCTATCTTTGCATCGCCTGGACCTCTAATGGCGACATAGGGTTCAATACTATACGTTTTCCATCTTTTTGAACATATAAGTATTTCTATACCCATCATGTAATACCATCCTATCATACAACCATGGTCCACCAAGTAATATATGGGATGCACAAAAAGGAAGAATATCACATTCAAGCTCATCATAGTACTTGTCCCCTATACTAAAGGGTACCTAGCCCTTTGGGTTACACAAAGACCATCCTGATCATTCAACCAATGTAATGTATAGGGTTTAGGATGTGGGGTAGTTTCAAGTTGTAACTTCGATAATAATGATGCAGCTACAACATTAGTACAACTACCACCATCAATAATAATTGCGCACAAGTTTCCTTATACCCTACAAGAAGTATGGAACAAGTTTTCTCTTGTCCCTCATTAATGGTTTGAAAGGAAGTCAAGTCCCGATGCAATATGTTAGTAGACAAATACAATGCAATCAAAAAAAATTGCAAACACACGACTTAATTTCCGAATCCTCTTGAAAACAATTCAAGATCACACCCCTTTAAAACTTAAACTTTTCCACTTCTATTCAAGTTTCAAGCCACAACTTACAACAAAAGGCAACTAACTTTTAAATTCAAATGAGATCATTAATTGAATATTCCAAAATGGTAAGGGCCACTTTCAAATTCAAATGAACACACAATTAAACAATGACTTAATGTGGTTTTGAAATTTAAATTGCTTCTTAAATCACACCTCAAAATTTTGGGAAAAACAAATATGAAAATCACAAGTAATACTCTTCACTTTCCGAAAATGCAAAACATTAATCTCTTTAAAAATTGAACACTATTCTTCTGGACTTCAAATTTAACTTCTCAAATGATCACAAAGTTCAGTCCCTTTAATCAAAACCCGATCAATCAAGGTTCCAAAAGTGTTACAATCTCCAATTGTACATCCCCTAATCAATAAGGAACAAAACTCAACAATCACAACAAAAGATGCAATTTTTTATGCCAACAAATTTTTTGAAAACAAGGTGCTTAACAACAAAAACCCCCAAATTCCGAATTCTTTTTAAATCCCCCCACTTAAAAACCCCAAGCTCTAATACCAAAAGATGAGTGCCTAAATTCCCCTTCCAAGTCAAACAAATGACTCAAGAAAAAAAAATCTCAAGTCTCATACAAAACGGGCACCAAGGAAGCAATTCATGTGACACCTTTATAGATTTTGATGGAAAATGTTTTTCAAATGATTTAATTAAAATCTCTATTATAAAATTAACCAAAAAAAAAAAAAACCACAATAAGGACTGACAATCACGGGAAATTAGATCAAAGAAAGCAATTTAAAAAACCTGAAAACCACTTTCCCTTTAATCACAAATTCACGCCAACACTAAAAAAGAAATATGTAATTCAAGTGCTCAAGGAAACAATCAATCTTACAAGATTGTTGTCCCCCGAAAAAAGAAAACCCCAAATATGTCCCAAGAAAGATCCCAAAACTCCCTAGTATGACTCACTAGAGAAGAAATGAACATACAACAAAGTTGAATTGATATGACTCACAATTGCCTTGTCGACTTGCCAAAATTTTAAATTCTTAGGTTGAAATTGATAAGAGTTTGGAAACTAAGGAAAGAACCCTAATTCACCCATGAAAGGTTCACAAATCTGTAAAAATTTGGGCCCCCCTAAAACCCTCGTCAAAGCAAGTATTTACTTGCTACTCCTGGGGTTTTGAAAGTGGTAAAAAATTACAAGTTTGCCACTTTTTAAGGTGGCTAGTCCTAAATGAAAATTACAAGGAAGTAAAAGGTTCCAAAAATGATTAAAACAAAAAATAGCCATGAAAATGAAAAAATATAAAAAAAAAATTGGTCTTTAAGATCCCAGTCTTCTATGGGGATTCATCCCCCCAGCTCATCGCCGGTTAGGTGGTCCAGGGAAAACCCCGCAAGTGATTTTGAGGGAGTTTGTCCATTGCCTTAAAAATATGAAAAGTGTCCCTTTTTGGGAAAACAAAATACAAGAATAATAGAAAAAAGAGGTTCATTTATAAAAAATTTCCGGGGTTGATCTGCTAAAATGGGCCTTCATCCCAAAATTGAATTCCTTTAGTTCTCGCCCAAAAGTGGGTTTTGTCGGATTTTGATTCCTTCAAAAGATCAATGCAAACACTCTTCCCTACACTTAAATTATAGAAACAATAAATTGGAGAAAACAATTAAAACTTCCAAGTACTAAGTTTATTAAATTCAATTAAGCAAGTGTTTAAGCATAAATACTTAGTAACTTTAAACATTTAAAATTTGCTTTTTTGAAATTCAAACTTTACTACTAAACTTCCTTTTCTAGTCATGGCACACATACAATTCTATCTCCACGTGCAGCACCTTCCTTACACACAACTCCATAAAAATTTTAAACAACATTCCCCCCACAACACACTCACACCGCCACACACACTACACACTCAAGGTGCACTCACTTCAACCTATAACAACACTTCAAGTGCAGCCCCTTCCTTGCCTCAACACACACAACACTATACGTTGCAACCCTTCAATTCAATACACACTTACACTACCACACATTACACACATAAACCCCACGGTAAAAATTCAAAATTACACCCTTAATCCCAACCTTCTCTACAAACGGTAAGAGTCAATTTTAAAATTCAAATGAAATGCAATCAATACCACTCAATAACTAATTCAAGCTTAATGGATGTGTTTGAATTCAAATGATTTCTTTTTTTTCCACACAAATTCAAATTTGGAAATTGTACATTTCCACTTCCAAAATGCACAAGGAAAACAACGGCACACTCCACAACTTCTTAAAAATTATGGAATTCCAATATAAGAATTCAAATTCAAATAACTTCCCTTTCTTCCAACACAAGGAGCTTAGGACAAGATCTTGATCACTAAAGACCAAATATGAAATTCTACTCCCAATTCCGTAATAAGAAGTATTTCACGGCACAATTCACACACAATTACTTCAATTCTTCTTCAAATAACTTCAAGTATGAAATGGAAGAACAAGAACCCTAAATTCCCAAATTAACAATCACAAAATCCCTTCTCAAATCCGTGCTCTGATACCAAATTATGATGTGCTTAAAAACAAAAACTAAGCACACGGAATTCAACCAATTAAAGAATTCAATTAAACAAATGCTCAATGGAACATAAAATTTTTGTGATGCTTAGAATCACGTAAACCCTAATTGGCATGACCCAAAATTTGGATGAATTATAAAAATTCTAACACCAATTAAATTACATAGAACATGCAACTCCAATCTTATAAAATTGAAGCAATATGAACCCTAATTGTGTGAACAACAAAATAATGAAAACAACCTATTATCAGTACATATTACTCGCTAGTAATAAAAAAGGAAGCAATTAGAAAGATCTTGATACTACTCATAAGATATTCCAAGCCACACTTGCCACAATTTACTAGAAATTGATAAGAGTGTGTATATTAGCAAGACGACTCCTCACTTTTCATGGCAATAAGAAGTGTTTGTTCAAAATGTCAAAAGCTTCATACAAACCCTAGTTAGCAAGTAAAAAGTTCAAAAAATTACACATATGCCACTAAGTGGTCAGTTCTTTCCCAAAAAAATTATAAGTTCCAAAAAATGAACAAAAATGACCAGTTCAATAATGAAAGATACAAGTGAAAAGATGGTCTTTTAATGGTTGGTTTTTCAAGTCAATTAAGCAATTTGTGGGTGATGGGAAAATTTTCGGCACCATCGACACTTTCAGAACTCGATTTGGATGATGATCCAAATCACTCATATTTTACGTCATTTCTTTTCATCTAATAAATATTTGAGAAATAATCTTACAGGTACAATAATAATTCTCCATGGGATGCCAATATATCCTACACTAGTTAATGGACACGGGACATTTTTAGATTTACAATCAAAGACCCGCTGCGATTGTTTTCCATTCTGAAGCATTAGCTCATGAAGACTTATGATGTTTTGGGACTTTGTAATTTTTTTTATGGACTATTTATGTTGTATTTTTCTTTTGGGACACTTTCATTTTATTGTAATTTCCATTTATGACCGACCACCTTAAAAGTGGCAAACTTGTAATTTCTGACCATTTTTCTAACCCTAAGAGTATAAATACTTGCTTATAGTAGGGTTTGAGGAGGCCATTTTGCATATTAGACACAAACACTTAACGAGTGGGAATTAGGGTTCATCTTAGTTCATTTTTCTCTTATCAATTTCAATTCCAAGAAATTGGAATTATGGCAAGGTGCAACAAGGGGAAATTGTGAGTCATATCAATTCTTTCTTTATTGTTTTTCATTTCATCTCTAGTGAGTCATATTCTAGGGTCGATTTTGGGAAATTTCTTAGTCAGATTTTTTATTGCATTTGTGATCAATTATCTTGTTAAGGTTGATTACTTTAAACTTGATCTTACCATTACATTGGTGGCGTGAATTTGTACTTTTTGTTGGAAGGACATAAATCACGTTTTTTGGTACTTTTCTTCTTCATCCATTTTACATGAAATTAACTTGACTTATTGTTATTTAGTGAAATTGATCATTAGTGGATGTTGATTGCATCTTTGAACCATTGGGATTTCATCAAATTTTCCATTAGGGTTCATGCAAAAATTTCCCAGTTCAATTGGACCGGTTTAATTGTGAATTGAAGATTGTTTTCTTTGATTCATTTTTATTGTGCTTGGACTTTGGTTTTAAGCACATCATCTTTTGGTATCAGGAGCACAAGTTAAGAGAAGGGATTTAGTGTTTGGGTTTATTTCGGATCTTCACTTTCAATTAGGGTTCTTCATATTGTGATTTCCGAATTGTGAAGATGAGTTGAGTTATTTCAATTGTGTTGTTTTAAAATGCTATCTTGTTGGTTTTATTGTTGTATACTTGGAGACTTGTAAACATTCTTGGTTCCCCTTTAGAAGTGGTCGTGAGTTTGAAGTGTCTTTGAGGTAGAACGTGAGGAGAAGAAGTGTTGATCCTTTATGATCAATTGAAGAAGTGTTGAAAATTTTTTTGTTGAAATTTCGGAAGTGAGGAGTAATATTTATGTTTTTAAACCTTGAATTTCCAATTTTGGGTTGAGTTAAGGGAGTTTTTTGAATTTCAAACACACTTTAAGTGATAAAATAATTGTGTTTCATTTGAATTTGAAAGTGGCCCTTCCCATTTGGGGAATATTGAAATTTAAATGATCTCTTTTAAATTTTGAATTAAGTTTCCTTTTGTTTTTAAATTTTGCGGTTAGAACTTGTGGAAAGTGGAGTACATCTTCTTATTATTGGGGAAGTGGAGTGTATTTGTTTTGTTCCGTTTGTTATTTTTGCTTGGAATGGGTGCATTTTGTGTTATTCCCGTAGGGTTTTTTGAAGTGATTACTTGGGGAATTTGGGGAAAAATTGTTGCACCGTTTTTAAAAGGGAGTAGGGAAATATTTTATTGTGGTCATTGAATTTGTTAAGCCCCGTGTTAAAAAGGTGTGTGTGTATGCTTGTTGCGCCGGGGTGTACAATGTGTGTGTTGTTATCCAAACGTGGGAAGTGAAGGGAGTGTGCTACAATTTTTTAGTTTACATTTTTATTCAAAAAAAAATCCATCCCAAACATGTCAAAGATGTGTGAAGGGGGAAAGGTAAAAAGGCCAATGCCAATTGGGTGGCAGACCAGGTCATAAAAATTTAAAAGTGTAAGAACTCTAGATGAACAACTTCAGGCCCTTACCAAAATTGTTGAACATTAGCAACAAGGATTGATAGGAGCATTGCCCCCACCACCTGGGGAAAAAACCTTCAGGCACCACCAATAGCTCCTCAGAATGTCCAGAGAGAAGGGGCAGTTGGGGAAATTTGGGGAGAAGAGTAGAAGGAGTTTATCATGCCTTAGGGAAAGACAAAGTTTGAAAATTTTATTAATCCATACCCAGAAGGGAATTTGGGACCACCTCGAGGATTTGAGTATGTAGCTATAGTGCCTTCATTTGATGGAGGGGTTCTACCGATGATTACCTAGACTTTGGAAAACAAAGTTGAGGGTCTTTTAAAAATGTTATGAGTTGTGTGACTAAGGTACGTCTTGAGGGATGAACATGCTAAAACCCCATGGTGATAAAAAGGGGGGAAAATACTTACCTATTAATGTTTTACACGGGGCTATGACTATTTCTCTAGATCCCAGGGAATACAAAGGGGAGAATCTTTTCCCACACCCCTTATCAGATTCGAGGAAAAATTTTGTATGCTTTTTATTGATAGTGGTAGTTGTATAATGTCATATTACTACATTGGTAGAAAACTTAAAATTAAACCCACTAGCTCTATTTTAAACCCCGTAAAAATTTGGCTTTGGGTTGGATAACCAAGGTATTTTAAAAATTTTTACATAACGACAATGGTACCAATCAGTATGGGAAGATCGGTTATAGTGATGAGATTATCTGTGATGGGGCTTCTCTTTTATGCATTTCATTTATACGGGGGTCGACCAGGGCCCTGTTTGATAGAAAGGTGTTACATAAAGGGTTAAAAACCCCTTAAAGTTTCGAAGGATGGTATTCGGATTTTATTGACCCTTTTTCTTCGTTTAAGGTTCATTCTTTCCAAAAACTGTCAGAGGCACTTTATAGTTCCTCCAGATTTTTAGCCAACAAGAAATTTCCCAAAACATGGGTTTTCCCAACTAGGAAAAAAACCCTCTAGATTTGAGGCAAAACTTTCGGAAGCCCGAGGAGATGAGGGGAAAATTTTCCCGGCACCATCGACACTTTAAAAATCAATTTGGACATCCCCCAAATTACTCATATTTTACGTCATTTCTTTTCATCTAAAAAATTATTTAAAAAATAATCTTATAGGTACAAAAATTAATTCCCCAAGGGGATGCCAATATGTCCTACATAGTTGATGGATACGGGACATTTTAAAGATTTACAATCAAAGACCCGCTGTGATTGTTTTTTTTCCCCAAAAGTTTGGGGCTCATGAAGATTTATGATGTTTTCTACTTTGAAATTCTTTTATGGACTATTTATGTTGTATTTTTCTTTTGGGACATTTTCATTTATTGTAATTTCCATTTAGGACCGGTCACTTTAAAAGTGGCAAACTTGTAATTTCTGACCTTTTTCTAACCCTAACGTGGCAAGTATAAATACTTGCTTTAGTGGGGTTTGGGGAAAGGCCTTTTTGTAGATTAGACAAAAAACACTTAACTTTGGGGGAAATTGGGGTTCATCCTATTTCATTTTTCTTATCAATTTCAATCCCAAAAATTAAATTGTGGCGAGTGCAAAAAGGGGGAAAATTTTTGGTTGAGCCCTATCAATTCTTTCTTTGTTGTTTTTTCTTTTTCATCTTAGTGACTCATATCAAAGGTTTGTTTTAAAAGTTTCTTGTCAGTTTTTTTTATTGCGTTTGTGATCAATTATCTTGTTAAGGTTGTTTAAATTTTTAATATTGATCTTCCTTTAACTGGTGGCGTGAATTTGTATTTGGGGTTGGGAAAATAAACAAAATCACGTTTTGGGGTACTTTTCTTCTTCATCCTTTTTCCCCGTGAAATTAAAACTTGATCTTATTGTTATTTAGTGAAATTGTCTTTTGTGGATGTGTTTGCATCTTTAAAACCATTGGATTTCATAAAATTTTTCCATTAGGGTTCATGCAAATTGCTAGTTCAATTGGACCGTTTTGGGATTGTGAATTGAGGATTGTTTTCTTTGATTCATTGATTATGTTTTGGACTTATTTTTTAAGCCCCATCAGGGGGCCCCTTTGGATGTGACTCCAAAAATGTCCCACAAGTTAAAAATTAGTGCATTTTATTTACCCCACCCCCCCCCTGTAAAAACGATCAATGTACCTGCTTTTAGTGAAAAACCCAAACATTATTAGAAAAAAAGTAAAACATATGTGGTTTCTTGGTGTATTGAATCGAAATCATAAAAAAATTAAAATCCTTTTTACCCCGGGTTTTCCCTTTTGCGATAAAATTAGGCAAGTGCACCTATCGATTACAGTTTAAGAGTTTTAAGCACGGATTCGTTCCCTCAGGGATCTACAAATTTCTAATAAATAAAACCCCAAACTGATATCTAAACCCCCCAATTTCGAGGTGAAAATTTATTTAACCAAATTACCTAAATTAAACTAAATTATCTAAAAGAAATGAAATCAAAAGGATATCAAAAATGAGTTAAATTATCAAATTCAATTTTCCAACGCATAAACCCTTTCTCTTATACTCATCTTTAAATTTCTATCAACTTCAATCCTTAGAAAATAATTAATGAAAACTGATTATCTTGATCCGCGGGGCATCTAAAAACTAAGTAATGTTTTTTCCCCAAAAACAAACTCCCAATTCTAACCGTATTAACAAAGATCCCCCTTTTATTTTAAAAATAATTAGAATTGCATGATTATACCACAACCCCTTTAAATTTGATTTAAAACTTTTTTATCCAATCATACGGAAAATTATTTCTTTCTATCCTAGATTTCATTTCAAGCCTTTTCATCCGATGTATGATCTATTCAAATAAGAGATTTCCCCAAACAATTATCAGAAATCAATGTAACTAATTTGGGCCCCAAAAAAAACCCCCAAAAAATATATAAAAAACACATGGATGGGAAAAAGGGATGCTCAATCGTCTTTTTAAATTTTGGGAATAAACCCAATGTTAATAGTAAAACAGACTTTCGTAAGATTCGGGTTTCGAAATAATTAGTACAATGGTTCTTTAAGGGAAAAACAAAACGAAAAAAATCAAATCATGTGTTAAACACTTCTAGAATTAAAGCTCGAAAATTCCTTTAACTGTTGTTGTTCCCCAAAAAATTTAGGATGTGTTTTCTTCCTTCTCTCTTCTTTCTCTCTCTTTAAGGGATATTTATATTTGGGTAGCTTCCTCTCTGGGTGTTTTAGAAGATATCCTTCAAATTATGGACGAAAGATTTAAAGATATCTTTCCTTCGATAGACACACGGTCATACTACATTTTGGGGGTGTAGATAAACGTGTATCTCTTGAGTCCCGTGAACTTGGGGGGGGTTTATCCCAACCCGGCCCTTTGCAATAGCCCTGGGATATCTCTGTCTTCTTTGTTCTTCATATACGGTTGATTAACGGGTGTGTTTTCCAACCTTGTACTGGTCTGTCTTGAAAACTCTTCTTCCACGCTGATTACACGGTCGGTATACGAGCGTGAAATCCAAACCCTTTGTAGTTCCTGTTTCCCTTCACACGGCCTTTTTGAAAACCCGTTGTGATTTCCCTTTAAAACTTAAAGGGGCCCCCTTTTTTTGTTGCTTTTATCCCCAATTCGTCTTGAATTTAAATACTTTTAAAAAAATTTTAATCCTTTTCCAACCTAAATTTTTGAAATTTAATTATTAAGCTTTCTAATCTTTTTTTTAAACTCCCAATTTTTCTAAAAAAATTGATTTAAATCATCCCCAAATTTTAAAGGGGGTTAAAAATATTTTATCAAATTTCCCCACCTTATGCATTTGCTTTTCCTAAAGGAAAATTTACACATATGGAAGTCTAAATTTCTCAAAATTTTTTAAAATCTCAGGAAGAAATTCAATCTTAACCCCATTTTTACCAGGATAGCCCCATTTTCCCAATTTGCCTTTTTATCACTAAATCTTTTTAAGAAATTGTATTCAAATACCAATAGTAAATCTCCATATTAATCCAAGTAAGTGAAATTTACCTTTATCATTTAACAAAAAATCTCAAGGTTAAAGATAGATTTTCAATATAGAACTCAGGATATAATCCACTATTTCCTGGATCTTTTTCCTTTTTGGATTGGGAGGTTCAACCTTTTAGTACCTTTTTTTAAGTAAATTTAAACCCCATGTAAAAAAATTTTTTATCGATAATCTCGGGGCTCTCACCCAAGTTAACAGACGTTATCCCTCAAGCATAGGGGGGTTTTCCCTGGGAAATTTACTTGTTGGGGTTTAAATTTTTAACAAATAAAATTCCTTTCTTTTTAGTGAATAAGAGCGGTTTCCTTGGCCAGTAAGTCCCAAACCAGACAAATCTTAGGTACTGGGTTTTTTTAAGTTACCCCTTAAAACCCCTCTCCCACTCGAATCCAAATTTTTCAAATTTAAAGCCTCATTCAGTTTTCTCGGATTTTACTCATAACCCTTGTAGAAAGGGCTTTCAGCCAATGATCCCGAGTTCATCACCCAAGTCAATAGGGGTTTTTTCCCCCGAAAGGGTACCCCTCGGACTTAATTACTCGATTTAAATTTAGACCCCCCCCACTTTTTTTTGAACTTTTTGGGATTGTTCTTTCATTTTTTTTTTAAATAAAATTACCCCCAAATTTTGTGTTCTATTCCATTATTTTTGTAGGGGGAAAAGTCCCCAAGCTATAAGTACCCACTTGTTCCTTCATTAAAGGGATCGCAAAATCAAATCCTAAATCTGAAATGAAAGCCAAAATAAAAAGGGTAAGTTCCCTCACATGGATACCTTTTTTTAAAAACTTTTAAAAGGAAAAAAAGAGAATAAAAAATTTAAGAGAATAATGCAAAATTCAAAATTTTTTTCCCCCTGAAATAGCTCCCTATAAAAGTCGAATTTTATGTTTCCTGAGAAAATATTTCTCATCATCATTAAGCTTCCAAATGTTACTTAAAAAAGGGGAAATTGAGCTTTTAAAAAGTTCATAAGTTCTTTGCTCTTGTGATATCTTTCTGTTTTTTCTATTCCCTTTCCCACACTTAAAATCAGACATTGTCCCCAATGTTGCCCAAAAGTACACAAAGGAAAAAAAATAAAAAACAAGGAAAATAAAAGGAAAAAGGGAAAAGTGAAAACCCCCTGAAATCTAAAAGTGGAAATTCTTTACAGGGGAAACTCCTTTTTAAAAGGGAAAAAATCCTCGAATCATCCTTCTGAGATCATCAGCTTTAACATTCAATCAGCACCATCGAAAGTCTAAATGGGTATAGATAAAATCCTAAAAACAAAACACACTAAAAGAGAAACTAAAAGAAAAAGATTTCATAAAACAAATAAGCACAAAGTCAATATCATCCAAGGGTTTTTCACAGAAAAGTCAAAGTCACAGCGAAAAGTCAACAAAAATAAAATTTGGGGTTTGACAGACAAGTTAGAAAATAGTTAGGAAAAATCAGTCATCATCCTTCTTTAGACACATAATCTTCATCGTCGGGGCTTTCCCCAGCAAAAACCCCCCGCTCTTACCTAGTCTGTGGGGGTTTCCTCTGATGGAGCAGGTGGAGCAGAAGATGATCCTCCCTCAGTATGCCTCTGTCGGCTGATCGGTTCGGGGAGGGATCACGTCTTTTTCGCTTGAGTTGGCAAAGGGAAAAGGGAAATGAATGTCTAACTTTAACCAAGCTTGGTGAAGCAATCGATTAAAAACCCTTTTTCAGTCCCTTCTGTCGTTTTTCCATTTAGTGATCTTTTGCTTAAACATCTTCTGGGTTTTTTTTTATTTCTCCCACATCAAAACGATAGTTGAGAAAATAGCCCCTAGCATCTGCACATGGACGGACGGGTTAAACCCCGTAGTTGTTGGTTCCTTTTTCCTTTTCCCTTTCCCCCGTCTTTCCCCTTCAGCGCCAGCGTCAATTTGGTTTTAAAAAACCCAAACGCTTAATTTTCCTGGCCCCTTAAAACTTCAGAGATCACACCCAAAGAAATCATAGGTGTGATTTGGGAATAGACCCAGATTTTTCCCCCAAAAATTTTAATAATTTTGAGCACCTAGGAAAACCCTTTTGGTCCTTTCTTTGCCTGGCGCTGAAGACAAAAAGCGGGGAAAAAAACCCAAAATTGACGCGGGTTCCAGTAACATGGCCTACAAAGGAAAAAAAGTCTCTGGCGTTAACAACGCCCTTTGAATCGATCCTACCGTGGTTTGAGCGGAGCCATAATGTTTTAAAAAAGGATATGATGTTTCTCTATCTCTCAGTTGAGAGGCCCTTTGGGGTGAGAGGCACTGTAGGCACCAATACCATAAACGAGTCCATAAAGAGATAGAGTTGCTAGGGCCCCCCGAAAATGGAAGGGCACAAAACTCAGGGGTTTGAAGAAACCCTCATGATAATGCCATAGCCTCTGTGAACCCCAGTCATGGACTCTTTATGGTACTCCCTTGGGCCCGAAACTCCCCAAAAACGTTTCTTACACCCGCATTTTATTATTCTTGAGATCTTGAAAGGGGGCAAAGAAAGTAAGAATTAACTCCTTGTATAAGTCTTCTTCGATCATGAACAGGTGAAGCCAGGCTCGGCCCGCTAAGAAACCCCCTCAAAAATTTTTGGACCAACCCCAAAACTTTTCAAAAAGTCCCAGTCCCAAAACCCCCATTCAGTTTTTATGACCTTTTTCGATTATATAGGGTTTAAAAAAATTCTTTATCCCCTTTTCTCGAATATTTACAGGGTATCGAAGAGCTTCAGATTGGCTTGAACTACCCCTTTCGGATCGGCTTTTTTCTTCTTTTGAGAAACAGTCTTGACGCGGGGCATCTTGTCAAGGGAAATAAGCAGAACCTGATCATACAAAAATAAAAGAGTCTAAAACAAAAAAACCCCATAGGTAAATCAAATAACCCTCCCAAACAGGGAACTCCACCTTGCATCACGGAAGCACGCAAAATCATAAAAATTAAGGTTTCAGTATCATACACGGTTCTTAGGCAGGGAGTTTTATTGTAGCCGTGTATATCAGAAAATCCCGCCAAAATTTGAAAAAAATCAAAACGGCCGTGTATTGAAAGAAATTACGGGGGGAAAAACATCAATCAATGCACTAATGGTTTTTAAAGCAAAACCCTTTAGCATGAAATCCAAAATACTTTCCCAATACAAAGGTTTACGCATGAACGGTTCGAAACCTAGATTTTCTAATCCAAACAGCGATGAGCAATGGAGAAGGGAAAAAACTTCACAAAGCATGAAAACATCACCCTACTGGGTAAACAAAAGCCCTAAGGTTTATTATCCCCCACATGTATAAAATGCCAATTCACATGGAAACTGGACATTGAGTGAGAAAATAGGAGGGAAGAAAGAGAAAGGAAAAAAAATGAAAAAGATCTTACTTGTCAAAGTAAGGGGAGGGGGAAAACCAACAAGGGAATGGAAAGGAATGATGTATAGAGGAAAAGTTGTAGATGAGAGTGTATTGAAAATGAGGGGTTTACGGTTATAAAAAAAGGGTATAAATCCCCCGAACAAACGGTCCCCATACACGGCGTGAAATGCGCCCGTGTATGGGCCCCTAAGCTGCGAAAGCACGGGTATAAACAGGGCCCGTGTTTCAACCGGTACCCTCTAACTTTATTTTAGAAAACTTACCCTCATGTACGGTCGGAACACGCCCGTGTGTCCTGACGTGTACCCCCTTGTGGCTCGTCCCCATCACGAATTTGATAAACAGCCTTTTCCCTTACCCGTGTTACCTTTTTTAAAATTTCCTTATATACCGGTCAAGAAACACAGGCGTGTGTTTTGCCCCTTATTACTCTGTAGGTCACCGTTTTCTCTACACCCCCGTGTTGTCATCGTTTTAGCTCCTGAAGGGTTAAAATTTTCCTTTCTTGATTATTTCTTGAAGTCCATTCCTCAAAAAGCTTCTTCGTAATTTTCTCCTCTACAAAATTTTGGGAAAAAAAGAAAACAAATATGGTGAAATAAAACAAAAATGAAAATTACCTAATTGCAGGGGTTTCCCCATCAAGCGCTTTTGTTTAACGTCGTTTGCTCAACGAAAAGAAGCTCCTTCTGATTAAGTCACCCGAGGGTGGGTCTAAACTCCCTTGGCCCTTTTCTTGTTAGGGTTTAACCTTCTTTGAGGTTGCACCCAAAGTTTGAAATCCTCCCCCAAAAAGGATTTTGGGTGCAAAAAAGAAGGATAATACCCTTTATATCAGATATCTTCCGAGCAAGAGCACTCTTGTGCTCTTTTAAGCCCTTAGACGCTATCCCCTTTTCTCCCCCTTTCGCCAGCTGAAATAAAGACGGGAGTTTAGAACGGCCCCAAAAAGGGAATTAAGGTATCGGGGTTCCTTTAAATCAAATTCTGGGGGTTTCCCCAACCGACGGTTTTAATCTTCCCTTTCCCCACGACCCCCAAACTTCTCAAAAACCCTTTCTACAAACTACTTCCTCAAACTCTGATGGCTTTCACATTTTGAATTCCCTTTTCACTCACTTCATCATATCCACTTCAAACTCAATTTAAGGGATCTCTACACTCAACTTTGCTAAAAACTTTTTACCACCTTCAACAAATCTATAGATAACATGTATCGTGGGGGTTCAAAGTTTTTTTCAGTGCTGCTGGGGATTTCACCCCTAGTTCATCCTCCCCATTCTAAAACAATCTTCCTCCCCCCACATAATCACAGCTCTTGCAGTTTGGAAAAAATGGTCGTCCTAAGATCAGGGGACCTCCCCATCTCTCCATATAAGGTTCAAAATCAAAAGGAAGTAAAATTTTCTACCTTAACCCGGGTGTCCTCAATGATTCCTCTAGGGACTTTGATCGAGCGATCTGCCCGTTGCAGACTCTTTCCCTTTTTTGCTTTGGCCCCTCCCAAGTTCAGTTGCTTGACAATGAGTATGGATCGGTTTATGCTCGCCCCGAGATCCGCTAAAGCTCTTCCATCGGTAGTTCACTATTAAGCATGGAATAGTGAAAACTACCCCGGGTCCTTGAGCTTCTTGGGCAACTTGTTTTTTAAAATCGCCAAAAATTCAGCTCCAATAACTGCGTAGAGATATCTTCCCCAAACCTTTCTTATTCGAGAGCAAATCCCTTTTGGGAATTTGTTTTACCGGGCATCTGCGCAAGAGCTTCCAAAACGGTATGTTGAATGTAAAATTTTTTAAACAGTTTAGAAAATTCCGAATGCACTTGTTTCCTTATCCTTTTTCAACGTCCCAGATCGAAATTTGGGGGCTTGTATGGCTAAAAAAGTGGTGCTTTAAATTTCCTTTTAACATCTCTTTCTTTTGATCTCCTCAGCCCCTGTTCCTTCTAGCACCCCCTTTTCTTTCTTCCAATCCCTTTTTCAAGCGCAACCCTTGCACTCCAAAAGTGTCGATTGCAAATTCCTTACCCCCCTTAGAGTCATGCCTTTACTGTTCCCGAGGATTGGGTTCGGTGTTTCCGGCAAGGGTCCTTGGGTTTTTTGAAAAAAATTTTGCTATCTGAACCACCCGAGTTTCCAAATTTGAATGGACGCCTCATGATTTCCCTTTGAGCTGCCTTTTTGGTTGTTGGCTTGCTCGGATGTTTGGATGAACTTTGGGGATCATGCTCTAGATTGGGCTTCTTTTCTGGGAAAAGGTGGTGGAGGGGCCTTTGGAATCCGGTGCAGGTGCATTGCCCCCAGGGAATGTGGATTACTCCCTGAAAAAATTGGGGTGATTGCGCTAACCCGGATTTAGGTGTTCTGTAAGGGTTGTTCTAAGGCCCTTTTGCAGCAATGGTGGTCATCATATCCACTTCATGAACACTTGCCACTCTCGGTCTTGCTCTGGCGTTTCTCCATTGATGGTTGTTCTTGGCCATGTTCTCAAACAATTCTAAAGTCTCTTCAGGAGTCTTGACATCAAGTGTGCCACCAGCAACAGCATCGATGGTTTGTCGCGTCGGATAGTCAAGCCCATTATAGAAAGTTGAGGCTTGCAACCATTTAGTGATAGGATTAAAAATCCGACAAGACCTATCATTAGGGCAAGAACTAAAGGAATTCAAATCTTGGCGTTGAGGGCCCATTTTGAGCAGATCGACCTTGGAATTATTTATATATTAACCTCTTTTCTATTATTCTTGTATTGTGTTTTCCAACAGGCACACTTATCATATTCTATAGGGCAATGGACAAACTCCCTCAGACTCAGATTGTGGGTTATCCATGGACCGACCTGAACCGGCGATGAGTTGGGCCGATGGATCCTATAGAAGACCGGCATCATGAAGAGCATTTCTTTTATGTATTTTTCATTTTATGAACTATTTTAGTTGTATTTTGGTTTTGGGACACTTTTATTTCTTTCTAACTTTCATTTAGGGTTAGCCACCTTAAAAGTGGCAAACTTGTAATTTTGAGCATTTTTTAACCCTAGGAGTAGCAAGTATAAATACTTGCTTAAGAGAGGGTTTGAGGAAGCTTAATTTTTCAGAAAAAACACTTCACATTTCGTGAGAGGGCTTAGGGTTTCCTAATTCCCAAATTCTCTTATCAATTTCAATCCCAACAAGTTGGAATTGTGGCGAGTGCAACAAGGAGAAATCGTGAGTAATATCTATTCATCTTTGTTGTTGTTCATTTCTTCTCTAGTGAGTCATATCTAGGGTAGATTTGAATCTTTCTTGGACTTAGTTGGTTATTGTAATTCGTGGACATCAATCTTGTAAGATTGATTGTTCTTTTAGTTATTAACTCACTATCATTTTTAGTGCATTTGGCGTGAATTTGGTATTGAAAGGGGAAGTGGAATTCATGGTTTGTGTTGCTTCATTTTGATCTGATTTCCACGTGTTTCTCAAGCCTTATTGTGGTTATTTGGTTAAGTTATCATTAGAGATTGCAATTATATCATTTGAACAACCATTTCCATCAAATTCTACAAGGTGTTCACGTGAAATTGCTTACTAGGTGAACCGGATTGCGTTTTGTGAATTGAGGAGTTTTCCTTGATTCTTTGATTGTGCTTAAGCTTGGAATTAGGCACATCATATTTTGGTATCAGAGCACATGTTGAGAGAAGGGATTTATGGTTATTTCATTTTGTGATATTCATCTTCAATTAGGGTTAATCAAATTGTGAACCGCAATTGTGTTGTGTAGTTTGTGACTTACGAAATTACCTTGGTTGGAGCTTTAATTTGCTCATTGTTGGAGTTGGATTGGGAAGGTTGTTGTATCATTTTATGTTCAATAATCTCGTGGAAGGGCAGTAGCATAGAGTGTTGTTTAATTCAACAACTTTTGGGACTTGTAAAAAATTGCCTTATTCTTGCCGTGACTTGTTGTGGCGTGAAGGAGGATGTGTTAGTTGTTGTTGTGACTTCCATTGTGTATTTGTGAATTAGAGGAGTACAATGTGCAGATTGCATTGAGTTTTAATTAGTAAGGAATTGTTTGAATTCAAACATATGCAATTAAGTTGTGGGAGTTAATGATTGCTATTTGAATTTGAATTCATTACTTACCAATTGAAGAAGGCTTGCAATTAGTGAATTGGTTTGAATTTCAAATTGAAAGTTGTTGCCTATTTTGTTATAAAGTTGCGGTTAGAACTTGTGGGAAGTGGAGTACATTTTGTTGTTGCAACGTGTATAAAAGGTATATGTGTATGGAGTTGTGTTTTTGTAAAATTAATGAAGAGTATGTATGTGTGGCGTTATGTGTGTATGTTAATTGAAGGTGTTGTAATGTGGTGAATTGTGTTGTGGTGAAGTGAGTGCAACGTGATTAGGTGTGTGTGGTGGTGTAAATTTGTGGAGTTTTGTGTAGTGCAAGGTGCTGCACATTAAGACTCATTGTGGGTGTAAAACTTTAGCAAGAAAGGAAAGTTAAGTGGTGAAGTTTGAAATTCAAATATAAGCATTTAAGTGTGAAAGTTATTGAGTATTATTACTTAAACACTTGCTTAGTTGAATTCAATATCTTAACTACTTGGAAGTATTTATTTGTGCTTCAATTATTTTACTTTACTTGAAGTGATAAGAAGTATCTGTTGCATTGGTAACTTGTTACACCGTGGGTGTACAAGTGTGTGTGTTGTTATCTAAACGTGGTGAAGTGAAGGGAGTGTGCTACAAATTATTTGAGATTACATCTGTATTTTAGATAAATCGCATCCACAAACATGTCATATGATAGTGTGAATGGGTACATTGGCAATGAGGCCAATAGCCAAGTGGGTAGCAGACCAAGTCGTCGAAATACAAATGGAAGAACTCTAGATGAACAACTTTGGGACCTTAGCAAATTTGTTGCTACATTAGCAACAAGGATTGATAGGATGACATTGCCACCACCACCTGTGGTAAACCTTCAAGTGCCACCTAGAGTAAAGGGAGATTATCATGTTCTTAGGGAAGATAGAGATGATAATTTTTGGTTTAAACCATATCGGATAGGGAATTTAGACCACCTCGAGGGCTAGAGTGTGCGAAGCTACAGATGCCTTCATTTGATGGTAGGGGTTCCACAGATGATTACCTAGACTGGGAGGACCAAATTATGCAGACACTGATGTGCCAACCTTCAGAGGATCCTGATTATCATAGTCAGATGAGCAGACCACCAGAGAGCCAAACTGTTCAGAAACAATTATGTTCACCTTTAGAGGTTTTAGAGGGTAATGAGCAGTTGGGCCAACCATTAGAAGACCATAAGGATCAGCCACATACAGATGAGTTAGAAAAGGAGGAAACAGTTTTAGTGGAACAGGTTGATACAGGGGCAACTTTAGTGGATAATGGGTCATTATTTGTGTTGAAGAAGAGATATATCCTGGAAATGGAGGAGAGAAGACAATCACCACTCGTAGTATTTCAGATATTGAGATTCTGCAGAGATATTTCTTCATGTGACTTGCTAGGAAGAAACAAAGTCTCTACTGCATTTGATCTACTAGATTTGAGGACAAATCTTTTTGAGGCCCGAGGAGATGATAGGATTAAAAATCCGACAAGACCTATCATTAGGGCAAGAACTAAAGGAATTCAAATCTTGGCGTTGAGGGCCCATTTTGAGCAGATCGACCTTGGAATTATTTATATATTAACCTCTTTTCTATTATTCTTGTATTGTGTTTTCCAACAGGCACACTTATCATATTCTATAGGGCAATGGACAAACTCCCTCAACTCAGATTGTGGGTTATCCATGGACCGACCTGAACCGGCGATGAGTTGGGCCGATGGATCCTATAGAAGACCGGCATTATGAAGAGCATTTCTTTTATTTATTTTTCATTTTATGAACTATTTTAGTTGTCTTTTGGTTTTGGGAAACTTTTATTTCTTTGTAACTTTCATTTAGGGTTAGCCACCTTAAAAGTGGCAAACTTGTAATTTTGAGCATTTTTTAACCCTAGGAGTAGCAAGTATAAATACTTGCTTAAGAGAGGGTTTGAGGAAGCTTAATTTTTCAGAAAAACACTTCCCATTTCGTGAGAGGGCTTAAGGTTTCCTAATTCCCAAATTCTCTTATCAATTTCAATCCCAAGAAGTTGGAATTGTGGCGAGTGCAACAAGGAGAAATCGTGAGTAATATCGATTCATCTTTGTTGTTGTTCATTTCTTCTCTAGTGAGTCATATCTAGGGTAGATTTGAATCTTTCTTGGACTTATTGGTTATTGTAATTCGTGGACATCAATCTTGTAAGATTGATTGTTCTTTTAGTTATTAAACTCACTATCATTTTTAGTGCATTTGGCGTGAATTTGGTATTGAAAGGGGAAGTGGAATTCATGGTTTGTGTTGCTTCATTTTGATCTGATTTCCACATGTTTCTCAAGCCTTATTGTGGTTATTTGGTTAAGTTATCATTAGAGATTACAATTATATCATTTGAACAACCATTTCCATCAAATTCTACAAGGTGTTCACGTGAAATTGCTTACTAGGTGAACCGGATTGCGTTTTGTGAATTGAGGAGTTTTCCTTGATTCTTTGATTGTGCTTAAGCTTGGAATTAGGCACATCAGTTAGGAATTTGGTGGTGTGGGCACTGCCTAAGCAAGTCCTTAAATCGCAACCAAGCTTCATGGAGTGGCTCATTTTCCAACTGAAG
Source organism: Laguncularia racemosa (assembly GCA_037954665.1). Classification (NCBI taxonomy): domain Eukaryota; kingdom Viridiplantae; phylum Streptophyta; class Magnoliopsida; order Myrtales; family Combretaceae; genus Laguncularia; species Laguncularia racemosa. The sequence continues at coordinate 26,411 of JBBMOL010000095.1, read as the reverse complement.
GAACGATGTGATATCATTCCTCAACCTGGCAGTTTTAGAAGGCGGAAAGTAATAGTCCAAAAATGTTTCCGCCAGCTGGGTCCAAGTCGTGATGGAGTCCCGGTCCAAAGAACTGAACCACTGCCTCGCTTTTCCTCTCAAAGTGAAAGGAAACAGACGCAACTTTAGTGCCTCATCGGACACCCCGTTCTGTTTAACGGTAACACAGATGTTTAGGAACATCTGAATATGAGCATGGGGGTCCTCGTCAGGTAATCCATCAAATTGGCATTGATTGTGGATCATATTCATTGTAGAGGCCTTGACTTCAAAGTTGTTGGCCTCTATTGTAGGCATCACTATACACGATCCGGTACTACCCAAGTAGGCCTAGCGTACTGAACCATGGTCCTACGTTCGTCCGCCAATACTTCAGTATGAGATTCGCTGCTGTTCATTGATTGACTGTTCTTATCTACTGAATTCTCACTCTCACTCAGCAGCAGTTCCTCTTCACTCACAGCAGGTTCAGCACTCTTTAATTTCCTTCTGATTGTCTGATCAATCTCTGGGTCGAATTCAAGGAGTTTAGAAGAAGAACTCCTTGTCATAAACTATAGAGAAAACCAATTTAATTAGTTCCCTTTATAAGAAAGTAAAACCAAGGATAATAAATGATAAGAGAAGAAATGGTCAGATTAGTCAACATTTAGTGTTCTTAATATCGCCGATCCCCGGCAACGGCGCCAAAAACTTGTTGATTGAATCACAATCATACAAATTAAAATCCTTTTTACTCTGACTCTTCCTTGCGATCAATTAGGCAAGTGCACCTATCGATTACAGTAGTATAGAGTTTTAGCACGGATATCGTTCCCTCAGGGATCTACAAGTACTAATACTAACCTTAAACCGACTATCTAACCGCACAATTTCGAGGTGAATTGATTTAACCAAATTACCTAAATTAAACTAAATTATCTAATAGAAATGAAATCAATGGATATCAAACAATGAGTTAAATTATCAAATTCAATATTCCAACGCATACCCTACTCTTACTACTCATCTAATTACTATGCAACTTCAATCCTTAGAAAACTAATTAATGAATACTTATTATCTCTGATCCGCGGGGCATCTAACACTAAGTCAATGTTTCTTCCAAAATCACTAACTCCTAATTCTAACCGTATTAACAAAGATCCCTCTTTTATTAACAATAATTAGAATTGCATGATTATACCACAACCCTCAATTAGATTAAATCATTATATCCAATCTAATACGGAAAACTTATGCTTTCTATCCCTAGATTGCATATAAGCCTTTTCATCCGATGTATGATCTATTCAAATAAGAGATTTCCCAATCAACTTATCAGAAATCAATGTAATTTAATGCTGGCCAAACATCAAATCAACAATATATAATAAACAACATGGATGAAATCAGAGATGCTCAATCGTCATTAATTTTGCAATAAACCCAATGTTACATAGTAATCAGACTTTCGTAAGATTCGGGTACGAAATAATTAGCTACACATGGTTCTCAAGGAATAACAAAACGAAATAATCAAATCCATGTGTGAAACACTTCTAGAATTAAAGCTCGAAAATTCCTTTGACTGTTGTTGTTCTCCAAAATTCCAGGATGTGTTTTCTGCCTTCTCTCTTCTTTCTCTCTCTTTAAAGACGACTATTTATACCTAGGGTAGCTTCCTCTCTGGCGTATAGAAGATATCCTTCAAATATGGACGAAAGATTTAAAGATATCTTTCCTTCGATAGACACACGGTCATACTACACGGGCGTGTAGATAAACCGTGTATCTCTCTGAGTCAGTGAACTCTGGGCATGTATATCCCACACGGTCGTTTGCAATAGCCGTGTATATCTCTGTCTTCTTTGTTCTTCATACACGGTTGATTACACGGGTGTGTATTCCAACCGTGTACTGGTCTGTCCTGAAAACTCTTCTTCCACGCCGATACACGGTCGGATACACGGGCGTGTATCCGAACCGTGTAGTCTCCTGATTCCTTCACACGACCGTTTGTAAAACCGTGTGACTTCCTTTAACTTCAAAGCATTCCTTTTTACTTGCTTTTATCTCCAATTCGTCTTGAATTTAAATACTTTTCATCAAATCATCCTTTTCCACATCTGAACATGAAATATAAATCAATTAAGCATCATAATCTTATATTTTCACGCCCAATTATCTCAAAAATTGACTTAATCATCTCCAATTATAAGAGTTAAAATAGATTTATCACTTGGATCATACATCCAAATTAGGTTCCCTACTGCTGGAACCGTAGGGTAGATTCCATCATCTCCTCGGGCCTCTAAAAGATTTGACCTCAAATCTAAGGGGTCATCTCTTGGACTGAAACCCGATGTCTTTATTTGCTTGTTTGCTTGAATTTTAGAAGAAACAAAGGTATTTCTAATTTGTTCTTAGAAAGAGCACACCTCAAATGGAGACATAGGCATCAATACTATCCGTAAACCATCCTTTTGAAATATGTAAGTGTTTTTAAACCCGTCATGTAACACCTTTCTATCAAATATTTAAGGCCTACCCAATAATAAATGAATGGCGCACATAAGAAGCACATCACAAATAATCTCATCATGGTATTTCTTTCCTACATTGACTGGCACCTTTGCCCTTTGTGTAACATGCAGACTACCTCGGTCATCCAACCAATGCAATTTGTAAGGGCTAGGATGTGGGCTAGTGGCTAGTTGTAATTTATCTACTTATGTAGTAGATATGACATTAGTTCAACAACCATATCAATGAATAGCACACAAAGGTTACCTCAAATTCGACAAGGTGCGTGAAATAGGTTCTCCTTTTATTTATCCCTAGCATCTGGAGATATAGTCAAAACCCTATGCAACACATTAATAGGTAAGTAATGTTCATCCGTTTTATGCTCATGTGTCTCAATGTTCTGATTATCATAGTACTCTTGCAAAGCCATGGACAAATCTGTAGGCTCAATAGCTTCTTCTTCATCTTCTTCTTTAGTGCCCTCCATGACTGTCATTACTCTCTTATTGGGACACTATGCAGCCATATCTTACTTTATCTATAGCCTCTTAGACCAATTCTAGTCTCAACATCTGTCTTTCCCTCACTTTATCCAGTGTAATGGGGATCTACATTTTCTTCCATATGGAGCCTCATAAGGAGCCATTTAGGTGCTTACCTGATCACTATTGTTATAGGCAAACTTAACTAAAGGTAGGTGTTCATTCAAGTTACCTCCAAAGTCTAGCACATAAGCTTTGAGCAAATCCTCCAAGATCTAGATTGTCCTCTCATATTGTCCATCTGTCCGAGGGTGAAACGCAGTGCTAAATTGTAATTTTGTGCCCAAGGCTTTATGTAAGCTATTTCAAAATCGACTTACAAACCATGTACCTCTATTAGAGGTTATCGTTATTGGCACTCCATGTAGCCTTATAATCTCCTGTATATACAATTTAGCCAATTTCTCTAGTTATATCCCACTCTAATAAGTAGAAAGTGAGTAGACTTAGTTAGCTGGTTTACTATCACCAATACTACATCTTGTTTCTCTTTAGTATTCAAGAAGGCCATGACGAAATCCATTATCACAAGTTCCCATTTCCACTCAAGAACTAAGAGAGGCTATAATTCTCCAACTAGCCTCTAATGTTTAATTTTGATCAATTGACAAGTAAGGCATAATGCTACATACTCAACTATCCCTTTTCATGTTCTTTCATCAATAGTGACTCTTCAAGTCTTTGTACATTTTGGTGCTTCCAGGATAAATTGTATAGGTAGAGTTATAAACCCTAGAAAATTCCAAATCAAGAATTAGTATGAAGAAAAATCTCCAAGAAATACGTTAGAAAGTAGATAAGAAAACCTAACTACAAAATTTGGATTTGCTTTGAGATACGTGAACCAACTAGCATACCTATATCCAAAAAATTCAAAACCTAGCTAAACCCGATGATAAGACCTCACTTAAGGAACCCTAAACTTGAAATTCGATGTTAAAAAAGCCTAAATTCAATTCCTAAATTCTTAGAAACAACCATTGACATTAGGAATTCCTCTAGAATTGAGATCAACCAATGTTGAGCTCGAAAAAACCTAAGATTTGATCCAAATGAAATCGAAACTTAAACTATGATGAACTACCCCATAGTTACCTTAAAGAAGCCTAAAATCTCAATCAAAAGTAACTCCATAAAAAAATCAAATTAGATGAAATAAAAATTAGAAAACTCAACCCCTAACAATTCCTAGAAGTGATGTGTCAAGGGAAAGGAATATAGCCACATTTGAGCCACTGAATGCTTTAATCCAAGGCCCAAATTTGACAAGAAATTTCCCCCATCTAAGCCCTAACTAATGCCTAATTAACCACAAGAAAACAAGGAAAAAGTTTAACCTAAAGTAAGCCCCAATCTACCCTTGCTCTAGGTGAACTACCAACTGGACAACTAAGGGATTAAATGGAGATATAACTAGGATTAGTCTAACCAAATGATATAGCAACAAGAAACTAACTAAATAGGAGCCTAGGGGAGACAAACATGATGCCTAATCACCATGCATGGTAGATATGCTCCCCAAGATGTGGCCCTTTATCCAATGGATAAAGCTATTGACCACTTACACATGCTAATGACCAAGGAAAATTCCCTCCCAAATCATCTGCCAAATCTTTGATTTTACACCTTGAAAGCCCCCTCATGATGGAATATACCCAACGTTCTCGATGGTCAGGGAACTTGATTTAGCTTATGATCTTAATCACTTGCTTATATACATTTTCTTTATCTAATAAAGTTTGAATGGTAATTTAGCAGGTACAATGATTAGTCTTCACAGGATGCCACATGACCTACAATGTTGATCAAATTAGGGACATCATCGGATTCACATCTAATGGCCCACCTTGATCAACATTAACTCGATGAACTGGCTCTTTGAAGATTATTATCCTTTGTACTTGTAATTTATTTTTGAACCATTTATTTTGTAAGCTTTTTGGGACATTTTATTTTGTTGTAATTTATGGATTTAGGGCTGGCTACCTTTTAGTGGCATAGACGTAATTGTTTAGTCATTTTAACCCTAAGTGGAGCAAGTATAAATACTTGCTTAAGTAAAGTTTAGAGGATAGTGGAGAGATAAAAAAATTGTTGCCTCTTTACATGAGAATTAGGGTTCTTACTCTAAATTTCATATGACTCTTATCAATTCTTCAAGGACTGTGGCGAGTGGCAACTTAAGGATTTGTGAGTTATATCAAATTCCTAAGTTGATTCCAATTTGTGCCAGTATGTCATATCTAGTGGTGATTTGGGTTGTTCTTATTTTTTCTTGTTATCATGTCATTTTAGGGTCATTTCTATCATTAGATTGCATGCAATTTAGTGGAATTTGATCCTAAATTGTATTGTTAATTGTGATTATTCAATTGCTAGTGAAATTGTCAATTGCGTGGAAACCTCTTGCTTAGGAGATTCATGCCATTCTTTGTCATTCCGTGATTGGATTTTCCATTTGATCTAGTGTTGTGTGCTTGATCCTATTGAGCACATCATCATTTGGTATCAAAGTTACTTGTTTTACAAATTGGATTCATAAGGGATTAGGGTTCATGCTACTTGTGGACTTGGATTTAGTGGTTGGAGTTATTTCAATTAATTGCATGTATGTGCTTAGATCCTTCAATCATTTAAGCACATCATAATTTGGTATTAGAGCACAAGCTAAGAGAAGGGATTTAGTGTTGGTTGATTTCGTGATCTTCATTGTCAATTAGGGTTCTTCATTTTTTATCTGAAATTGTATGTTTGAGGATTGAGTTGCTTAATTGTATTGTTGAGAAGTTGAAATTGTTGTTTTTTGAAGTGAAATTGGAGGTCTTGTTGTTGAGAATTTTTGTGAAGGGAAGGAGTAGAAGTGCATTTCTTGATTCAAAATTCAGAATTAAGAAGTACCTCAATTGTGAAGAAAGTGAAAGTGTAATCCTTTCTTGTTTATTTTGGACATAGGGAGTATAATTGTGCATTTTCAAAATTGAATTGCATGGAGTATGTGGAAGCTATTTGATTTTTAAAACAAACATTAAGTGGTAGAAGTTATTATGTGGTCATTTGAATTTGAAAGTTGCTTCTTACCAATTGTGGAAAGGTTGCAATAAGTGAAGCAATTTGAATTTGAATGTGTGTTGTCCTTTTTGTATAAGTTGCCGTATGCAATTGTATTTGAAGTGGAGAAGTGCAATGTGAAGTGTGTGTGTGTATGCTGCATCATGAGTGAAGGGTGTATGTGTGTGACATTGTGTTTGTATGTTGAGTGAAGGGGATTGCAACGTGGTGTATGTAGTGGTGGTGAGTGCTTGCACCGTGAGTGAGAGGAGTAAGTGGTGGTGTGAATTTTGCATTTATGTGTAGTGTAAGGTGCTGTACATTGTGATTAATTGTGGTGTGAAACTGTGGCAAGAAAGGAAGGTTGGAGTAGTGAAGTTTGAATTTAAAAACCAACATTAAAAGTGTGAAAGTAATTGAAACTCATTACTTAAACACTTGTTAGTTGAATTTAATAACTTAACTACTTAGAAGTGATTGTTTGTGCTTCATTTATTTGACTTTACTTGAAGTACCAAGAACTATTTCATTGTGTCTTGACCTCTTGCAACATAGATATCATAATGTATTAGTGTGGTTGTTTAAACGTGTTATTGTGATTTGGTGTTGGTGAAGGTGTATGCTGCAAATTGTGGGATTGTACTTCAACAAATCACAATCATGTTGATGGGAAATTGTTCGACACCATAGATGCTCTTAGAACTCAATTTAGATCATCCAAATCGCTCATATTTCACTTTATTTCTTTTATCTAATAAATATTTGAGTAATAATCTTATAGGTACAATAATATATCTCCATGGGATGCCAAATGACTTACATTAGTTGATGGCCATGGGACATCATCAGATTTGCATCCATTAGCCCGTTGCGATTGATTTCACTTCGAAGCACTGGCTCTTGAAGATTTATATATTTTTTGTACTTTGTAATTGTTATTGGACCATTTTATGTTGTAATTTTCTTTTGGGACACTTTCTTTTGTTTATAATTTTCATTTAGCATCGACCACCCTAAAAGTGGCATATTTGTAATTTTGTAGACTTTTTAACCTTAAAGGGAGCAAATATAAATACTTGCTTAAGTAAGGCTTTGAGGGCACAATTTTTCAAAATTAGACATGCACTTTACGTGAGAGAATTAGGGTTCTTCCTTAGTTTAATTCCTCTTATCAATTTCAATCCCAAGAGTTGGAATTATTGCGACTGCAATAAGGAGAAATTGTGAGTTATATCAATTTCTATTTGTTGTGTTTCTTTTCTTCTCTAGTGAGTCATATCTAGGGTTGGATTGAAGTTTTCTTGGTTAGATTGGATTGCATTTGTAATCAAATTATTATTGCCTAATTGATTGGTTTTTAGCCTTGAATTCAATTCTTCCATTTCGCACATTTTTAAACTGTGAAAGCAAGTGTTGTGGAAGGTGGTTCACGGTCAAGGATCCATTTGATTTTATGTCGTATTCATGTGGTTTTTCAAGTTTAATTAGTGATCTTCATTGAGGAATATATCATTGTGATATTCATTTCATGAACTATAGCATTCAAATCAACTATTGCATTTAGGGTTTACATAACAAAATTGCTCCAAATTCAACTGAAGTGACCTTATCTTTTGGGGATTGTTAGTTGGATTATTTTTCTTCTGCTGAATTCCCATTTAGGCACATCAATCTTTTTGGTATTAGAGCTTGTGGTTTAAGATGAGGGATTTGCAATTTGAATTCGGAAATTTAGGGTTCTTATCACCTTGATCCAAAATTGTGTATTGAAGAGTTGAGTTATTTCAATTGTGTTGTTGAAGTGATTTCATTGTTGTTAATTGTTGTAGACGTAGAGTACTTACTATATTCTTTGTCTCCTTAAGTTGGCCGTGAGTGGTTTAAGGGAAATCATCATTGTGATCATTTGAGGGAAGTGAAATTTGAAGCCAAGAAGCGAGTTGTTTTTTTTTTTGAAATTATTGCCATGTATTATAATGTTGTGTGTGCGGCAAAGTGGATATCTTGTTTATAGCTTCTTTGTTATTGAATTTCTATGAAGGGAAACGGAGTAAGAATTATATGTCCTAGTGTTGATTGTGGAATTGGAAAAACAATATTTTTGTGTAAAAAGAGAAGTGTGACCTTTGTTGAATTCGAAATT